>JAKFHU010000428.1:17520000-18120000 GCA_023783475.1 Daubentonia madagascariensis
TTTATGATTTAAAAATAAATAAAACTCTTATCAAAATAGAAATAGAAGAGTTTTTTTGGTGATAACTAGTAATATCATGTTATGGTGAAGGCTATCCTTTTCAGAATGCTATCAATACCTTTATTTGACACCCTACCAAAAGTTCTATCTTGTACACAAGACTAGAAAAACAAATAACCAATGTCAGAATTTGGAAGAAATAAAACTGTTATTGTGTGTAAATGATATAATTTTGTATGTTGAAATATAATAAAAAAATATATACAAACCATTAGAACTAACTAATGCATTTAGCAAGGTGCCTGAATACTATGTGATATGTGAAAATAAACTTAATACATATGTAAGAGCAAATAAAATGTGTTTTTAAAATTTAATTACAATAGCAACAAGAAGCAAACATTTAGGAATAAATCTAATAAAATATGTAGAGAACATCATCACCTACACGACACACACACACACAAACTACAAAAAAAAAAAATTACTGAGAGAAATTACAGAAGGCGTAGTGAAGGATACATCTAGGAAACCATAAAGACAAACTACATGTTTTATAAGGCAATATTATAAAATAAGGTTAAGACGAAAATAATTTGCTAAGGATACATTTATAATGATGTATCAGAATATTTTAAAGCATGCAGAAACTGGTCTTCAATATTTGTGTGATGTGAGTTCAATCTTATCAGGGGACTGATGAATACTAAGTTTATTGGTTTTCTCTAATATAGAGAGGGATCACATATAGCATCAATAAATTTAAAACTTTTATGATAACTCTGGTAAAAGAATTGGATTTATAATGTTGAACATTTGGATGGTTGGAACCACATTTATATAGTTGTATTTCAAGGTTATAAGTATGCAATTAAAGACAACACTGAGATATAAGGTCTTGATATGTGTGTAGGTTATTCTAGTGGAGAGGGTATTAGGGGTTAAGTGGAGAAAACTGGGAGATGGTGAGGCCAGAAATACAACATCAAGTTATATAAAATTATTCAGGACAATTGATAAGATAACATCTGTAAGAATAACTCTGATTCCTTTTTCAAAGTTCTTGTCAAATGCTAACAACTGTGATGAGTATTTGTGATGAGGGGACCATGAAGAGGGGCTTTACTGGGTGATCATACTGCTACGAAAAGGTGTTGAACTTAGAAATGGCCGAATGATTTGCTCTGACCTATCAAATGCGGATGGAAACTTCTGGGATGAGTGATTAATAATGAACTCATAGTTTGTTACGTCACTGCTCCCTCTGTCACAAGATTGGCAATTTTCCAGATAGAGGCTTCCTCATCATTCACCATCCCAAAGATATGATGGCATGAACTAGAGCCACAACTGCTGAGGATGGGCATACTGCATGAGTGAGAATTGAATCTTTATTGTAAGCCAGGGAGTTATCTAGGGTCATTTGTTACCATTATAACCTAGATTATCCTGACAGATGCAGTTGAGATAGTAATAAATATGCATCTAGGTGCCAGTGATACCACAGTAAGCAAAAAATAAAATAAAATAAAAATAAAACAAAACATAGTCTCTATCCTCAAAATGCTTACATTTCAGTAATGTAAGCCAGAAGCCAGAAAAGTGACATATGGACAGAAGCCAGAAAAGTGACATATGGTTTTCTGGACTATCAGAAAAAGAATTAGGGCACTGAACATTTAGTAAAGATGATATCAAAAGAGGAAACACAATTTTCAAATAAACAAACAAAAGATGGGCAGATCCCAGAGAGGTCCATTTATTCTCTCTTAGACCAGGTCAGGTGATCATAATTCTGGGACATTTATTGAATGTCTATTGAACATTAAAGGCAAGTCATGCTAGAAATTTGGACTTTCACACAACATGAATAATTTTCCTGTGATATTTAATACAATGCAGGGCATCATCTTCTTAAAGGTGTTTGACATAATCTGTAATAAAAAATAGGTTTTAATATATTTTCCTTTCTTCTCCCATTTCATCTTATTTATTAGGGTTCCCAATTCTACCAATGGTCATTGACAAGTCAGAGATTATTGCTGACACCTTTTAAAAGTGGGTACATGTAAGGTGACATGTTGGACAGGATGAACCAGTCTGTTGTCTTCTTTCTGTTTATCAGGAATTTTCCTCTAAAGCACAAAAAGCAGTCTTATAGACTGTTAACTCAACCAAATAATATAAGAAAGCTAATCATTTTTACCATATCACTTTGTGTTAATGCAGGGCTTTACAAGATTTTTAATAGCACCCTGAAATTTCAGGCAACTATTTATAAAGCATTATTTATATACAAACTACTTGATATGTTAGCGCTTAGAATTTGATCTGCTCATAGCAAGGATACATGTTCTAAAAATTCTTTATTTGTTCATTATTATATAGGTGCTATTTCTATTATAAATGGTATATGATAGGTTATTTGTTATAAAAAGGACTAAATTGTTCATTTGAATCACATCAAATATTAGCTTACTCAAAATCATCTATGTGCTTTAATGATCTTTTAGAGCGCCTGACGTTTACATCCAGTCATAACACCATCTGTCTCATAAATTATTATTCAAGAGGTGTTTGACATTGTCATTTTGAATGTGTCTAGAATGAGATATTGTTCAGAATGCCCAACATAGATGTATAAATGAGATTTGGTGTGTTTTAAAATTTTAAGTAGATTTATATTTAATATGCATAGAAAATTGAGTCAATATAAATGCATATAAATGGGACACCTTGCTTTGTGTTTTTACATTTAAGTAAAAAAATAAAATTGGTGGAACATAAATCAGTTTATGGTGATTATCACCCTTTCTACTGTCATTTTTATGAAACTGGTTTTCTAGCTTTTAATGGCAGCTATGCTTTCTTTCCTGAGTTCAGATCTGAATTTCCAACAGCCAGCTGGACATCCTCTAGAATATCCCATCAAAGGTAAAAGGTTCTAAGGACCTGCATCATGTCTGCCTTGTTCTCTGCTGTGTCTACAGTGCCAGGCACAATGTACTGGCGATGATTAATAAATATGTTATTTTATTTGTTTAACAAGTTATTATATACTTTGTGCACATCATATTCCTGGGGAAAAAACAGATTGAAGATAAATTTGTACATGGCAGCTAGAACAATCTTTATAAACACAATCTAAATATAATTATTTGATTTCTTATTGTATCAGTAGCACACCATTGCTTTCAGGGTAAAATAAAAACTCTAAAATGGGTTTGGTAGCCCTTAATAATCGTCTTTCTGCTTACTATCTGTCTAAGTCTCTTGGAAGTCTCTCCTTGTCTGCCAAGATCCAATCATATTCAATCAAATACATAATTTTCTCCCCAGCCAGACACTTTTCTTCCCACACACCCCTCTTTCTTCCTCCCCCTTGTTTAGTAAATTCACTCTTGTTATTTTTTTTCCAGGCTGCAACTTGAAAGCCATTTCCTCCCTAAAACTTCTATTACCTATACTATATACTCTTAAAATATCAATTATTATAACACAAATCATTTTGTGTTGTAGTTGCTTCCTACTTTGATCCAAATGGCACACAGAACCCTGTATTCCTTGAAGGTATTTAGCATATTATTGTTGGAACCACATTGCTTGGTAAAGCACCTGGCTAGTACATAGTATGTTCTTAATAAATGAGTTTTGGGGAACAAATTGAATACATGTGTGCCTTGCATTATAGGTAATTAGTGACTGAATTCTCACTTTCTTGCTATGTTGCAGTTATCCATAATAACCATTTTATAATGAAAAATAGTATATTCAATAAGATCACTGTGAGAGATAGATTTGTTTGCTTGATAGTGTAAATAAATAGAGGCTCTCAGTTTTTATTTATGTATACATGTGTTTATGGTTTCAAATATTTCTTGTAAGCAACCACTAATGCACCAGTTAGAGCTTCAAGCACATGACTTCAACAACTGATCTTTCTTTTTTTCACCCTAGTATGTCTGTGTTGAAGGTGTCCTTCATCTTCCATAAGTGTGTTTTGTGTTTTGTAGATAAGTATCATGGAAATCTCCAGAACTTAATTTCCTATGAATGGGAGTACTACAGACCTCATGTATTAAATGTTGTGTGTTGTCCATGTTGCATGTTAGTCTTTCTGCCTTCATACAGATACATACACACATTAATTTATTCCCTTTTTTACCTTTATGCTCCATCTTTTTACAATCTGTTATCAGATAAGTAGCTATATATTTGAGTTTGGAGCTCAGAGGTAAAGGTCTGAGCTTGAGATCTAAACCTGAATATTGTTGGCATATGGATAGAATTTAAAAGATTCTGGATGGAGCTAGATAGAGCTCATTCTTCGAAGCAAAGTGTCACAAGAATGGAAAAACAAGCACCAATGGTACTCACCATCAAATTGGTACTAACTGATCAATACTTATGCACACATGGAAATAATATTCATCAGGGGTCAAGCAGGTGGGAGAGGGGTGGAGGGGATGGAAAAACTCACACCTAATGGGTGTGGGACACACTGTCTGGGGGATGTTCACGATTGTAGCTCTGACTTGGGCAGTGCATAGGCAATATATGTAAACAAAGTGTTGTACCCCCGTAATATTCTGAAATTAAAAAAATAAATAATAAATAAATAAAAACATTCTAGAAATAAAAAATAAAATAAAAGATTTTGTCTGGACAATATCATTCAGTGTGGTGAGCAAGAAAAGATAAATATGGGGAAGGACCCCAGGACTGAGACCTAGGGCACGGAAACTGCTTGAGGTTAGCAACCAGTCACTGAAACTAGGAGGAAAAGGTATGAGTAAAACCAGTAGAGGGAGGTGTGTTGGAAGTCAGTGAAAAAAGGTGTGCACCAAAGAACCGACTACAACAAATTATTCAGATTGACCAAATAAAATAAGTACTTTGAATTTAGCATTGTATTTACTAACCTGACTGTCTTTTTTCTCTTGAAAAGAACTCTTTTGTTAAGTGATAGGATTCAGAAAAGAGGCAAAAGAGGATTTGACATGGGTGGGCATAGATCACCCGTGGAAGAAGTTTGGTATTAAGGGAAACAGAGATAAGACAGCGACTACTTGGGGATATGGAATAAAAAGATGTTTGCATTTCGGAGTGGAGAAAAACTTTGAGAATACTGTACTTTTATGCTCATGGGAATGGTTCAGTAGATAATGAAATTTTGGTTATGGGAATCAGGAGAGAATTGCAAGAAACATCATCACCCTAAATAAGCAAGGGGAAATGGGCTCTCAAACCTAAGCAGAGAGGTTGGCAGATAAAGAGCATGACATTTCATTCACAGCAGCAGGAATAAAGGCAGAATATGAGAAAAGAGATAGTAAAAAATCCAAGAAGAGAACAAAAATGTAGGACTATTTGGCCTATGTGAAATTCATCATCATGATTCTAAAATAAGACCAATGAACATGGTTGTGGATTTTTCTCCAGCCACTATCAGCTGCTATGTGGGTTCAGGCACAAAATAAGCAGAATAAGATATAAGTAGGATTTTGGTTTTTCCAGGTGATATTCATGAAGCAAGAGAAGAATAAGAGTGTTTCGTTCATCATCATGAACCAGGGGATCTTAGTTTTAAAAGAAAGAAGGGAGGACATGGGGATGGGAGAGGGTAACCACGTGGTAGGTTCAGGGCATTACAAGTTTCTATGTGGTTCACATGCTACAGGAGCTGGTGTACAGAGTGAGGTGAAATGTCGGGATGTTGGTGGCAGAAAATGGGATGCTTGAAATTGAGTTTTTGGAGAGGTTGATGTAATTAGTAATAACCAAGACTAAAGAATGAGCACGTGTGGCTGAGGGCAGGGAGAGGAAAAGTATCATTGGAACAAGGCACGAAAGGGCCAGAATATTTGAAACATCATCTTCCTGGATGCTGATTTTTAAAAAATTGTCCCTGTAATCTGTAGATGGCTCAAAAAGCAGACATAGGAAGAAGTGTACACATTGGCAATGAAATTCATTCAGTATTTTGCAGAGAGCAGGGACGAAGAATGACCTGGGAGAAAGAATGAGGAGTAAGGATGATGCTAATATCCAATACATGTCTGGTGGTATGAAAGGTACAGAAAAGACAAAAAAAAAAGCCACGCCTTGGGAGAGCTACATGACAGTGTCCTCCTCAGGGCATTGATAGATTTTAATATAATAATGATCAGTATTAATCTTTAAGACGTTGATATGCTAGTTAGTATTTTCAAATGAGATATCTTAACCCCATTAATTTTGTGCCACTCATGAAAATAACGTTACACATAATGAACTCAAGGCAGCCTAGCATAATGGTAAGACTTCGGGTTTTGGAGGAAGTGAAGGCTGAATATGATTTGCATTATTTTATATAACAAATGGTGTGACCTTGGGCAAATTACTTAATATCATTATGACATTGCGCTTTGGAGAATGAGGCTTTAGAGCCTGAAGTTTTAAAGGCACATCTATATATCTCCAAAAACAAAGTTCTTTTTATAGCTCCTTTGTCACCTTGGTACTTGGGAGACATAAGGGGAGGATTTCCTTATTTGGGAGATTGAAGGGGAGGATCAAAGTATCTCATGGAAATGACTATCAAATACTAGGGCAATCACATATACTAACAGTGGCAGTGATATCTGGCTACTCTGAAACCTTTTATAGAGACAGAACTGAATATTTTGAGAACACAAAGACTCCATATCCCCTGGTGAGATTATTTCAGAACACTTTACACATTTGATAAGAAAATCCTCATAGCCAAAGGTTCTGTAAAGTGAACCGCAGCAATGACTTCAAATCTATTTTTCTGGCCATCTTAGGGGTCAAAAGCAAGTGCCAAATTGTACACATGAACAAACTACCCAGTGTAGAGAAAGAACAAAGCCGTTAACTGGAGAACATTTTTGATTTGGACAGGAGAAAATTAGAACTTGGGGAACTGAGAGATGCTGAGGTATAATTTCAATTTTCTCTAAATGATTTTTGCTTAGTTTATTTACTTTTTCCTCATTTCATAGCTTTAGTCTCTGCTAGTATTTAATAACACCCTGAGTGTGTCTATTATTGTGATCCCTCTCAAATTGTTTTAAGACAGGAAAAATGAATAAATATCATATATTGGACCAATCCTAATTGAATAGGAAAATATAATGTTATAACCACAAACACAATGCAACTAAAAGAGTGTTAAAAAGAATTTCTTAGTTGTTATATTTGTTTTTGTTTCATGTAGAATATAGCCATTCAAAATATTTATACCTGGTGTGCCCACAAATGCATAAGTCTGAATCCATAAGCCGCAGAAGAAATGCCTTCTTTATTCTCCATGTAACTCTAAATTTTAGTAAACAATTACAATTTCCTCTTGCATTAAATAATTAGATTTCTATTCTTTCCCATCCACTTAATTACCAAAGCCAAAAACTGGCTGTCATTCTTATTCTAAAAAGAAATTTAACAGGGGTAAAAGTAGTGCAAAACTACTAGTGATTTTTCATCTTGCAAAGGTTCAACCTCTTTCCATCCCAACTATAACTGGTTTATTTCAAGCTTTCACTTGGATCTTAAAAATGCCCCTGAACTTGTTTTCCTGTCTGCAGCCTTGTTTCCTAACTTCCAATAACTACATTGCTCATGGAGTGTTATAAAATAAAGCCGATATTCTATTTAGAACATGCTCACTAGTTTTAAGGTAAGTTATGAGACGCTTCAGGATTTAGCCTTTACTATAGTTTACATTTTATACTTTATAATGCTTGTTTTTTCCCAATATATCTCATTGCCACACATATCATACTCCATGAATACCCTTCCCTAATTATCTTCATCCTCTAAAAGACATATCACTTGTCTAATTCACCCTTCATAACTCAACTTGGCATCATTTTCTCCAGGAAGTTGTTTTTTTCTTTGAGTAAATAAGTTAGAGGTATATTCTCTATTACCACGTCTTAAACAAAACAAGAGTAAATTATCATTCTATCTCCACCACAAAGTCTTCAGTAATTCTAACCCTGCTATTGTAGAAAGCTTACAAGCAGAAAGAAGAATATAAAGCAGGAAAAAGCAGTTGCATATAGAACCTGAACCTTGAGACTGCAGATGGGTTGTGGGAATATGGACAGAGCACTGGCATTATCTTTCACATATGCTATGGAAATTTTTCACGTCTTTAAATAATCATTTTTTGTATAAAAGTGATGAGAGTTGTAGTCTTAAAATCACAATAACTATCAGAAACTACAAAATTTATTCAGAGAGGTGTGCCATTTTATAGCAATAGCCATTTTATGTGTTAAAATGTCATTTAAATATATTACAACCAAAATTTTAACTCCCTGTGTGAATGTGGAAATAGCCCTCCAACACTATTTTAAATTACTTTATTGAATTTTAGCCAAGTGAGTTTCTTTCTGTTTTGTACTATTCTTTTAACATGACAGTAAGAAAGATGTTTTTTAAAATAGGTTTTAGTTCCATTTCTTAGTTTGAATTAATAATAGAAACCATTCGATATGTAACTAAAATTAAGGGATTCAGTTGTTGATTATTGCTAATTTTAAAATTACTGATTAGAGATTCCTTTTCTGAAAAGAGAGTATTTAATCAGAATGTTTTACTACCAAAGCCTGATTTTTTATTCATAGGTTTGCTAATAATTTTTGTTATAAAAATCATCTTTTTACTCTAAAATGAATATTCAACATTTTTTAATAACTAAGATGTGCTTTGTTCATTGGCATGTCTATTGAACTAAAATATGCAATAATATTATATATTTTAATTTTAACCTGGTCTCCTCCCACCCAAGGGAAACTGAAAAGAAAAATGATGTTCTTTTTTTCTAATAAAGAAACAGCAATGAACATTAACGTAATATAACTCAGGTAGCTCTTCAAATCGATTATTGTTGTGATCTTGTGCTCTAGGCCTAAAAAGACTAATGATCCTGGACAGAATAAGTTGGCAGACATTAAAACACACACACACACACACACATGCACATGCAAAAGCTTTGGTGGATGGATTTAAATGGATTCAAATCACAATTTTATTGTCACTCATCCACAGATTAATCTGTTTAAAAATACGTATTATGCATTTAATATATCCAGCAAATGGGTTACACATTTGGCAAACAAGAACGATTATAGACAGACAAAGCCTCTGTCCCTAACTAAATTACATTTTGGTAAGGGTGATAATTATTAACCAAATATTAATGTGAATAAGCATTTTTAAAAACTGTATTACATGCTATGTAGGAAATGAGTAGAGTATCGTGAATGCAAATAGAGGGACCTAGTCAGGGTAGTCAGGAAAATTTCCCTGAGGAAATGATATTAAAGTAAGGCCTAAAAGAGGAGGCAAAAAATAGCAGGTGGCTAGTGGCATATTAAGTAGATGAAATATATATATAGTGTTCTGGAGATCAAAGCAAAGGCCAGCATAGGTAAAGGATGGGGAGTGAGGATGGGGAGTAAAATAGGGGACATTCTTACGTTTTGTTGAAAACATTTTTTTTCCTGAGAGCAACAGTAAAATATGGTCTATTTGTTGATTTTTAGCTGCCCAGGATCTGTTCTCAGTAATTCTAGTAATTGCCCCAGTTCTCATTTATGAATCTCCATCCTGAGTCCATAAAGCTCATGGACCCCGTTCCCTAGACTGAGGCGTAAGTGAGGCTTATGCAAAGCCCTGGAGGTTCAGTCTCACCTGCTGAAATCAACCTTTTGCTTAAATCCATGGAAAGAAAAGTTTTCTCATTTCTTCTTATTTGAGCACAGAGAAATGTAAGCTTGATCTACCAAAGCCCTCTTGCACATATGCATATGAGAATGAAGCCTATAGAAAAAGAATAAAAGAACAAAGAGTGGAGAGTAGCTAGGTCCTGATGGTATTGTTAGATGTCCATTCAAGCTACCTCTCGAATTTTTAAATTAGCCAAAATTTCTTTTATTAAGTTAAGATTATTTTGTTCATTCTTTTACTTGAAAAGAGATCTTACTTTAAAATGTACTATATGTTCCAAGCAGGAAAGTGAAATGACATGATTTGATTTTTTTAATATTTATTTTAAATTAAAAACTGGATATAATTTGAAGACTATATTACACAGGAAAAATATATGTCTTTAAAGATAATTATTATAGTGATCCAGATAAGATATGGTGCACAAATAAAGAAGGGAAATAATGGTGTGGGTGGGGAAATATCAACATATTTAGAAAGGAAAATATACTGGACCTTTAAATATATTGGTCAAGGAGCAAGGAGAATAACTCCTAGGTTTTGGGCCCATATAACTATGCATAGATAGTTATCATTTAATATTTGTGAAAAAATAGACAATGTATATGTGGGAAAGATTTTGAATTGAGCTTTAAATGTGTTGAATATGTCTTTGACATATCTAACAGAGTTGCTAGTAATAACCTGAAATATGTAATATACATACATTTTAAAGTTTCTATAATAAAAGAAAGAGAATAGAATGAGAAACAAAAGATAGTGCAGATTGAGCTTTGTGGAACCACAATGTTTAAGTGTAATAGAAAGAAAATATCTATTATAATAAAAAGGAAGAATAAGGAAAAAAATGTATCTATGCTGGAAGTTTCCTAAGTTTGGCAAAAGGAAGTTGGAAAGTGCTCTTCTGATCTCTCTACTTCCTTCTTAAAGAAGGAGTCAGAGTCATATGCTGAAACTGAACAGGTTTGGATATTTCAAAAGTATGGAGAGACTGAAAATAATTTTTACAGAGAATGAAAAAAAAAGTTTTGTCCAGATCAGTATTTACTTGATGGAAGACAAATTTTGGCCAATTATAATCTCTAGAAATGTATACAACCACCCATCAATATCCTAAAGTCAAACCTATTAAAAAAATTATGTTCTTCATACAGTATGTTTCATTTCTAAGAAATGACAAAAAAAGGCAAAATCTACAGAGACAGAAAGTGTACTAGCAGGAGGGGGCCAAGATGGTGGAGGAGAAGCAGCCTGCAAAAGCCTCCTCTCTTGGAGAGGATTGAAATTCCCAGATATATATTCACTTTTGGATAGATCGTCTCAGCAAGAACACTGGGAACCCACAGAGAGGAGGGGCGAGTGAAGTGAAGAAGATAGAAACGATGAGCTCCTCAGCAGGACCAGAAGTAATTAGGGAAGATGCCCACATGTGGGAAAGGGACTGAGAACAGAATCCTGGGGCTCCATGCTTCCCCTGAGGGATGGCTGGATTGAGAGCCCTGGCCACTGTGGTTGGTGCCATTGTAAAGCCCCAACCCTGGAATGCTACTTCTTCCCAGAGGTCAGATCTGTGACTGCTCTCTCCCTCTTGCCCCTGATGGTCAGGGAGGGAGCAGGGAATCCCAGTGCTTGCATATGCCCCATGGGCAGGTGATTTGCATCCCTACCACTGCCAGGGGACCTGGGCAGAGCAGGAGTTCATGTCCCAGTGTCTGCTGCTATGACCTGGGTGATCCCACTTAATTACACTTCCCATGGGACCTGGATGGAGCACATGCCGGTAGCCCTCAGCACCCAGTGCCCACAGTCAGGGTGCTGGACTGCCACCACCACCACCTTGGGGTCCCTGAGCAGGGCAAAGGCCAGCACAACTGACAGTTTTGGATCTGGGTGGATTGCATGCTGTTGACTAGTGCTACACCCTGCCCTACCCATGCACCCTAGTCCACGGCCACCCCAGCCCATGTGGTTGAGTGCTGTGCCCTGCAGACTGACTCCTTCCTGCACAGGTGCCCTGCCCCACTGGCAAGCTATGCCCTGTGGGCCTGCTCTGCCCTGTGGACCCACTACAACCCATGCTTCCCCACACCCTGTATCCCACTATGCCCTTCACATGTGCTGCACCCTTCCTACACCTTGCCTCACTCACATGCCTGTGGCTCCCAGCAGACCCATCCTGTGTGCAAGCTCTGTCCTGCCGGCCAGCCCCATCTTGCGTGCACACCTTGCACAAAGTGCTGGCCCTGTCACAGTGGCCTGGTGACAACCACAGGAGAACAGGAGAGATGCATTAGAGCAGCAGTGTTAAAGCCTCACAATACATCCAGCCCTCTCCTGCCTGGTCAAGCTTCTGGAGTGGGACCCAAAACATCACCCAGGGACCCATCCCTATCTTCACATAGCAACCAAGATCCCAGCAAAGGAGAACAGGTGCACTGCACCCTATCTGTTCTCTGTTTTAAGCTGAGAGAAGAGGCACCAGATGATAAGGAATCAGCATAAACACACCGGCAGTATGAAAAAAACAGGCTGTCTCAACACCCCAAAAGGATCACAATAGCTCTCTAGTAATGAACTCTAACCAAAAGGAAATTGTTGAAATGACAGATATGGAATTCAGATTATGGATGCCAAGTAAGATGAATGGAAGTGATAAGATGGTAGAAAACCATCTCAAAGAAATAAACAAGCAAAAAATTTCAGGACATGAACAGAAAATTCACTAAAGAGATAGATGACATTAGAAAAGAGATAGCAGAACTTAAAGAAATGAAAGAGTAATTTAGGGAATTTCGAAATATGGCAGAAACCTTTAACAACAGACTAGAACAATCAGAAGAAAGAATTTCAGAGCTTGAAGACGAGGAATTCAAAACAACCCAGTCAGTAAAAAAGGTAGAAAAAAGAACAAAGAAGAATGAATGATCATTGTGAGAAATATGGGATTAAGCAAAAATAACTAATATAATAATTATAGGTATCCCTGAGGGAGAAGAAGAAAAAGTAATATGCATAGAAAATCTATTTGAGAGAATAATAGAGGAAAACTTCCCTGGTATTGTTAGAGGTTTAGATATCCGGATACAACATTTTTGTTGAACACCTGAAAGATTCATAGCAAATAGGACATCACCAAGACATATAGTTATCAGCCTGACCAAATTCAAAGTGAAGGAGAAACTCTCACAAGCTGCAAGCCAAAAGTAGCATGTTACTTACAAAGGAAAACCCATTAGACTAACAGAAGACTTCTTAGCAGAGACCTTTCAAGCTAGAAGGGATCAGGGTCCTATTTTAGTCTCCTTAAAGAAAATAACTGCCATCCAAGAATTCTGTATCCTGCAAAATTAAGTTTCATAAATTAAGGAGAAGCAAAGTCTTCCCCAGACAAGCAAACATTAAGAGAATTTGTCCCCACTAGACCTCTCCTACGAGAAATGCTTAAACATGCTCTATACACGGAACAGAGCGATCACTATCCACCAGTGTAAAAATGCCTGAAAGTTAAAGCTCACAACTCTTATAAAACAGTAACACAAAGGTGAAAACAAAGCTACTAGGTTTCATTCAGTATCATGAACAGAACTGTATCTCACATGTCAGTACTAGCATTGTAAATAAACAATCTTAATGCTCCATTTAAAAGATATAGACTGGCTGAATGGATGAAGAAACACACCCCTAGTATGTGCTGTCTCCAAGAAACACATCTAATTCACAAGGATTCTCATAGTCTCAAGATAAAGGGATGGAAAAAAATATTCCATATGAATGGAAAACAAAAGTGAGCAGGAGTAGTTATTCTTATATCAGATAAAATAGAGTTTAAATCTACAATGGTAAAAAAAAGACAAAGAGGGTCATTATATAATAATAAATGGATTAATTCAGCAAGAAGACGTAATAATCCTAAATATACATGCACCTAACACAGGAGCTCCCAGGTCATAAAACAAATTCTATAATAGCTGAGGGAAGAAATAAACAGCAACATCATAATTGCTGGGGACTTCAACACTCTACTGACAGAACTGGACAGATCATTGAGGAAAACGAGCAACCAAGAAACACTGGACTTAAGCAGGACTCTAGAACAAATGGACTTAACAGACATCCACAGAACATTCTACCCAAAATCTGCATAATATACATTCTTCTCATCAAGGGTCATTTTCCAAAATAGATCATATGTTAGCCCACAAAACAAGTCTTAGCAAATTTAGAAAAATCTAACTCATTCCATATATCTTCTCAGACCACAGTGGAATAAAACCATAAATCAACTCCAAAAGGAACTCTCAAATCTACACAAAGTCATGGAAATTAAACAACCTGCTGCTGAACGATCCCTGGGTCAATGACAAAATTAAGATGGAAATAGAAAGACTTGTGAATGGCAAACATGACACAAGCATCCAAAATCTATGGGATATAGAAAAAGTAGTGTTAAGAGGGTGGTTCATAGCCTTTCATGCTTACATCAAAAAGAAAGAAGATCACCAGTTAACCACCTAATGTCACACCTCAAGGAACAAGAAAAAGAATAACAAACCAAACCCAAAGCTAGCAGAAGAAAAGAAATAACAGAGCTCAGAGTAGAACTAAAAGAAATGGAAACAAAAAACACAATACAAAGCAAAATTGAAACAAAAAGTTGTTTATTTGAAAAGTCAAACAAAATTGATAGACCTCTAGCTAGATTAACCAGAAATAAAAGAAAAAGGACTCACAAGCTCAATCAGAAATGAAAAAGGAGACATTACAACTAATACTACACAAATACAAAATATCATCCATGACTACTGTGAAAACCTTTATGCACACAAACTAGAAAATCTAGAGAAAATGGATACATTTTTGGAAACACATGACCTCTCAAGCTTGAATCAGGGAGAAAAAGAAATCCTGAACAGACCAATAACAAGTCATGAGATTAAAATGATAATAAAAACTCTCCAAACAAAATAAAGCCCCAGATCAGATGGATTCACAGCCACATTCTACCAGACCTACAAAGAATTAGCACCCATTCTACTGAAACTCTTCTATAACATGGAGAAAAAGGGAATCCTCCCTAACTCATTCCACGTGGCCAGTATTACCCTAAGAACAAAGCCAGAAAAAGACACAACAAAAAAATGAAAACTACAGACCAATGTCTCTTATGAATATAGATGCAAAATCCTCAACAAAATACCAGCAAAACAAATTCAACAGCACATCAAAAAAGTAATCCAGCATGATCAGTTGGGATTCATCCCAGGGATGCAAGGATAGTTCAACATACACAAATCAATAAATATGATTCACCACATAAACAGAATTAAAAACAAAGACTATATAATCATCTCAGTAGATGCACAAAAAGCATTCAATAAAATCCAGCACCCCTTTATGATAAAAACCCTCAACAAACTAGGCACAGAAGGAACACACCTCAAAATAAGAAAAGCTGTATATGGCAAACCCACAGCCAACATCATATTCAATGGGGAAAAGCTGAAAGAACCGGAACATGACAAGAATGCCCACTTTCACCACTTCTATTCAACATAGTACTGGAAGCCCTAGCCAGAGCAATCAGGCAAGAGAAAGAAATAAAGGCATCCAAATCAGGAAAGAGGGGTGAAAGTATCCTTGTTTGCTGATGAAATGATCTTATATCTAGAAAACCCTTAAAATTCCACCTAAAGACTTCTAGAATTGATAAATAAATTTAGTAAAGTTTCATGCTGCAAAATTAATGTACATAAGTCAATAGCATATCTATATACTAATAACTGTCAAGCTGAGAGTCAAATCAAGAACTCAATACCATTTACAATAGCTTAAAAGAAAATAAAATACCTGTAAATATACTTAACCAAGAAGGTTTAAGATCTCTACAAAGAGATCTACAAAACACTGATGAAAGAAACAGCAGATAACACAAACAAACGAAAAAAAATCCCATGCTTATGAATTAGAAGAATCAACATCGTGAAAATTTCCATACTTCCCAAAGTTATTTACAGATTCAACATAATTCCTATTAAAATTCCAGCATCATTTCTTATGGAACTAGAAAAAATAATCCTAAACTTCATATGGACCCCAAAAAGACCCCAAATAGCCAAAGCTATCCTAAGCAAAAAGAACAAATCTGGAGGCATCACATTATCTGAGTTCAAATTATACTACAAGGCTACAGTAACCAAAACAACATGGTATTGATATAGAGGTAGACACTTAAAACAATGGAACCAAGTAAGGAACCCAGAAATAAAACCATATAGCTATGACCAACTGATATTTGACACAGCAGACAAAAACATACACTGTGGAAAGGATGCCCTATTCAATAAATGGTGCTAGGAACACTGGATAGCTATACTATCTCTCAATATTTAAAAAATTCAAAAATTCAAAAATTAACTCAAAAATATTAAATATTCAAAAATTAACTCAAGTTGGATTAAGGACTTAAATGTAAGACCTGAAACCACAAAAATTCTAGAAGAATATGTAGGAAAACTCTTCTAGACATTGGTCTAGGCAAAGAATTTATGAGTAAGATGCCAAAAGCAAACACAGCAACAAAAAAAATAAATGACTGAGACTTAATTAAACTAAAAGGTTTCTGCACAGCAGAGGAAATAATCAACTGAGTAAATAGACAACCTACAGAATGGGAGAAATTATTCACAAACAAAATATCTGACAAAGGGCTAATACCCAGAATTTACAAAGAACTCAACTCTGCAGGAAAAAAACCATGAAAATCTGTTCATGTCTTTCACCCATAAAAAAGTGAGTGAAAGACATGAACGCACTCTTCTCAAAAGAAGATAGACAAATGGCCGATAAATATATGAAAAAATGCTCTACATCACTAATTATCAGGGAAATGCAAATTAAAACCACACTGAGATACCACCCTACTCCTGTGAAAATCGCCATTACTAAAAAGTCAAAAAACAATAGATGTTGATGCTGTTACGGTGAAAAGGGAAGGCTTACACACTGTTGGTGGGAATGTGAACTTGTGCAATCACTATGGAAAGCAGCATGATGATTCCTCAAAGAACTAAAAGTAGACTTACCATTCAATCCAGCAACCCCACTACTGGATATCTACCCAAAGGAAAGGAAGTCATTTTATCAAAAAGACAACTGCACCTGAATGTTTATCTCAGCACAATTCACAACTGCAAAGATATGGACTCAACCTAAGTGCCCATCAACTGCTGAGTAGATAAAGAAATTGTGGTATATTTATACCATGGAGTACTACTCAGCCATAAAAAGGACTGAAATAATGTCTTCCACAACAGCTTGGATGGAGCTGGAGACCATTATCCTAAGTGAAGTATCTCAGGACTCGAAAAACAGATACCACATGTTCTCATTTATTATAAGTGGGAGCTAAATGAATCATATATGTGGTCATAAAGAGCAGAAATAAACACTGGAAACTCAGGAGAGGGAGTAAGAGGGGATGAGATATAAAAATCTACCTATTGAGTACAATGCACACTATTCTGGTGGTGGAGACACTGAAAGCCCTGACTTCAGCATGATACAACTTATCCACATAACAAAACACACTTGTAACCTCTACAGTTTTTGAAATTAAAAAAAATATATATACTGGTAGTTGCTTAGATTAGGCATTGAGAGAGACACTATGGGTGGGAGAATATGGAGTAAGAGGTAATGAGTATTTTTTGGGAGGGAACAATAATTTTCTAAAATTAGATTGCAGTGATAGATGCACAATCCTGTGAATATATTAGAAAACATTGAATTTTATGCCTTTAATGGATGATTGTAAAGTATGTGAGTTATATCTCAATAAGGCTATTCAAAACAAAAAAGGACCTTGTTCAGGACTGTTAACGTAATAAGTGCTCAGTATTTATGTATTCATTGAGGAAGAGTCAACAATTCTGCCAGATGGTATATTATAATCAAAAGTTATTTCTAATTATTTTTGAATAACATAATTCTATTTTTCTATTATTCTACCCTGCCATAAGATAAGATATTCAATTGTTGATTCAAGCAAACAACTCACTCTTTATTTTACATCAAAAATATCATCAGTGCTTCTTTATTTATTGTTTTTAAGAATCTAAAAATATCATGAGATACAAAAATGAATAAATAAATAAATATATGCTTATCACTGCAGTAAGTCCTACATGTCAGGGGGAGTGGTAGCAAAAGAAAAAAATGATCTTGAAGTTGATAGTACTCAAAACAGAAAAAAACTATATATAAAAGAAAATAATACTTAACAATATATAATAATAAATATATAATTGGTAAACTAAATTTGGTCTGAGGCAGCCTCCCTACTCTGAATCTTTACACAATGACTTGCAATTTAACTCAGGATATAAACTGAAAACCTAATTCCTAATTTAGGAGTATACTTTTATAATAAATAGCTGAGTCTCAGCAAGTTACAGTAGCTGAACTTTAATCAATCATGGGCAGCCAATTGATCAGACCATGTTCAAATAAGACAAACACTATACTATACCAATCAAGCTGTTTCTATAACTCACTTTCGTTTTCTGTCTGTAATACCGGTTGCCCATTGTGGTACGGAGTGGAGCTCTATGAACCTCTTCTAATATTGAGGGCTGTCCAACTTATGAATCATTCTTCACTAAATTAAAATCTGTTTAACTTGTCTAGATGTTTCTTTTAACATAATATATTACTGATTTTTTTGGTTCAAAGAGAATGTCCTATAGATCCCAGAGAAAAATCCTGAGTTTTATTTTGATCCATTGGAAGTAATTCAAAACTTGGTGTGCCTCCCTCTTCACTGCACTGAGTCTTTTAATGATATAATATGAATATTTGTAGACAAGAAAACCAGAGATGGTCAAAGGATTTCAAACTTTCTTAATTGACACCCTCTCCAAAATTTGGTTTGGGTGTTGAAAATGATGATGCCACACACGCTCAAAGACAGCATGAAAGGTTTATTCCTCATACAATGAGGCTTTCTGGGGATACAAATCAGGCTGCACAAGCAGGTCTGAAAAGGGCTTGAAAATCCAGGAAAGGAGAGTGATTTGGGGATTTTATGCTATTTAAAGGGGCAGAACTGGTGAGGGTTCCTGAGTGGGCCTGGACTTGTATGATTTGAACTTCTTGACAGAGCCTAAAGAGGGAGAAGCTGGACTTTCTTACCAGCTTGCCCAATGTGCCACAGAAGGGGAAAAGGAAATGTGGTTTGAAAGCTGTTAACAGTCAAACATCAAAGAATGGAGTCAGACTCTTCATTACAGCTATCCCATGCAATGACCAAAATATTTCATACAGTGTCTGAGCTCTCTACTTAAAGGTGAGAAACATAAACAGTCCATACAATCCTAGGCTCTGGAAGTGGAACTGATGGCAATGAACTTCAGGGGAGGGGCCTGACAGGTCTAAAGAGAGACCTTGGGAGGAATTGTCAAGGTACCATTTCAGCAAATGGGAGAAAGGGGTAGTCTCTTTGATCTTTCCCAAGATCTTTGATCTTTCCCAAAATATACATTTTGAATTGATATGTAAATTTACTTATACTTCCTGAATATGTTAAAAAAATTGTGTGGATGAATGAAGGGGTCAAAAGCAGGGGTTTTATATTATTTATTAATTCTTTATAGTAGATATGTAGATATCTACTATAAGATACTACTAAAGAAAGGGCTGAGTAATCTTGTTTGCATAACTTCCTTTAGGAAATGTGGTTAAAACTTACCAGTGTTTTCTATTTCTAGAGAAAGCTTTGTCCTAGTTTTTAGCTGACAAGAGTATTTTCTTACAAATTCCCCCAAAATTATTAACAGAAGCTTTTTTTTAGAGAAAGATAGGCATGACAAAATGAGGTACATTTGGAAAAGGACCAGATAAAAGCAAAACTATTTCAGATCATTTTAAAATAGAAGTTTTAGTATATGCATTATTTTCATTTTCATCCAAGTTCACATTTTTTGCCAGAATGGCTCTTTAAAATTACCTTAGCTTTAATTGGTTTGAATATTGGTACTTATTTTATAACTTCATAGAAGCAGAAATCAGCCTTTAGGGTTTTCAAAGGTAACATTCAAAAATGATAAAGGTAGTGAACACCAATCATTTCCTTGGTGTATATGTTCTCTCCTTATTCCAAATAGTTTCCAAAGTCCTTTGGAGATCTAAGTAAACTCAGGTTCATAGCATATGTCGTAAAAGAGGCCAAACAGGTCACTTCATCTCCCTGGACACTGATATTGGTTCAATGATAATGATTTTCAGGACTATTGGTGGGAAGTCAAATTCATAGGGGCTTTCTCTTGCTGTTGATGGAATGTTAAGCAGACATCGGGACTGCAATTCCTGTATACATTTAGCTACCGTAAGAGAAGCCAGCCTGATAACAAAGCCCCTATACTGGTGAGAAAAAAGACTCAGAGAATCCACGAGATTAGTGACAGCACTTTGATCACACAGTACCTGATGTTCCCTTCTCTTCGATTAAGTGTGCCAGTCAATTTTTTAATTGTTCCAGGTAGTTTGAGTTGGGTTTTCAGTGAATTGCAACCAAAAGTTGTTGTCCCTGGCTCAGTGATAAAGAGTCAGTTATATCACATGCTGTTGGTGGCTAAAACATTAGAAGACCAAGTTGAAAAAAAAAAAAAACAAAGTAGAAATGCTGAAGTGGTTCAACTTGTTATAGCCTTCAGTGAAAGATGTAAACTTCTTCCAGACAGATTGTCTAAAAGCTCAGACAGAAGAAAAATACATCCTTCCTAAAACAGACATGCTATCTGGAGTTGTCAATTAATCCTATCCACAACCATAAATATGATAAGGTGCAGACTTATAGGGTTATAAAAGCTGAGTTCACAACAGTTACAGATCAGAAGCAAACAGGTGGTAGAAAAAGAAAAAATATATATAAACATTACATTTTACTGGTTACATATTTCTACAATGTATGTGTTATTTCAATAAAAAGATGTTTAAAAAGTGGTTTAATGTTATTCTTATGATTTAGGATATCTTCACTTTATTTGTATAAATTGAAATTTTAGTAGATATATATGAATTTTTATAAGATATAAAGCAATAAAATTGTGATGCATAATTATGTATAGAATATGAACTAAACAATGTAAGCAAAAGGTATTCATAGAGAAAATTCAGGAAAACACATTTCAATATGTATGTGTGACTGTGTCTGTTTATGTTTATGTTATGTATTAATGTTTATAAGATTTTCTTGATTTTTGAAATTCTGTTTATGAATATATTTTTTCTCATAATATAATAAACACCACATAGCATACAAACATTGTACTCAACAAAACATTTACATATTTTCTTCTTAGTGGATCCCACTAATTTTAATTCTTAACTCCCCTATGTGTAATTATTTCTAATTTAGCTGATTTAGTGGCAATAATTCTAAGAATAAAGACAGGATATTCAAAGTTAATTATCATTTTTAGTAATGCTTTTTGGCAGGATTTTAGAGGAAACATACTAAGATTGTCAAATGAATTTCTGTTTCCTTTGAAAGTGATTTTTTGAACACAGAGAAAACATTATGTATTTATTTCCTCATATGAAGTTTTTAGTTATTTAATTAATTAAAGTTATGAATTCAAAAATGTAATTTTTCTTATGCTAAATCCAACTTATAAATGTGTATTAACATTTATTTACTTAAAAAATTAAAAGAAATATTTTAGAGGTCTTAAAATGTTAGCTTAATTCAAGTTGAAAAAATTAAAATATTTTAAATGTTTGGTTCAAATACAACTTAATGAAATTCCCTTAAACACATACAAATTTATTTATACATTAAATATATTTAATTTTTATTTTTTAAATCTATTAAATGTCTATCAAGACAATGACTAATCAGCATAATTTTCTTGGCAATTTAATTATTCTTATAAATTAATATTGATTTTTATGTTTGTAGAAAATCAAGTTCTGTTAAACATTTGGTACTACTAAAATTTACTGTATTCTTTCATATCTTTCAAATGAAATTACATGTCTAAAACTGGTTATACATTTTTACGTGTGATCAAAAGGCCGAATGTTAGATGATAATAAATCTCACGAACATTTTAAACACCAAGTAATTACAGATTGTTTCAGAGATCAAAAACATATCTCTAAACTTGCCACAGGAGTACTAATTTTGTAGAACGATACTAAACCAATTTGGAATTAGAGAGACATTTAGTTGCAAAAGAAAAGAGTGGTTTGTTTGTTTCCCTGTTTTTTGTTTTATGTTGTTTTCATCTCATGCCAGTTGAAGTTATGGGTATGTTTCAATCTCAAGTGGATTGCATTTCCTAGTGCAGGTATTCAAAAACAGGCCCATGTACCAAGTCGGCCTGCCACATGTTTTTGTCCTCTCCACAAAATAAGAATGTTTTTTAAATTTTCAAATGGTTGGGAAAAAAGAAAAGGAAAATATATTTTATAATATAAAAACTCATACAAATATCAAATTTTAGCATTCATAAATAAAAAGTTTTATTGAAACATCTGTTTATGTATTGTCTGTTGCTGATTGGAGCTACAACAGCAGAGTTAGTACTTGTGACAAAGATTGATTGAATGGTATGCAAAGGTGAAAATGTTTGCTATATGATTCTTTACAGAAAATGTTCTAACCGCTGGGATCCTCATTAGAAATTTGAACCTGGGATGATAACCTGGGAGCTTCAAACATCCCTCTCATTCTTCTCACCCAAGAAACAAAAACACTAAGCACATTTTCCTTGTCATTGACCAAGTCGGGTTTGTTTTAAAACGTCCATCCTGCAAATTTTCAAACAAGATCTTTCCATTTTAAAGCCCAACTTGGATTTTTAAAAAAGGCCCGGATCTCCATTTAGGTAGTTTCATATCTAGATACAAATGATGTATTTACTGGTTGATTCTCATATCTGCCATAGCCCCTCATGAATGACATTAGTGCCCTTATAAAAGAGGCCCAAGGGAGCGTTTCTTTCCCTTCTACCATGAGAGTGCACAGTAAGAAGGCTTTGTCTATGAGGAGAAAGTGGGCCCTCACCAGACACTGAATCAGTCTTGATTTTGGACTCTCCAGGCTCCAGAACTGTGATAAATAAATTTCTGTTATTTATAAGCTACCCCCTTTTATGGAATTTCATAATACCACACAAACAGACTAAGACAATATCTAAAGAACTAAATTAAGGTGAATTTTTGCAGTATCTGAGGAAAAATACTTGCTAATTTTTTGGTATTTGGAGGAAAACTGATATAATCGCAGAAACATAAAGTCATGTGGGTTATTTTGAACAATGGAAACATGACTTTTTTTTCTTTCATCACAAGTATGCACAATATTTTTCTTCTGAATTAGGAGATTTGAGAAAATAAAGTATGGAATATACTGAAGTAGTGCCAGGCTTCTATTTCTTTGACTTAATAAAATATTTTACCACCTCCTTCTATTGTATGAAAAATATCATGTGAGTAAAATAAAAGTGTTACATCTATAATTCGATCACAAAATGGTAGAGTTAATGTTGTGCATATTTGCACTCTGTTTATTTTTGAATTTAAATTAGAATATGAATTTGTTCTTTATAGTCTATTAAAATAATTTGGGAGAATATTTTTATCTTCAGACTGTTTTCAAGTCAACGAAAGGTAAAAAGTAATTTTCTAAAAGACAGGAACCTATCATAGTGAAATAAGAATTCAGGCTCTCTAGGTTTCCTCCAGCTTTTTGTAATGATTATAACCTCCTCCCACCTATGTGTACAATGGTAAAGGTTAAAACACAGGACGGAAATATTGTATCCTGCCAGTGTCCTCCCAGGTGGTCTCACATTCATTTCTCTGCTGCATTCCTTCCCCTAGGTTAATCCCTTCCTTACCTCATGGGCAGGTGAGGAGCACAGCTTCTGAAACAAAAACATGGATGGCAGGAGAATGTGGGAAGCAGTGATTCACCTCAGGCCATTGTGGACAGGACACAGGAAAGAGTGTGTCCAATTAGTCAGCTAGCCCCACCTGCTCCACATTTGAGGCGACCTCTAGCAGGTGACTTGTGGAGCCTTGCCCTTTTGAGGAATATCTCTGTCTTCACCCCTTCCTACCTGATGGTTCTGCGGTCTCTTAAATCCCTTCTCTTCCTTTCCCTTTAATACACTTTGTCTTCCCCTTTGCCTTTGCACTTTATTGTCAGTCATGGGATTTCATCCACTTATTTTCTCTCTTCTTTCTTTTATTTTTACTTATGTAAAATTCACAAAATATACTATTAACCATTTGAAACTGTACAATTCAGTGATATATAGTGTATATTTTAGTTGTGTTTAATATATTCACAATGTTGTTCAACCACCCAGTATCTCTTGAGTTCCAAAACTTTTTGGTCTTTCCATAAAAACACCCAGTGCACATTAATCACTCCCTAGTCTAAACTATTCCCATCCCCTGGTAGCTTCTAACCTGCTTTTGTCTCTATGGATTTGCCTATTCTGATTATATCATATAAAAAGGAACATACAATATGTGACCTTATGTCTCTGGCTTTTTTCACCTAACATAATGTTTTCTAGGTGCATTCAAGCCGTAGCAGGTTTGCTCCTTTTTATGACTAATAATATTCCATTGAATGTATATAGTACAATTTGATGTATCCATTCATCCATATCCTTATAAGTATTTGGGTTGTTGCCTCTTGACTATTATGAATAAGGCTGTTATAAACATTCATGTACAAGTTTCTGCTGTGGACATATGTTTTTATTTGTCTTGGTATATATCTAGGAGTGGAATTGTTGTGTCATGTAGTAATTCTATGTTTAATTTTTTGAGAAACAAACAAACTGTTTTCCACAGAGGTTGCATCATTTTATATGCCCACCAACAATGGAAAATGGTTCCTATTTTTCTACATACTCATCAACACTGATTATTTTCCATTGTCTTGCTTAAAGACATACTAGTGAATGTGAAGTGCTATCTCACTGTAGCTTTGATTTACATTATCTTAATGACCAATAACATTGAATGTCTTTTTATGTACTTTTTGGCCATTATTATATTGCCTTTACCTTGGATAGAAAATCTATCCAAGATATTTGCCCATTTTTAGATTGGGTTGTTTGTCTTTTTGTTGTTGACTTTTACCCTTATCAGATATATGATTTGCAAATATTTTCTCCCATCCTGTAGGTTGCTTTATCACATTCATGACAATGTCCTTTGATGCACAAAAGTTTTTTTTTTTTTAGTTTTATGAAGTCCAATTTGTCTGTATTTTCTTTTGTTTCTCTTGTCTTTGTTCTCAAATCTAAGAATCCATTGCCAAATCTGAGATCACAAAGATTTACTCCTATGGTCCTTTATGAAAGTATTATAGTTTTTGCTCATATATTTAGAAAGTTCATCCACTTTGGGTAAATTTTTTGTGTATAGTGTACAGTAGGGGGGTCTGTGATGGTTAGTTTTATGTGTGAATTGGCTAGGCCATGGTAAACAGTTGTTTGGTTAAATACTAGTCTAAATATTGTTGTGAAGATACGTTTTAGATGTGATTTACATTTACAATCAATAGATTTTAAGTAATGCATATTACCCTTCATAATGTGGATGGGCCTCAATAAATCAGTTGAAGGCTTTAAACCAAAAACTAGGTTTCCTGAAGACAAAGGAAGGAATTCTGACTCAAGGTTGCAACAAGAAACACTTACTGAATTTGCAGTCTGTTGAACTGCCCTGTGGATTGAGTAGACTTCAGACTCAAGATTGCAACATCAAATATTACCTGTATTTCATACCTTCTGGCTGGTCTTACAAATTTCAAACTTCTCAGTCCCTACAGTTGCATGAGTCTTTTGCATTTGATTATCCACAATGTTGATCAATAAATTTCAGCTTTCCTCCAACTGTAGCAGTTAAGAGCATTGGCTCTACAGTCAGACTGCCTGCGTACAAATCCAGGTTCTTCCATTTACTAGCTTGTGACCTTGGATAAAATATTTCACTTTTCCCTGTGTCAGTTTTATCATCTATAAAATGAGTATTTACATAAATGTGTCATAAAAGATTTCAAATGAATATTTATAAATCTCCTATTGCGACGCCCAGACTATAATTAATGGCATATAAGTTTTAAATAAAATAAATTCCATCTTCTCACTTAGAGTAAAGAGAATAAAAGAGTTTCTAGAATTAATTACTAGCCAGTTACTCATACAACTTACTTATTAAATTATGTCTATTTCCTTCTGAGATGTGGGAGCTTATTGGTATATATATAAACTACACAGATGAAAAGATATAAATAAAAATTTGTTTTGATGAATAAGTATTTAGACTTGGAGAAAAATGTTCATAGATACACACACATACACACATATGCATATACACATACACATATGAATGCAATATGTATACATACAGACGTATACTCATATAGTCATGGGTATATATGCATGTGCATATATGACTATACACAAATGCACTAAATTTTCATGAGATGTCTTCTCTGTATCATGTTGGATGATATTTAATATATTTTTCAAATTTTTGCCTTTTTCAAATGCTTTACAAACAACATAGAGTGAGTTTAAAACCATTAAAGATAAGAGAGTATATTTATAACTAGATTATTGCATTTCTTAATGAGACATAATGAGGTTTCATTTGACTTTATTTTATTTTTCAAAGTAATGGCTCTATTATATTCCTGGAAAAATAATAAAGTTGCCTGTTTTTAATTTTAATCTTTTGTACCTCCATTCTCATCTTAGTATTATCATATTATAAAACTAAGCTAAACTGTTAATTTTAAAATTTTAAATTCATATCCTTAAAATTATGTTGTAAACTTTAAAAAACATTACTCTGAACAAATAAATTGGGGAATTATCTAGCATTTGACTATTTTGTATCAAATGCGTGGAATAGATGTTTAGAAACCAAACTTGTTAGCAGAGAAATGTAAATTGAATTTTCCCAGTGATGAGATTTTTTGACATCAATAGAAGAGTTGCATTATGTGTTTTCTAGGATAAATACATAGTAAGACCCTACCTTTGAAAAAAGTTAATATAAATAAGTAAGGGTTTTTTTGAAAAAAAGAAAAAGTTCCTCCTTCCAAAGCAGAAAGAAAACTAACAGTTGGTAATGGAGAAGCAAACAGAATGGTCAATAGTTATCTCTCTGATAAAATAATTTTGCAAAAAATTATGATTCATCAAAACCTATTAAAAAAGGATAACATTTTAAAAGTTAAATTCCACATAAGTTTCATTTAGTGTCACATAATTAGTAATGTATCTCAAAAAAAATAAAAACTAATTTCCAAATGCCTCTGAAAAAATCTGAAGCTTGATATTTGATATTGAGATTTTTAATAACTTTTTTTTGTTTTTTTTGTGTCCTAACAGGGTTTCATTTTTATGTAATCTTTTTTTTTTTCTTCTATTAGCTCTGTTCTCTGAGGTCAGAATGCTCTGCATTGCCCCAAACACCCTATTTCTGAATTAAGAAGATGACTATGTAATCTATCTTTACTTCCTAAAGTAGCACTACTAAAAAAGAATTTTTAATATTTGAATAACAGAAATGTTTCTTTCAAATATGAAGAAAGTGTCTCCTAAGATCACTTGTCTAGTTTTCTTGTCTCATTTCAGCTTATTCCAATGATAAAAGAACTACTTATAATGAACAAATCAACTGTACCAGGGAAATGTTTCATAATTGTTCTCAAAGTAGATGTAAGTTGAAGTAATTTCATGGCAACCGAATCAGCAGAGTTCTAAACGTCCCATTTATTTTAATGGAGCTTTGTGGAGGAAGCATGATAGCCCTTGAGTTCCACCAAAATTGGGATGAAGATGCCAACAAGTTCTGTTGAAAAATAAGCATATAGTACCGCTGGATTGAGTCTAGCAACATGCCAAAAATAGCCAACACAAAACCTTCACAATGTAAGTACTATGAATAACAGACATACTAAAAACAAAAACAGAATTAATTACATAGTCGATTTCATAAGACAAGAAATATCCAAGTGCTAGGAACACAGACTGAATCATAGCTGTAATGTCAAATGTGAAGGCTGGCACTGTAGCAGCACTGGGGAGGGCAACAGAAATATAACTTAAAGGCTAGGATCTCAAATGCAATGTCCACAGAGATAGGACATGTGTGTATTAGCCTCTTGTGCCACCATAACCACATTTCTTAGACAGGGTGGCTAAAACAATAATTTATTTTCTCACAGCTCTGGAGGCTAGAAGTTTCAGATCAATATACCAGCAGGGTTAGTTTCTGGAGAGGCCTCTGGTAAATAAAAAAAAGATTCAGTGACACCTGTTAAAACGGGGTAAATCAGTTTTTATTTGGGACCATCATGATATAGGTAGGGACCACTGCAATGAGATTTTGCAGTGGGGCAGAGAGACTGAGCTCCACTCCAAATACAGTGGGAATATATTGCTAAGGATCAGGGTGGAAGTCGGCAGATGGAAAATTACTGAAAGGTAACACCAGGAATAAGGGGGATTCTGGCTAAACTGACGTAACAGAATTCTTGCTGAAGACAGGGTAGCGTGATCACACATCAACTGGTGGATGGTGAGGGATGAGGAACCTGATCAGATATCAAAGGTGATTAGATATCCAGGGAGCTTCTTGCTAAACCGACTTAACAGGGTTCCTGCTAACAATACATTTTTCAAGGAAGTGCACAGATAGGCCTAGAAGAAGACTCAAGAGCCTGACTAAAAGTTAGCAAGAAAATAATCTTTGTTACCTCTCTTCCTGACTTGTAGAGGGCTGCCTTTCAATGTGCATAAATAGAGAGAGAGAAAGGAGGAGAGAGAGAGAAGAGAAGGAGAGAGAGAGAGAGAGAGAGATCAATCTGGGGTCTCTTTCTCTTCTTAAAATGATAGCAACTCTATCATATTAGGATCCCACCCTTATGACCTACCTCATTTTACCTTAAGTACGTCTCTAAAGGCCTCCTCTCCAAATGGAGTTTCACTGGGGATTAAAACTTCCCATATGATTTTTGGGGGACATATTTCAGTCCATGATGATGTGACGAGACTTTAAATAGAAATTACTGTATAAATAAGCCTCTCTTAAAAGGGTTCACGCTCAAAGATAAAACAAGATTGGAATATTTCAGTTCACAGTCTAGTGAGAAGGCAAAGAGGGGTATATAAGTGGGTCAAAAAAATCTTTTGGGAAATCAAAGTCACAGGCATAAATTGCATTATAAATTAAATACCATACCGTCAAAATTTAACATAAATCTTTTCCCAGGCAGGTGAAACCTTCAGATAACCTGATGGAAATATAAGCAAAAAATGTTTGAAAAGATTTTTAAACAACTAAACATTATTGAAAATTTCACATAGGATGAGATGGGAACAACCATGCTAAATATGAGACTATCTCAAAAAATATGAATTGATACAATTCTCCAGTCAAAACAAAGATATTATAGGATAGAAATTAAACATATCGAGCTATTTTGCATTTCTCCTCATGATGAAGTAGTCATCTAGACTTTTCCTTCCACCAAAAATAGCTGTAAAAAAGAAGAAATTTATGAAATAGTAGTTTTCATATATTGCCTAATAGGCCGTGCTGGACTCTAGACTCCTGAGATAGGGGAAACTTTCAGAGTGAGTCTAAAATCTTCCAGCTTTCTCTATGAAGGCACTTTATGGACCATTGAACAAAGAAGGGAATTCCAAGCAAGACAAAAGGAAAACTGAGTTGGTTTGAATTTGTGGAACAGAGTACTAAAGAGGAAAGAGCTATTCCGAGGAGTGCCAGAAATCTCCACAGGGTCTGACTGAATCTGTTGATTAGTCCTCAGCTATGGATAAATAGGGTGAAACTTCATAAGGACAGGCTAAAACAAACAAACAAAAACAAACAAACAAACCAACAAACAAAAAACTGATGATCTGTAGTCTGAAAAATTCCCAGTGACCACTACATGAAGCAAGTGATATTTAAGTTCCTATCCATTATTTTGGGAAGATCTAATTGAACATCCAAGCAATCAATAGCAACCACAGAAGATGATGCCTTATTTGTATGGCTTAGTTAGCAGTATGATAAAGGCTACTTTGGAGTAACCATAAAAAAAGCTTAAAAACCAGTCTCAAAGGATCAAGTTGATCCAAAAGTAACTTAACTAGCTGGGAACAAACATTAATGCTTTTTAAAAGAAGCAAACAAAACCTACACACTAAGTGATAAAATATTTAAAAGATTCAAAATATTCACAATCCAGTAAAAATTACTAGACATACAAAGAAGCAGGAAAATATGACCTGTAACAAAATGAAATTTATTCAACATAAACATACCTAGAAATCACAGTGATGATGAGAGAGGGTAATAGTCAAGGATCTTAAAACAGCAATTATGAGTATACTCAAGTGATAATTAAACATATTGGGAACAAAATTAAAATAATATAAAATACATTGAAATTTATAGAGATGAAAACTATAATAGTAAAATTTTCAAAAAATATTATTTGTTGGTTTTAGAATCATACTGGACACTGAAGAAGAAAATGTAAGTAAACAGGAAAAAATAGTAATTCAAACTATCCAGTTAAATCGCAGACCAGTATATCTCATGACCACAGATAAAAATATTTTAAAATATTAGAAAATGAAGTATAACAATATATAAAATGCATAATGAATGCAGACACAATGGAGTTTATATCAGAATTCAAGCTTGGTGTTATATCAATAGTATGCAAACAATGCTGTTTAATATATTAACATAATAAGAGGAAAAAACAAAGCATAGTCTCTATAAATAGATTAAAAAAGGAAAACAGACAAAATTCAACACCCATTCATAATAAAAAACTTAAGTTATGAACATAATAAAACATTCTTAACTTGATAAAAGACAAGTATGAAGAACCTATGGCTAATGCCATACTCACTGTTTAAATATAAAGATAGATTATTTCTTTCTAGGATTACAAGTCACAGATGTGTCATTGCACCACTTCTATTCAACATAAGTCCTAGCCAGTGCACAAGCGAAGGAAAAGAAATAATAGTCACACTGATCTGAAAGAAAGAAACAATCTCTATTTTCAGATGATATGATTGTCTATAAGGAATATAATCTAAAGAAAATTGAATACTCTGGGGGATTTAGCAAATCCGCAAGACACAAAAATCTACATACAAAAATTTGTATACAAAATTCAGTTGTATTTCAATCTATTGTTAATAAATAGTTAGAAAATAAAACTTTAAAATACTCTTTATAATAGCTTCAGAAGCATTAAATAGTCAAGGATAAATTTAACAAAATGAATATAAAACACATGCACTAAAAACTACAGAGCATTACTGAGGAAAAAATAGAGAAGAACTGAATATATCAAAAAATATATCACGTCCATAAGTTGGAAGTCTTGATAGCATTAAAAAGTCATTCCTCAAATATTTATCTATAGATTCAAAACAGTCTAATTTATTGTATCAACAGATATATTGGGTATAAGTTTACAAGCTGATTCTAAAATTTGTATGGAAATTCAAAGAATGGAGAATTAACAAAACATTTTTTTAAAAAAGAGAACAAAGTTGAGTAACTTACTACATTATTCCAAAACGTACCAAAAATCTGCAGTAATCAAGATAGTTTGGTTTTGGCATAAAGATTGACATGTATATCAATAGTACAGAATAGAGAATCTAAAAGTAGTCCTACACAGATATGGTCAATTGATTTTTGACAAAATTGCAAAGATAATTCAATTGGAAAAAGATAGTTTATCAAAAACTTGTGCTGAAATAAAGGTATATCCATACAGAAAAAATGAAACTCAGCTCATACTTACACCATACAAACTAATGTACTTTAATTAGATAATAGTAATATGCAAAATAAATTTATTAACTCTTCAAAGAAGACATAAGATAAATCCTCATGACCTTGCAGAAGGCAGAGATTACGTGAATAGGACATAAATATAATTAATCATAAAACGATAACACTGGCTTTAACAATGTTAAAATCTTTACTCTTTGTAAGGTAGCATAAAATAAATGAAAAAAGTAATTCAGCAATAGGGAGAAAGCAATTCAACAATAGGAGAAAGCAGTTTTTTAAAAATATATATATATGTATATGTGTATATATATATTTATATATAATCTGACAGAATTTTTGTTTAAATTATACAAAGAATACTCACAAGTTAATATTAAGTTAAGAAGCAACCTACTATGAGCAAAAGATTTCAAAAACCACTTCTTAAAAACAATATATAAGTGGTTAGTAAGCACACAAATTACAATTATATCATCATTATTTAAAAAATTAAAAATTTAAAAACAAACAAATTGGATACCATTTCACACCCACTAGAACGGCTAAATTTAAAAAAGACTGAACTCTAAATGTTGGAAATAATGCATAACAACTGCATATTCAGTTTGTTGGTGGGAATGTTAATAGTAAAGCCACTTTGGAAGACATATTGTCAGTTTCTTTTAAAGGTAAATATGTGTTTACAATATGCCCTAGTGATTCCACTCCTTGGTGTTTCCACAGAGAATTGAAATATATTTATGGAAAAACATTTCCATAAATGTTCATAACAGCTCCAAACAAAAAGCCATCCAAATGTTTGTCACAAGTGAGTGAATTTTAAAAATATGGTGTATCCATTCAATGAGGTACTATTGAGCAATAAAAACAATGAACAACTGATGTTTGTGATAATATAGATGAATCTCAGAATGTTAGGCTGAGTGAAGAATATAAACAAGAGAGAATATATATTACATGATTCCAGAAGGAAGGTCTTAAACATACAAAACTAATCTTTATTGACTGAAAGAATATAAGTAATTTCCTACTGTTGGGGTAAGAAAAACAAGGGGAAAATTGGTTTGATGAAATTTCCTATACTTAACTCTGGTAGTAATTACAAGGCATGACATTTTTCATAATGCATTTAACTTAAAATGAGTGTATTTTATGTATGTTAAGTGTTAATTTCAAAATCTGTCTAGCGTTTTTAAGAAGCAAACATGTTTTCACTAGGTTATAAAATAAGTATGTAAGGAAGATATTCCTGGAAAATATTAATAAAAGGAAGGCTGGTGGGACTTTAGGGCTCTTATAATAAGATTAAAAAGACCTGACGACACACAGGCACACCCACATGCACACACATATACACAGGTAATCAAGTGGCTTACATCTAACAGAAAAGGAACACTTGCTAACAAACACAAAAATTATGAATCTATGGGTATGTAAGAATATAGATTCAAAATATTAAAGAGCAAAACAAACTTAAGAGAAATTGATCAAAGTAATAGTGATAAATTGAAAACTTGGTCATAACTCTTTATCTAAATGTTTGGGGACTTGTCTTACTAGTCCACAATAATTCCAAATACTTTAGCTCCACCCATACAAAATGCCAATTATACTCACTGGCATTTCCAGTATCTCTTTTAGGATGCTTACACTTGCCTGTAGCAGAAAATCTACTCCATTTTTTTCAAAGTTAGAGGAATATATTTGGTTGCAAAATGAGAAAAGGCTTAGGGCAAGATGAGCTTCAGATGTATTTTGAAAGGGCTCCAGATCTCTTACTCAGATATTATTAGTTGGACTCTTTTCTTTGGTGAACTTCATACTGAGGAAAGCTCTCCACATTGTAGCAAAATAACTGTTGATTCAGGTTTAATACACAGTTGCTGTGATGGTTAACCTGACTAGGTTAAGGGATGCCCAGATACTTGGTAAAAGACTTTTTTGGGGTGTTTCTGTGAGGGTGTTTCTGAAAGAGATTAGCATTTGAAATGGTAGACAGCGTAACCATCTCACCAATGCAGTGGGCATTATGCAATCCATTGAGAGCCTGAATAGATCAAAAAGCCTGAAGAAGGGTGGGTTTGCTTTCTTTGCTTGGGTTGGGATATTCATTTTCTCTTGTCCTTGAGCATCAGCTCCCTTCGTACTCCACTAGCTTTCCGGTTTCTCCAGCTTGTCAGATTGCAGATCACAGGAATTCTGGGCCTCCCTAATCTTGCCAGCCAATTTCTATAATAAATCTCTTCATATGTCAGTATCACTGTCTATCTATATCTCCTATTGGTTCTGTTTCTCTGGAGAACCCTTACTTACACAGTGGCCAAAACAACCATCAAGCAAGAGGGAATCACTCTTTGTTTAAGAGACTTAGATCACATATTCAGCATAGTCCAGTAACACTTTTTCTGATGGGTAAAAGACACTGGAGCAAGTGGTTGAATCACCTTTCCCCAAGCCACAAGTATTGCTAAAGAAATTGTGCACAGCAAAGGAAACCCTGATGCTAACCACAGTCAAATGTTTTAGTATTTCAAATCTATATAGGTATTACTTCTCATGGGTGCAATATCAAAAATGCCCAGTCCTGTAAAGAATATATTTATACCCTCCCCAAAACCTAACCTTACTGTAAAGGTAACTGAAGCTTTCCACCAGTTACTGCATTCAGCATCAAAGCCAGAATGACTGGGTGATACATAGTAGTGTTCCAGAGTCTGATGACTGTGACTAAATGACATTAGCTATCCATCTCACAAAAAAGCTAATTTTTAATGATGGAGAGAGAAGAGAATAATAAAATGAATACGTTTGGAAAACAAAATAATGCAATACATTCACTGTTTGCTACTATTACACTCTCCAATAAGTAACAGCAAGGAATGTTTATACTAGCAATGATGTGAGATCCCTCTGTAGACAATCTGGCAAACTCTATCACTGCTCTCTAGGAGGATATCTATTTCCCAATGCCCTTTGGGACTAGTATAGCAGTAAAATTTATCATCCAAACAGGGGCTTTTCAAAATAAATAGGAAAAAAGAGCTATTAAAATGTCTTTAGGAAAACAGGGGTAAATGTGATTATCCCTTGCAAATCACAATATAGAGTAACCTTATTTATGGTCCTGATTCCAGTTTCTGAGAAAATATTCCTTTATTGCTGAAACCAGATAAAATAATTGATGATGACTTCATGTGATTCTTGCATTTCCAAATCTCTCTCAGTTTAGTGTGATTTACCATGATCATTACACTTTCAGGCGATTCAATTACTCTGCAATTACCTAAATCCCTGTATTAAATCTTTCTTGCTGAGTATTTTCTGTTTCCTTCATTGTCATCTAGAATGTATGTATGTACATTTATCATTTTAAAATTATTTATAATCTCATTCTTTCTATTTATTATAATCTCATCCTTTCTATTTATACTTTCTACTTTTTATTATATTTGTTTCTCTGTGATCTATGTTTACTTTGTTTTTCCACTCCATGCTTATACTTATTCCTTTAAATATTGTGGGTAGTTTAAAGATTGCTTATGCACCTAATGAATACCTTTATTAATGCCATTTTTGTTAATTTATTGTTTTAATTTTTTACCTTTGCAATGAAAATGGTGAAGAAATCACCACAGTTACCCATAATCCTTGATTCCACAGCCCCTCCTTTACAACTCAGCTTATTAGTAAACATAAATGGACACGGTGCTCAATAATGATTCTTTCAACATGTCTTCTTTTGGGCTGGATTCATATTTCTGATAAGAGGTTTGCTATACTCCCTGAATTCTAGTTTATTTGAAAATATCTATTGACTTTATTCAATTTTCCTGACTAGATAATTATTTACTTCAACTGTATTCATCTGAAGTGTTTATAGATGTGTGTTCATCTGTGATTCACTGTTTATATTGAGAAGACTATGGTATGTTCTTTTTTGTAAGAAATTTTCTTTTGTAATTTTCTCGGTGTTTTTTTTCCTCTTTCTGTCATAAAGTCTATTACCTCATGAGGATACATCTGAGGTTGACATTTAAATGCTCTAAGATTTAACTGTTTTAGCTGATACTTACTTGCTCAACTATTATTTTTTAAAACATGACATGCCAGAGTGGTTTGGTTTCAAGAGCATTTCAGCTTCATTCAGATTCTCTGCCAATATTCTTTGTTCAAATACTGGCTCACTTCCAATAATACTTGTTTTCAATAATACTTGTCTTAGGACACTTGTTCTAACCCAGGAAGCCATCTCAGACATATATTTTCCTCTTTTGTCTTTCAGTATCAGTAGGTTTGATCAATGACAACTTGATTCACCAGAAATAATCTTCATTTTAAATTTAAAATATTGTGGATTATTTTAGCCTTTTTCTCTGCTCTTCAAAATAATCTAAATTTCTTATGCAATATATTTAATATCAATTTTAGATTTCAAGGAAGAGCATCCCTTTAAAAATGAAAAGCGAAAGCAACAAATGATCCTTCAAATCCTTTATCCAGAATTATAGCACACCATCTGAGTTTTGTTCTCATTAATGACTAACATACCTTTAGAGTTCACCACAAAAAAAATCACCAATGGCTTGCATATTTTATCAAATTACACATACACAGACACTTTGTTATTCAAATTTAAGAGATTTTGGGAATCATACTAGGAATGTGTATAATCCTTATCTTAAATGGTTAGCCAGACATTTGTCCTAATTATTATATAAACATGTATCTTTGAGGCATTTCTGTAATTCTAGGTACCTACAGTATTTTTAAATACAGATGGATATGACAAGTTGGAAATCTCAGGAATTCATGTAGCCTTCATTGCAAATGTCCCAACCTCTCAGTAGATCATACCTCTTTTTGACTTTCTTTTCATGTATATATTCCTATTTAAAAAAAAAAAATCGCTTGCCTCTAAATTTCTCTACTACTGTTACTTCACAAAGGTGTAGTCACTCCCTTGCCTTAAGGTGTGTACATATCTCAAATGAGCAAACTAAAATTGTTTTTGATTCCTTCTAAATGGAAATTATTGATCCTAAGTTTCTAGGCTTGAAGATGGCTGACTAGAGGCACCCAGCACTTGCTTCCTCCACGAAGAAGGACCAATACAGTGAATAGCTAACCCCACTTCAAATAGAGTGTCTAAGAGAGAACACTGGAATTCAGCAGGGAAGTGACAGGGAACCTCTGAGGTATGGAGAGATGGGAGTGAAGCAGCCAGCCCAGCCAGGATCAGCTTAGAGCCCTGAGGAACTCTTCCTTGTGGGGAAAAGGTGAATGAGCAATTCCCAGTGATCCACATTCCCACCAAAGACTCCTGCAATTCTAGCCATGGAAGAGCCCCTCAGACCTAGTGGGTCCTGAGACTAGTATAGGGAGCTGTCTGAAGTCCATTCAATGGCATTGTTCCAGAGAGGGAGTTTGCACTGGGTTCTACCCACCCCATTGAGACCCAAGCAGCTGCAGTATGGCACTATTCTGAAAGCTCAGACCCCATCAGACTATACCCTACCCTGTAACCCAACAGTTCCTGCATTTCCACATCTCTAGAGCCCTGATGGCATCCATCCACATCTGTCCAGAGGGCTCCATCATTAGGACATCTGCTGGACCCAGTGGTGAGGCTGGATCTCCAGCACTCTAGACCATGCAGTATCTCACACCTCACAGCAGCGCAGCACACAAGGAAGGCTGCCCCTCAGGACAAAAGGAGCAAAAGCATGAACTTTCCAGAGCCTGAAAGCCACCTGCCAGAGCTGCTGCCACTGACAGCAACCCTGCCCACCTCCAGCATCAGGGCTGCCATGCACCTATGAATGCCTTCAGGGAGCCTCAGGATTGGCACACTTGTATATTGTCCCAGGGCCTAAGGGGCAGGCCAACCAACCATCCCCACTGGCACTGGCATCCAAATATGCTGTCTGGTGGCCTAGGGATTGATCCATGCTGCTCTCCACTACTGGAGCTCATGCACACCTTTCAGGAACCTAAGGACAGGTCCGCTCCACCACCACCACCATTGCCAGCACCCATGCATGTCATTGGTGGACCTGGGGATATAACTACCCCATTTGCCACCTCTGAAGCCCGTGAATGCCTTCCAGGGGGCTGGAGACAGACCCACTTTGCCCACTGATACCACCAGTTCATGCTGTTCAGAGCCTTAGGGATAGGACTGTCCTGCCCATAGCCATTGATGTATACACACACCATCCACAGGCATAAGGATCAGCCAACCCTCCCACTGATGGAGCTCACACACACCTCTGGAGAACCTGGAGACCAGCCTGCTCAGCAAGCTTTTGCCACCATTGGTGCTCACAAATGCCATGTGGGAGCCTGAGGGATGGCTCAATGCCACTACCACTACTGCCAATACCTGGGCATTTTACTTGGAGGCCTAAGGAATGTCCTACCTGTATCCACCACTGCTAGTGCCCATGTACACTGCTTGAGGGCCCATGGATCAGCACAAGTGGCCTACCACCACCACCACCGGTGCCCAAGGACTGGACCAACTGCTGTCCACAGCAATGCCTTACCACAGCCTCCACTAACAACCATAACCTATGCCACTGAGGAATTCATGGACACCACCGACTCTGATTACAGTCAAAGAAGTCACATGGAGATTACACGACTGTACGCAACCAAAATCAAAGCCAAAGCACCATAACCAACCAATGCTATGGATACATCTATAGGAAATAGTCTTTCACTACAAAAGCTAATCAATAAAATTTGAAGAAGCAACTATTACACCAGTTGCACAGGTATCAACAGAAAAACATAAGAAACATGAAAAAGCAAAGAAACATGACACCACCAAAGGAACACAGTAATTCTCCAGTAACTGATTCCAAAGAAAAGTAAATATGTGAAATGCCTGGGGAAAAAAAAAACAGAATAATGCTATTAAAGAAACTCAATGAGGTACAAGAGAACACACATAAACAATAGGAAGAAACTGGAAAAATAATTTATAATCTGAATGAGAAACTCAACAAAGAGGTAGATATCATAAAAATGAACCAAACAGAAATACTACAGCTAAAAAATTCAATGAATGAAATAAAAATACAATCAAGGGCTTCAACAATAGACTGGATCAAGAATGAAAAAGCCTACATGGTCTTTGGGGCATTTTAAAATGATCAAATGTTCAAATGTTGGAATTTCCAGAAAGAGAGGGGATTAGAAAATGCATAGAAAATATATTTATGAAATAATAGCTGAAAAATTCTCAAGTCTTGTAAGAGATACAGGAATCCAGATATAGGAAGCTCAAAATTCCCCAAATAGATTCAACTCCACAAAGGTCATTCCAAGGCACACTATACTAACAAACTGTTAAAAGTCAAACACAAAGAGAAAATTCTAAAAACAGCAAGAGGAAAGCATCAAGTCACATATAAGGAAATCTCCATCTGACTAGTATGAATTCTCAGCAGAAACCTAACAGGATAGGAGAGACTGGGATAATATACTGAAAGTGCTAAAGGAAAAAAAAAAAAAAAAACTTGTAGCCAAAAACATTATCTCCAGCAAAGCTATTCTTTAAAAATGAAAGAAAAATAAAGTCTTTCCCAGACAAGTGAAAACTGAGGGAATTCATCATCACTAGACTGGCTCTACAAGAATTACTTAAGGGAGTCGTACACCTGGAAACAAAAAGAAAAATCTACCATCACAAAAACACATGGACGTATAAAACTTGCTGGTACAGCAGATACACAAATGAGAAAGAGAAAACAGTCAAAGGTTATCATATATAAAACCACCAAATTGTAAAGGTAAACAATAAAAGGGGAAGAAAAGAATAAAGGATATTTAAATAATCAGAAAATAATTAACAAAATAACAGGAGTAAGCTATCACCTATGAATAACAACCTCAAATGTAAATAGTTAAATTACCCAATTAAAAAATATAGATTGGCTGAATGAATGAAACACAAGACCCAACTATGTGCTGCCTATAAGAAAGTCACTACACCTGTGAAGACATACATAGACAAAAATGAAGGGATGTAAAAACATATGCCACGCAAACAGAAACAAAAAGCATGTAGGACTAGCTATAATTATATCTGACAAAATAGAACTTAAGTCAAAAAACCTAAAAAGATACAAAGAAGGTCATTATATAATAAAAAAGGGATCAATTCAGCAAGAGGGTATAATTGTGAACATACATGCATCCAACACTGGAGCACACAAATGTGCATATACATACTCCAGTATATATACACACTCCAATACAGGAATACTTGGGAGCTTCAATACCCAACTCTCAGCATTGGACAGATCAACTAGAGAAAAAATCAACAAAGAAACATCAGACATAATATGTACTACAGACCAAAAGGAACTAACAGACATTTACAGAATATTTCTTTCAACTGCTATAGAGTACACATTCTTCTCATCAGCATATAGAATATTCTCCTGGGTAGATCATATGTTAGGCCAAAATATAACTCTCAACAAATTTAAAAATTGAAATTATGTCAATCATCTTCTCAGATCACAAAGGAGTAAAATGAAAAATCAATAACAACAGAAACTTTGGAAAGTGTAAAAATACATTGAAATTAAACAACATGCTCCTGAATGACCATTGGATCACTGAAAAAATTAAGAGGGAAATTTAAAAAATTATTGAAGCAAATGAAAATGGAAGCACAACATACCAAAACCTATAGTATACAGCAAAAGCAATGCTGACAGGGAAGTTTATAGCAGAAAAGAGAAAGATTTCAAATAAAGAACCTTAAGGAATTAGAAAAGCAAGAGCAAACCAAACCCAAAATTAGTAGAAGGAAAGAAACAATAAATATTAAAGCAAACTAGGCAAAGTAGAAACTGAAAAAAAAATACAGATGATCGACGAAAGAAAAAGTTGATTTTTTTGTAAAGATAAACAAAATCGGCAAACCACTGTTTGGACTAACCAAGAAAAAAAGAGAAAAGACTCAAATAAATAAAATCAGAAATGACAAAGGAAGCATTACAACTGACACCACAGAGATAAAAAGAATCATTAGAGGCTATTATGAAAACCTATAATCTAAAAAATTGGGAAACCTACGTGAAATTGAAAATTTCCTGGGCACATATAACCTATTAAGATTGAACTAGGGAGAAATAGAAAGCCTGGACAGACCAATCACCAGTAGTAAAATTGAATCAGTAAAAAACAGACTCTCAACAAAGAAAACCCCAGGACTAGAGGGCTTTACTTCTAAATTCTACCAAATTAATAAAGAAGAACTAACACCAATTCTTCTCAAACTATTCCAAAAAATTGAAGAGGAGGATATTCTTCCTAACTCATTCTATGAAGTCAGCATTACCCTGATATCAAACCAGACTAGGACACAAAAACTATAATGCCAATATCCCTTATAAACATTGATGTAAAAATCCTTAACAAAATGCTAGTAAACTGAATCCAACAATACATCAAACAGACAATACACTATGATCAAGTGGGATTTATCCCAGGGATGCAAAGATGGTTCAACATATGCAAATCAATAAATGTGATATGTATCATCAACAGAATGAAGGACATAAACCATATGATCATTTCAATTGACAAAGGAAAAGCATATGATAAAATTCAACATCACTTCATGATAAAAACTCTTAACAAATTAGGCATAGAATGAACATACCTCAACATAATAAAGGTCACATATGAAAAACCCACAGCTCACATCGTGCTGAATGAGTATTGGCTGAACGCCTTTCCTTTAAGAACAATAGCAAGACAAGGATGCCCAACCTCACCCCCACTCTTAATCAACATAATACTAGAAGTCTTAGTAAGAGCAATCAGGCAAAAAAAAGAAATAAAAGGAATCCAAATTGAAAAAGAAGTGAAATCATCCCTCTTTTCAGATGATATAATCTTATATATGTGCAAATAACTAAAGATATTACCAAAAAAACTATTAGAACTGACAAACAAATTCAGTGAAGTTTCAGGATATAAGATCTACATACAAAAATCAGTAGCATTTCTATATAACAATAACAAACTAGCTGAAAAAGAAATTTTTAAAAATCCCATTTATAATAGGCACCAGAAAATCTAGGAATAAATTTAACCAAGGAAGTGAGAGACCTCTACAACAAAAACTATAGAACACTCATGACAGAAATTGAAGAGAACACAAACTAATGAAAAGACATCTCATGCTCATGAATCAGAAGAATAAATATTGTTAAAATGACCATACTATCTAAAGCAATCTTCAAATTCAATGCAATTTCTATCAAAATACCAATGAGATTTTTTTATAGAAATAGAAAAAACAATCCTAAAATTTGTATGGAACCACAAAAGACTCTGAAAAGCCAAAGCAATTCTGAGCAAATAGAAAAAACCCAGAGGCATCACAGTACCTGACTTCACAATATACTATAAAGTTTTAGTAACAAAAAAGCACAGCATTGGTATTTAAACAGACACATAGACTAGCTGGACAGAATAGAGAACCCAGAAATAAATCCAAGTATTCACAGCCAAGTGATTTTCAACAAAGGTGCCAAATGTATATACATGCAGGAAAGGATACCTTTTTCAATAAATGGTGCTAGGAAAACTGTACATCCATATGCAGAAGATTACAACTAGACCCCTATCTCTTAGCATATAGAAAAATCAACTCAAAATGGATTAAAGACTTAAATGTAAAACTCCAAACTATAAAACTACTCGAACAAAACATAGGACAAACACTCTAAAACATTGGTCTAGCCAAAGAATTTATGCATTTATGGCTAATACTTCAAAAACATAGGCAATAAATAAATAAACAAACAAACAAACAAACAAAGGGGACTATGTTAACCTCAAAGGCTTCTACACAACAAAGGAAACAATCAACAGAGTGAAGAGACATCCTGTAGAATAGGAGGGAATATTTGCAAACTATTCATCCAACAAGGGACTACTATCCAAAATAGGTAAGGAATTCAATACAGTCGATAGCAAAAAACCAAATAATGCCACTAAAATGTTGGCAATGGATCTGAATAACCATTTCAGAAGATATACAAATGGCCATCAGGTATATGTAAAAAAGTCTCAACATCACTAATCATTGAGGAAATTTAAATCAAAACTATAATGAGAAATCATCTCACCCTAGTTAAAATAGCCATTATCTAAAAGACAAAAAAGAAAAATAACAAATGATGGCACAGTAGGGTGACCACAGTTAACATTAATTTATTACACATTTCAAAATAGCTGGAAGAGAAGATTTGAAATATTCCCAACACAAACAAATGTTAAATGTTACAGGTGGTCGATATCCTAAATACCCTGATTTGCTCATTATACTTTGTATGCATGTATCAAAATATCACAGTACTTCATAAATATGTATTAGTATCAGTGAAAAATATTGATCCTATGCAAAGATTTTTTTGTACATTCATAAATGGCTTTTTTGAAGTAAAGAAAAAATAATTGGGAATGTGTTCAAAGAGGTTTAAAGAAGAAAGAAACCAATGCCTTACGTAAAATATTTTTTTACTGAATATACACTTTGGACATAGCCCCTTTGTTTTAAAATTCCATTTGTAGAGACATAATAACTTATGCTTTTTCAGATTTTTACCAGTATGCATTGTTTACTTCTCAGGAAGACATCTTTGCTCAGTACTTAGTCATGACTTATTTATAGTACTTTGCAATCCATTCAGCACAACATGAATTCCTGGAGTTTTGCCAAGACAGGGTCTACCCTGTGTCTTATTTTTCTTGTAAAATTTTCAGATGCTCAAACATGGCCTTTCAAGGGAAATCATTACAAACATTCTCTCCTTCACTGGTTTTTGGCAAGGTTTTCTGCCTTATAGCATCTGGCACAAACTATTATTTTTATTGAAATGAAAAACACTATAATGTATTCACAACCCCATGAACTGACAGTTTATCTCTGGATTATTGTGTTGCCAACAGTATATACCATAGGGAATCATTCTAAATTATTTATTGTAAACTTAAATGAAGTAAGTGAAACTCTGTTTTCTATTAACTTTTTTTTTTCTATCTTTAAATGTCAGCAGAAAACAAGATCTTGAAAAATAAAACAGAGAACTGTTGACAACATTTAACCTTCAGGCATGAGAAGAAGTAATCATTTTCTGTAGTGTATTTTCCAGTCATTGATCACATTCTATATTAAAATAAATAAGTCAATTGTAACTATTGCTTTTTCGGAAAGAATGAATTTTGTAGGAAGAGATGATTTCCTTTTAATTTTTTTCTTCAATGGACTTACTCCCATTGTTGTTAATTATGCATTTTATTTTTATTGTCAAATTTTTTTTGCACGTAACTCAAAACTTCTTACATGGAAATAACTGATACAAAACATGGAATGAGTCCTTAGAAGACAAAACAAAATTTCTCCCAGTCTCTATTTTTGGTAGATCATTGTGTCTGTATTTTGTGTATGTGTTCAGGGCGTTTGAGTCAAATAGGCCTAGAATTGAATAGCTATTCTATTTTTAACTGTGGGACTTTAATGCATCTAATTAATAATTTTAAACCTCAGTTCCATTATATATAAAACAAGGATAATGGTATTTGTCTTTTAAGGCTGTTGCAAGGATTACATAAGATTACATGCATAAACATACATACACGCACACACTCACACATAGAGTGAAAACATTGTGTTTGCTCCACAAAACATACCACACCAAAAAATAACAGTGTTAATATCATCAACACTTTTAACTAATTAATAATAATTTCAACCTAAGTTTGAAAATATACCTTGTGATTACTTATAATGAAAATTAACACATAACATTAATATATGTTGCTACCAACCGATTATTAATAGTAAACAAATAACATTACCACTATAGCCAATTAGATTTGAAAATAACCTATATTTGTTTTAATATCTATACTAAATGCGACAACCATGTTGACAGAGGATATATATGTTTTTCACGTATATTACAGTTTATTTCCATTGTGCCTTTTAAAGATATTGCTGGTTAATTAATTCAGTAAAAATTCTGCTTTTTCCACCTCCAATATACAGGCTATAATAATCATTTTAGCAGTGTCCTATATAACTAGAACTGAATTTGTACCAGTCATGCCAATGAGATACTAAGTGTAAATGCATTAAAGAACTCCAGGGAAATATTTAGCATTCCTTTTTCTTGTAAATCCTCATGTACTGCCTTGGAGCCGGGTAAGTGATTTCCTGCCAATGAAAAATGAAGATCTTTGCCAATAGAGCTCCTACCACTGTTTGCGTTACTATTTGTGAGCCTCTGATTGATGAAGCTAATTCATTTTTCTGCCATTTACAGCTGAAAGTATTACTAACTGATATATTGTGCAAGTGAACAGCTTGCCTCACCATTAAATGATCCATAGAATCATAGATACTTACAGCTATTTGGGAATTTAAAGCTCACCAAGTCAAATATTTAATCTCTTTGTCCTAGTTTATTGGGAGAGTGATGATACTCAAGGAAATTGGTGAAGGTTAATCACCTTATTACTATCAAACTAATATAATATCCTGAATGTTAGATTTCTGCAGTGTCTTTGATTTATCCAACAATATCAAATTCCCTTCCTTATAATACTGTATGCTAAAGTGCTTAAATTGGATGTTTTTAAGATAACTATTCTATGTAAGTGATTTGGAAAGTATCCTTTAGCCAAAACTGCTTTGTCTAAAACAAAAATAACAAATGGAAATAATTCTCACATTTATTGTTTTTAGATATGACAATGAAATACAATAGTAATACAAATGTTATTATATTTAGTAGGCAGAAATGAAGTAATCAATCTCCAGAAGCTGGAAATATGATTATAATCTGAGAGCAGTAATGCTAAAAAATGATATGTAATGGTTGAAATAAACAATTATAAAGTAATTTGGTTTTAATAATAGATTGTAAATGCATGAATGAGGAGTTGGAAATTTGGAAGTTCAAAGTTATGGGTAAAATATTAGGAAACAAAATTGAAGTAATCATACAGTTGAAATAAGAGGAGGTAGAAAACATACGTGTTTTTTTTAAAATAAACATTTTAAAGCAGTTTTAAATTTATAGAAAAAGTGTGAAAATAGTACTGAGAGTTACCAGAAATGCCACACTGTTTCCCCTATTATTAATATTTTACATTAGTATGATACATTTGTTACACTTAAGGAACTTATATTGATACACTACCATTAACAAAAGTCCGTACTTTATTTGAATTTCTTAAGTATTTACCTAATATCCATTTTCTGATCCAAAATATCATACACTATACCACATTAAATTGTGGCTTCTCTCGGCAAGTTTCCAAAACTTGCTTTGTTTTAGACAACTTTGACAGTTTCAGGGAGTCCTAGTCAGACATTTTGTAAAATGTCCCTCATTAAGATTGTGGTGTTTTTTGTATGATTTAACTGGGGTTGTGTGTTTTTAGGAGGGAGATCACAAAGGTAAAGTGCCATTTTCATCATATCATATCAAGAGTACATATATCCTCATGACTTTTCACTGTTGATGATCACTCGCATGATGGAATGTTTGCCCAATGTAAAGGTATTCCACACTCTTTCTTGTAATGTACTTTTTGGAAGAAAGTCACTATGTACAATCCACATGAAGAAGTGTGGAGTTATGTGTGCACCACCTCATTGAAGGCTATTTACGTAAATTATTTGGAATTCTTCTGCATGGGAGATTTGTCTCTTCTTCCACATTTATTTTATTCAATTATTTGTTTATTCAGTCATTTATTTTCATAAAAATCCATGTGGATTAGTGGATGTTTAATATATATTTTTGCTTTCTAATGCAGCATTGTTTAAGTTACTGGACAAACTTTTCTGGGTTTGGCCATTTAGCGCTCTTTCAGTTGGCTTTTGTGTCCCTTGTGTAATTTTTTTTAGTACTTTTTTATTTTCTGGGTATATCTTATACTCCAGGTTCATTTCACACATTTCCTGCCTTAGTCTTAGAATCAGCCATTTCTCCAAGAAGCTCTGGTTCCTTTTAATGGAGAATGGTAGACACCAAGATCTGGGTGCCAGGTGTGCTCATTGCTATCATGGGTTCAGTGCTTCCATGCCCTCTCAGTTGGCAAAGCAAGGAAATATATACCTGTATGCTAACCTGCATATATTCACATATCTTTAAATATTTCTGTATGTAATTATTTACATTTAGATTATGTTAAACATGAGTTTATACTGTTGTCTCCAGCTCTAGTCTGTTACCACATGGGTCATATTAGCTTCCTTCCCTTTTTTGTCCATAACCTCCCACTCTAGCAATGAGAAACCTGGGTCCTACCATTTAACATCTGTTTACATAAGTGTTCATTTTTGGTACAAAAATGGCATTTTGGTATTATAGTGGAATAAAAGTGGTTAGCCCATATGCCAATGGAAACAACTTACCACATAGAGTGCAGTGCCTACGTACAGGTTATTTTGCCTTCAGATGTTGTTTCAGACTCTGCCCATATCCAAAGGTACTTAAGTCTAACATTTCCCTCTATCTCCACCATTGAGGTTGTTTTGTACATTTGTAAATATTAGATTATCTTATAACATTCTTCATTCCACCCTGGGATTCCTCAAACTTCTGAATGATTTTTTCTAAATGTCTATACATTAAGGTCCACTCTTTGCAATGTTATGTTCTATGGCTTTTGCCAAATGCAGTGTCATGTATCTGACATTATAGTATCATAACAAATGGCTTTACAAATGCTCTAACACACTCCCTTTACTTCATCTATTCAAACTTTCCCTCTTCTTATCCCCTGGCAACCAGTGATATTTTCTCTCACTATAGTCTTGCCTTTTCCAGAATGTCATATGATTTGAATCATACAGTTTGTAGCCACTTCAGGCTGACTCTTTCACTAAAAAATATGCATTTAAGATTCATGCATGTCTTTTCTTGGCTTGATATTCCATTTCTTTTTGTTGCTAATAGTATTCCACTGCATGGATATATCAATTTGTTTACCCATTCACCTATTGAAGTTCTTCTTGGTGGAGTCCAGTTTTTAGTAGTTATGAATAAAACTGGTATAAACACGTGAACGTGAGTTTTTATGTGGATCTGAGTTTTTGAATCAGTTGAGTAAATATCTAGGCATGCAATTGGGGGGAATATACAGTAAGACTATGTTTAGCTTTGTTAAGAAATTTTCCAAACTGCCTACCAAACTGGCTATATCATTTCACATTTGCACTAGCAATAAGAGTTTCTGTGGCTTCAAATCCTTGCCAGGAATTGGTATTGTCATTTTCTGTTGGATTTTAGACCTTGTAATAGGTGTGTAGTGGCATGTCTTTGTTATTTTAATTTGCAATTTCCTAACGGCAAATGAAGTTAAGTATCTATTAACATTTTATTAAATATTTGCCATCTGTATATCTTCTTGTACAGATCATTTGCATGTTTATTAACTGGGTTGTTTATTTTCTTATTGTTAAGGTTTAAGAGTTCCTTGTATGGTTTGGAAACAAAATTTTTCTCAGATATTTGTCTTGCAAATATTTTCCACAGATTTTGGCTTCACCTCTGACTTTTTAAAAGTGTCTTGCTCATATTAAATTTTAATTTCAATAAGTCTAAATTATCAATATCTCTTTCATGAATCATGCTTTTAATGTTATATCTAAAAACTCTTAACCAAATCTCAGATCATATAGATTTTCATCTATGTTATCTTCTGAAAGTTTTGTGGTTTTCTGTCTTTCTTACATTTAGGTCTATGATTCATGTTGAGCTCATTTTTGTGAAAGAGGAAAGATCTGTGTTTGGGTTTGTTATGGACTGAATGTCCCTGTCTTCCCCAAATTCATATGTTGAAGTTCTATGCCCCAATGTGATAGTATTAGAATGCGGGTCTTTGTCAGGCATTTAGATCATAAGGATGAAGCCCTTATGAATAGAATTAATGTCCTTTTAAAAGAGACCCTAGAGAGCTCTCTGGCCCTCTTTCTGCCATGTGAGGATACAACTAGAAAACAGCAGTCTGCAATCCAGAAGAGGGCTGTCACCAAAACCTGACCATGCCTGTACCCTAATCTCAGATATTCAGCCTCCAGAACTGTGAGAGAAGAATTTGTGTTGTTGAAGCTACTCAATCTGTCATACTTTGTTATAGTAGCCCAAACTGACTAAGACAGGAATTGGTATTGATAATTGGAGATGCTGCTGTAACAAATACCTAAACATGTGAAAGTAGCTTTGGAACTACTTTGGTAATGGGTAGGAGCTGGAAATATTTTGAGGTCCATGCTAGGAAAAGCCTACATTGCTGTGAATGGATGTTTAAAGGTGATTCTGAGAGCTCAGGAAGAAAAGAAGAGAGATGTAATGAAAGTTTCCATCTTCTTAGAAAATATGTAAATATCATGCACAGAATGTTGGGAGGAATATGCACAGTAAATGCCAAACTGATGAAGTTTCAGACAGAAATGAGGACCATGTTATTGGAAACTGGAAGAAATGTGATCCTTGTTATAAAATGGCAAAGAACTTGCCTGAATTATGTTCATGTTCTAGTGTACAGTGGAAGGTACAAATTGTGAATGATGAAAGTGGATATTTAGATAAGGAGATTTCTAAACATACCATTTAAAGAGTGGCTTGGTTTCTCTTATATTAAAATGCAAGAAGAAAGAAATTATATGAAGTTGGAAATTGTTAAGCAAAAAGGAATCAGAACTTAAAGATCTGGAAAATTCTCAGCCTATCCATATTGCAAAATGAGAAAACATATTTGTAAGAGAACACTAAGGGTATGGCCAAGCAACCATTTGATAAATAGGTTAGTAGGTATATTAAACATTGACCTAATCAACCATCTGAATAGAAGCCAGGTGCTATTTTTCAAGACAAGGGAAGAATGACTCCAAATGCAATTCAGAGATCACTGGGGCTGCCATTCCTGCCACAGGCCCAGGGTGCAAAAGAGGGATGGGGACTTAGTTACTCTCTGGTTCAGGCAGGCCATGATGTCCTTGTTCAGTGTCTTAGAGGTGAGTGCCCCCTGCAGGGAGTTGCTGTGTGGTCTGTGCCTGTTGGGGCCACCAGAGCTATGGGGCCATGAATTCCTCAGCTTAATAGAGCCACTTAAAAATGCATTTGATTAAAACCCATTTTATCTACTTATAGGATAGGATTATAGAAACTATTCCCTGTACTTTTAAAATTTTTATTTCTACCGGATAAATTCCATCATAAAAGAGATGTGAAAAAAACAAAACAGTTTTTTTGTCTGCTAATCCCCTTCTATGCTCCCTTTAAAACAAAATTCTCATAAGAATTTAAGAATTGCCATTATCAGCAATTTCCATGTCCCATCTTCTCATTCTCCCTTGACCCCACTCTAATCACACTTTTATTTATATTGCTTTACTGAGATTACTTTTATCACCACTTGAAGTGATCTTCAAATTATGAAATGTAATGATCAATTCTCAATCTTTTTACCATAAAAAGCAAGATCTTCCATTTTTGAAAACTTTCATCCTTTCATTTCTTGAGTAGCACACACTTTTGGCAGTGTTCCTATTTAGCTGGAAAATCCTTCTCAGCAAACTTTGCTTGTTCCTTCTCAGAATTCACAATATTAAATGTTGGAATGCCTCGGGGATAAGTCATAGAACATCTTACCTATCATCATCCATAACATTTCTTGTCTTTAAGTACCATCTATATGCCTATAAATTTTAAGGTATATCACTAACGCTAACAATTTTCCCAAACTCCAGATTTGTATAATGAATAGCATAATTGAAAGCTCCACTTAGATGTTTGACAAACTTCCCCAAATCAAATTTTAAATGAAGTATTTAAAAAGAGAGATGTTAATTTTAGTAGCCTTATTTGAGATGTTAAATTACATGGGAAGAATTGCAAATAAGAAGTGACATTAAGCCTTCCTTATATTATACTTTGTATGTATATATGTTATCAATGTAAATGTTCTGGGAATTGTGTACAATTCCTAAATATATGATATGCCTTGATATAATGTTATCAGACACATTTCCAATTATTGTCTTAAAATATTGTATATTGTATATCATAGAAATAACCAGATTTCCTTGTCAGTTGCACTATAATGAATTATCACGGCCCAATGTTCAAATTTTGATCCTCTGACATAGAGAAATAAAAGAAAGAATGAAATTGGAGTTAGAATTGTGATTGGCATCTGCTATACTGGATGAATTAGCAAAGGTAGATGAATTGCTGTGACACAGACAAGGGATCTCAGCAAAAAATCTCATTAGACTCTTGCAGTCTTTTCCCAGGAATATAAAAACCCACAAGTTTCTGACCAGTTATAATATTGATATTAATAATGTCTCATATTTATTGAACAACTACTATGTCCTAGACATTGTTTTAAGTTTTTACTTGTATTAAATAATTTAATCTCTTCATAATTTATGAAACTAGTACTATTAATATTATCAGGCTCATTTGACAGGAAATTGAGGCAATAATTAGGCCACCTCTCATCCTAAGTATTCACATAAATGACTACTTTTTACATTAGGAAAAATGAGTGGTCCAACGTACATATTATGTGCATGTGGCACTGATTAATAAATTCAAAAGAATGCATATGAAGATACCACATGAGGATACGCACTAAATGTGTCTGATAAGTCTGTTACTATCCAGAGAAATGGAAAAAGAGAAACAAATTATGTTACCTATTTCCCATTATAACATCATTGTATGTTAAAGATGTTTGAAAAAGTGTTCTATTATAACATGATACTAGTTCTCCAATCTCGACTAGGGTCAGCACTTTGTCAAAATGCAATAACTAAATGATAGTAGCATTAAAATCATATACTAACAATGAGCAGCTAATCTTTTCAATTTCTTGGTGATTGCTACTATTTCACTTAGCAACAGAAACTAAAGAATTTTACTGACAAAATATAAAAACAAAGTCATTTCCATTCTGAATATTTTGGCCTATATCAGTAAACCCATAAAATTGAAACCTTACTCTTAATGGTAAAGTCCATCATAAGTATTTCAAATTTCAATTTGTGTCTATAAATTTATTGTTAATACTGAAGTGTAAGCAAGGATTGTATAAAATTTAGTGTTGTGCATTTTATTAACATTCTCAGATTAGGTTAAGCAATCATGATATATCCCTATTATCCTATACATTTTTCTCTCAGGGAGATAATGCCTTGCAGTTTTTCCTCTAAGTAGCTGCTAACTTTTAATTGTGATTAAGTGACTAAGATCTGAGTCATAGCACCAAAATGATCTTTAAAGTGACAATTGCAATTATAAAAATAATAGGGCTCTTCGTCCCTCTTGTAACCGAGTGAGTGACTGTTGCCTCCTCCCACTCTCATCAACCTGCTGGTACCAAGAGAAATGTTGCCTTCCCACATGGCCAGACTTTGGAGGTCAAGGTTTTGAGGCAGTCTGCTCTCTTCCCACCTCTTCAAACATTTGATGGATGCCAAGTGCCATGGTATCTGAGCCAGAACAATGAGTGTCACCAGGTCATTGATAGCTGAGTACTATTTCAAGAATTGTTCCACCATCACATAGGTTCACTTTTTGTTTGCTTTTTGGGTTGAGATCTTTTTTTCCTTTTTAACTGATTGCCTCCTAGTTCTGTCCTGAGAATAATAGGAATAAAATTCTTTCAGTGATGTTCTTTAATACTTTAATTATCTTTAAAAAGAAAATCTTACCATGACTCTCAACTGCCTCTGGCATCAAATTAAGCCATACTATTATCAGTTTAAAGGTTAGATTTCTATAACGATGCTCGCCAAACACACTGCATCTAATACTCATTCATTAAAATTGTTAACCATGTTTTTGAATCCTCACTGACCTACTGAAATGCCTCACTCTTCTAATTACACCATCATCATTTAACCTCCTAACACTGTCTTTTGCTAACTCATGTCACTTCTGTATGGATTAAAATTACCTTCTTAAAAATAAAATCTTTAACTAGTAAGACTCAATAATTGTTGCCTATAAACCCAGGCAAATGTTAAACTCTGTAATACATGTATTTTATAAGGAGAAATAATAGTTTCAGATGGTAAATTTTATAGTTTTTCAAAATTCTCTATATTTTTCTTTTTCTTCCTCCGATATTAGCAAGAAACTAGCTCTATGTTCATTGTCTTAGGAAAATCTGCAAGTATTGAAGAAAAAAGACTTTATTTTTAAATAAAACATTTCTATTTATAGTCTTTGTTTCCAAAATCCTAATTCCTAGTTGGAGAGGAAGTAGAAGTAGAAGTAAGGTAGCTAGAATAAAAAGTATCATCACTAGCAAATGAAAATATCCTGAAATTCAGAGAAAACCATAGGTAATTGTGTCTTGTTTAACTCTCATCACTCAACTCTTCAGGGCTTTATCTTTGCCACCCTGCAACCCCTAGTAGCATTTGTTAGTCTTTTCTTTAAGGAGATGGCTTGGGAAGTGCTCAGAGGGGTTCATTATTCACCTGTTCTCCATTCCTGGTCACTTAGCAGGACTTCTGTGCTGTCTTGATTATATCCCAGCCATCTGAATCCAATTGACATCAGATTTTTCAAGACCTGCTCTTTTTTAAGGTAACATACACCAGAAGACTTTGGTGCCAAATGTTCTAAACATTTAAGAAAATATCAATGAACCTAGAGTTTTATGTCCAGTCAAATTTCAGTTCAAATGTAAGCTTGTAATAAAATAAAATTCTCTGGATCATAAAAACTATATTCAGTTAAGTATTGAAGTACTTACTGAAGTTAGGTCTAGTTTATGGATTTTCTAATATTCAGGGTTTTTTTCCCTAAACAACCCAGCAGGTCTTAGTAGTTTTGCACTTCTAATACCTTGTAGAATATTATTACTTCACCTTTGTCGCTGGCCTCTACTTATTAATATTTTCTTCAACACCTTCCTCAAATGTCACTGCATTCTTGGAGATGTGCCTAATCCACTCCATTCTCTTCCTTGTGCTTCCTAAACAGCACCTCTTTTGTAACACAATTTTCTACGTGGATTATAGATCTGTCTATAATGTAGACTTTCATAAGATTTTATGCTGTTTGTGAATATGATTCTTTCTTTTTATTCATAGTACCGAGCCAGAAAATATCTTACATTTACTGATTGAGCAAAAAACATTTTCTAAGTGATTGAATGAGTATGTATAGTAACTTTACTCCTGCATTTGTTTTTGATTTCACTCTATGTTCTGGTGTTTTTCTTATTCTCTCTCTAACTTTTTCTTCTTCAATTTCTCTGCTACAAATATGGAAAAGAAAATGAACACTTGACTCATAACTGATAACTATGCCAGGAAAATTTTAAAGTAAATTTTGATATAATCAAGAACATAATCAAACCATTCTGAAGTACTTTTTAGAAACTTCTAAAACAATTCTATGTTACCTTGAATATTTTTTTCTAACACCAAAAGATATGATGATAATAATATTTTGTGCATTTTTCCTCTTTGTATTTTTAAATGGCCATTATTAAAATTATATAGTTTATTGGATTATTTCATCTTGAATAAGTATTTATTTGGCTGCATTATACTGTAGATTTAATCACATTTTATTGACTATTTAAAGCATTTGTATGGGATTATGTGTTCTTAGCTCAACCCATTTATTATAGTATGCTGGATCCTATATTATTATACAAAATATATTCATCTATTTGCCTTCATAATTTTTGTGAATACTTGTGAAATGACTGGAATAAATGCTTGGATTTTAATATATTTTATGGCATTTTAATATAACATTAAGGTTATAACTACAGATATGGGATAAAGCCTTTTTTGCTGCTTAATTCCATAGTTGTTTTTTAGGCTCAACAAATCCCTTTCAATACCATTGGAAGTTTTTAATGCAAGAATAATGGCCAATTAAATTGAAGTATTAAGTAATTTTTCCTTTAATAGTGTCTGCCTAAATCATTAGGCTACTACTAAACTTAGTTTTAAAAATACCTTCATGTTTAATGCTCACAATAAACCTGGAATATAGTCATTATTATCAAATTGTTATATATGAGGAAATGAGGCTTGGACAAGTGAATAAGCCTTTCTGATTTTGTATAGCCAGTAGAATCTCCAAATGTGATTTGATCCAAGAATTTTTTTATAAATCTCATACATTTTCTATAACATCACAGTCATGTATTGATGAGTGCTTCAGTGGGTTATTATAGCCATGTAAGATGACGGTTTCTGTGGCCTTTATCCTGTTGCCTGGACAAAAGCTCTATCAGGGATATTCTGGGCATTTAATGGTGATTTACCTCACCTAAGGGGAAAACACATATTCAGTTGGTGGAGAATAGGTTTTCACTTTAAAAACAATGACACATTATGGTAGTTTTGGAGCATTTTTATTTTTATTCTATAAAGATAATTTAATAATTTTCTAGTTGGTTTTCTAAATTTTGTTTAACTGAATCTGAAACATTAAATTCCTTGTTATCTTATGGAGCCCAGAGAATTGTAGAATCTTTTCTGAAGTAGAAAACACAGCTAATCACCTCTCAAACTACCTCTTGGGGCCTTATAATCTTGTGCTATTTCTATATAAACTTAATCAAATAAAATGGTTAGAATAATAAAATCATGTAAAATGGTCCATTAAAAACTAACCCTTTAAATTGATTTCCCTTATGTGCCCTGCTTAAGTTTTGTTTGGCTGCTATTGTTTTATTTGTTTTTTTGTCTATTTTAGTCATTGGTAAGGGATTCCTTGCTCTCAACCTCAGGTATGTGAGTATATTGCTAGTGTATCCCAGAGACGAACACAATTAGGGGCTAAAACAGAAGGCTATATGTGAACAGTAGGCATCATCTGTCCACGTAACTTTCTCATATATATTATTGAGTGTCTCTTTATTTGCTTTCCAGAGTACCTCTTGTTAAAAATTAGGAAGAATACAGAGTTCTGAAGAAATTTTAAAATCCTCTCTCTTTCAAGGACTCTTTAAAATTATAACCAATAGAAAAGATATAAACACAACAGGAAGATAAATAAAGAGGGGCTGGGTGGTGGAATATATGCCTTCAGAGCTGTCAACACTTTGAAAACTGGCAAGCAGGCAGAGTGAAAGTAATAATACACCTTCTGGAATAGTCACAGGCCTGACAGGAGCCCTGAGAAGCTCCAGACTAGGAATGGAAACACTAGTAAAAATTAAGATGTCATAAATGAAATTAATTAAAATTCTGTATATGGAACAGTGCCCTATCATGACCTTCTCTTACCTTAGTGAATTAAAAATCTTGCAGTTGAGTGCATATTACCTCCCAAATAAACACAAAATTAATAAAAACAGGGAAATTTCAAAATTTCAGTAGGAATATGGGTTTGAGACACCAAAATTATATACTCCCCTCTTCTGAAATTTGGGAGGTCTTTCTTGTAATGTTTAGCTACCCCAGATCTTCCAGGGGAATGATAGGCAGAAACTAGAGCAGCTTTGTAAAATATATAAGCATTCCCTCTCAATTATCTGAAATACTAATCAAATAATTTAATAAAATAAAGAGATACTGTATCTGTCAGGGTTCTATCAGACAAGCATAACCAGTAGGAAATATATATAAATGTGTGTGTATACGTCTAAGAGAGACTTATTTCAAAGAATTGGGCCATGCAATTGTAGGGTCAGTAGGTAGGTCTAAAATTTGAGGGGCAGATCAGCAGGCTGGAAACTCTAGGGCAGAAGCTGATAGTGCAGCCCACAGGGGAAATTTCTTCCTTTTTGGGAAACTTCAGTTTTGTCCCTAAGGCCACTCAACTGGTTAAATTATGCCCAACTGAATAATGGAGGATAATCATTACTTAGAGCCAACTGATTGTATGTGTCAACCACATGTACAAAATACCTTCAGCACATCTAGATTAGTTGTTGATTGAATAACCAGGTGATATAATTTGGCCAAGTGGAGACATAAAACTAACCATCACTGATATCCTGCCGTGAAACTTGATTGTTAATGAGAAAAAAAAAATACTCCTAATGGCAGAAGAAGTTAGAGAAATTTTAGTGTGCGTACATTATCTGATTTAATCTTCACAATAAGTCTGAGAGACAAATGTTATTCTCATGCCCACTTTACAGATGAGAATTATTACTTTGACAGAGGTAGAGTAAATTTCTCAAAATCAGAATAGCTAGTAAGCATTCAATCCATGATGGAGACCAGGTCTGTTTAATTCTAAATTCTTTTCTGTTCAGGACATTGCCATAGCTCATCACAGAATAAGGATTTGCTTGCTTATTAAGTTTGGTTTAGACTTTTTCAATTCATTTCCAATAGTGTTTATTGAGACTATGATGAGTAAAGAATTATGGGAATACATGAAGCGTCATACTATAGTTAAAAGCGTGGATTCTGGAGCTATATTTTCTGGATTGAATCTTAGCATTTCACCTTATGGTGCTACAATCTTGGGGAAATAATTTAACCTTCTCATTTCCTCATCTGTGAAATAGATAAAAACAGCACCTACTTCATGTGGTGATGAGGATTAAATGAGTTAATACATGTAAAGAATAGTGTGGTGCAATGAATGGGCACAAGACTTGAATAGCTTTTATTGCTTTTATTATTCATATAGCCACTACTTCCTGGATTTTGTCCATGTGCCAGGCCTTCTACTGTCCTAAAACTCAAAGACTAAATGGCTGATCTCTTGTTCACAATCTATCAAACTTCTTTATTCGACATTTTCATAACCTGCATTAAATAAGCCATCACACGACACTTTTTGTAAAATTTTAAAATTCTTTTTTTATTTACCTCTGCCTTTCCTTTAGCTCCTAGCCATTCCTGATAAAACTGTAAACTGTGACAACATAAACTTTTCTGGAATTTATTTTGGCAGCAAAACCTGACTTGACATGAACTGACATAAGGCTAGATTCCTTATTGATTTCACTCTTATGAATGTTCACATATTTTGCTGAGGAAATAATATTTTGTTTGATTACAGGGGATTGCTGCAGGCTCTTCTGGAGTATGATGTGACATTTGGTATATATTTGCTTTTGTATCTCTAAAATAAAAAATTACTTTATTTCTGAACACATGTAGTCCTCAGAGCTTCGGATAAAGAATTGTGGAGGTGCATCAGAATTTATTGAGCACTTATATTTTGCCAGACTAGAAATATAACAAAACAACAATATAAAAAAACAACAGAATTTCAGTGTAGTAGTAGAGAAAAAAATGAAATAAAATAAAATAGTTGCAGGTTGTGAAAACTGTTAGATATAGAATGATTGCCATGGGCTACTTTAAATAGGTCCTTCAGGGAAGACCTCATAGTAAATAAGAACTATATGTATTATGTCAATAGGAAATATTTTCTATGTTCAATATATTTACCCAATAACAAAACTGATACTGAATGTAAGATAAAAAGAATGTGCAATTATACTTATAACAGCTAAATGATGACATATCAGTTTTGTCTTCTATGATTACTGTCCCTTTAGGGGTACTTGTAATGGTCACACAGAGCTCCTGTACCTGTCTTAGAAAGTCATAAATATTCAGCAGTGGATGAAAATGTATAAACTAAAATTTTAGGGCAATTTCTAAGTTCAATAAAATTCATTAAAACCAACAGTTATTTAAACATAGACAGCAATTGTATTAGTTGTAGATAAATAGACAAAGTCTATTACACTATTAGGATTCTGCCATTTCAGGGCCGAAGAACATTCCTTTTCTTATTACTGCAAAGTCTAAGGTGAGAATTGCTATTCAGATCATTACATCCATTTAAACCAATTCAAATGCTGCTCCATCTGATTAGTGGGTTAGAACAAGGTGTTAATAATTGTGGTCACAGGTTTGGTTTCAATTACTGTGGAAACCCACACTGCCACTCCCCATAAAAAATTACTACACTTCAGGAGGTTGCTACCAGAGTGCAAGTCCTTTAAATTTTCACAAAACAAATCATACGTTGTTCTTCTAGTTGTACACAATGATAGTATTTTGCTTTTATAACTCTATTTCAATGATATGAAAGAAAACAAAACCCTGTCTCAGATTAACAGACCACTTGATAAAGTTCATTTCACACACACACACACACACACACAAGGATAGATATAATAACTACTTAAGCCTAAATTCTTTTAGCTGTAAGACCTAACACCTGCTCTATGACCTTTAGAGTTTTTTGCTTGTTTTCCTTATAGTAATGCATTTATAATGTTAGCTGATTAACCTCAATGTATAAAATATAATAGCTTATATTTACTTAACAATATGTACCATGTACTTTTCTAAATGTCTGAAGTATATTAATTATTACAAACTTTACAGTATCACTATGATGTAAGTATTCACAGCCCTGTTTTAATGTTAGCAATTTTATGAATGAAAAATGAGGAAACTGAAATACAAAAAGAGTTTAAGCAACTTGCTCCAGGTGGCATCACATAAAAAAGGTGGAGCTGTGATCTGAGCCCAGACAATCTAGATCTACAGCAGGGATTTTAATTATGGTAGTATTCTACACAGGAAGTTTCCACCTCTGATTCTTAGTAAAAGTATAAACATTACCTATTCCTTTGTGTGTAAAACACAAAGAAAAGTGGCAAAATTAGGTATGACAAATTAGTGGATTTGCTTACATCATCTAATTTCTAACGTTATGAGGAGTTATTTTCCTAATACACCATTCTAATGAAATAATGAATATCTCAATTGTCTTTTCAGCATCCCTAGCCCTCTCCATTTTGTAGAAGTCATTCATGTGAATAGATTAATCCCTTCCACAGATGGGAACTCTGATTGACATAAAGTAATCAGGTTAATACCATCTCTATTATTACATATAGAGGTTCAATCAAACCAGGTCTAAAGCCACCAGTATCACAACATTTCGCTCTCCTTGACACACTGTATAGTACTATTAGAAAAAAATAGCAATATTTGCCAGGAAAATATCATAACTGTATGTTTCATCACAACAAGTTTTAACAACTGGTACATAAATTTTGACCCTCTGGAATGACAGATCCTCAGGGACCTAGTTGAAGACACCTTCTTGACCAATGAACAATGGGACTTTTTTTAAAACAAACTATGGATGCAGTCTCCTTTCTCTTGCCAGGTATAAATAAGGACTCATTTTCTTTAGATTGCAGCTGGTAGCCATCTAGTACCGTGAGGGCAAGCACTGTTAGGATAAAGTAATTTGGTCACCAAGCCAGAAAGAAATGGAAACTTTGATGACATTCCTGATCCACAGGCCCAACTAGTGCTATCTTTATCTTACCTCTGGATTTTCTGGCTACACAGTCATAATTTCCTCATGGTAAAAACCATTTGATTTACCAGAAAGAGAAAGGATCATAACTTATCTAGATGCCAATTTATCTGATTAACTTTCAGGGATTCATATTTACTTTAGCCAGATTGAAATCTAATAATTTCTTAAATTTTGAAATAAAGTACCTTTTTTCCCCCTCAGAGTGTTAAGATTAAGAAAGGATGCAACTTTGCATAAAATGAACTAATACAATTTAGCAGCTGTATTCAATAATACAGAATTGGCTTACTCTTTGCAATTCATCTGTCCAGAGGAGGTGATTTCAGATAATCCATACTAAGGTGTCAAATGTGCTCATAGTGGTCTGGAATATTATAATAATAAAAAGTAACTTTTCAAATGCAAATCAGGTAATAGCCACAGCAACCTTAAGCAAAAGGAACAAATCTGGAGGCATCACTTTACCAGTATTGAGTTTTAACTGTTCCTTGTATATTACGGATATAAATATAAATATATGAGTTATAAATATTTTCTCACAGTTTGTGACTTGTCTATTTATTTTCTAAATGGTGTGTATTGATTTTTAAGCTTTATTAAATACAACTGACAAATAAAGATTATATATATTTATAGTATATTATGTGATGTCATGATATATGTATCATTATGAAATGATTAAATTAAGATAATTACTCCATTTGTTTGTTCAAAACACAATTACTGAGGGATCTCTGTGGCTAGGCGTCCTGCCAGAGTTATAACAGTAGACTGATATACAAGAGTTTTATTTACTTTCATATAGCTTACAGTTTGGTGAGGAAATATTTTTTGACAAGTTTACATATCCAGCTTTATTTTTTAAATTTTTATAAGTTTATGGGACACAAGTGTAATGTACACACTTGCTTGGAGGAGATTAAACAGGAAGCTCTACAAATAGGTCCCTGACTCCACGGCTTTTATTTAGCCTAAGGGTAAGTGAAGTTTGTACAGGAAGCGCCATGGTCTAAGTGTGAAGGTGAAAATAACCTACAGATTTCCTGGCCTGGGGTATTAGAAAACGGTAGTCAGTGCACCATGAATGCAAGAAAGAATGCGGGCATCCCAAAGAATGAAAGCTGGAAAGGGTATCCAGCATGTCTATTCTGTGACATCCTGACAGACTCTTAAAGTATGAATATGAAGAATAGACTCAAAACAACTCAGCTGCGAGGAAAAGAGTTTCCAGTTCCAATATAGCCAAAAAAGATTACCTGCTAAAATAAACAATATAATACTCATTGTATAAACATAATAACATTTAGAATCCCCACAATTTAATATTTATATATCCAGGATATAATCCAAAAGTATCCAACATACAGATGGAGTATGGTAGGTGACAGTGGACTAATATTAAATGAACAAAATAGTAGCCTTAATATTAGCTGTTGTGCTGGACCTAGTGTTCTTTTAGAACAGATCAACACAGTTTCTGGTACATAATATGTACCATTCTTTTAAATCTTGATCAGGGTAGGTGATCAAAATCAATTCATATTCACTATTTGCCTCAAAGCTGTGTTAGCATTCATGCTATTATAACATAGTCCCGAGAATTCCTGACCCTCCTAATATTTCACAGCATATGCAGGTGGTCCACTACACTAAATATATCATGCTTATCAGACTTGTTGGACCTGCTAAGCAGGGAACACCAAACACTCTTAATGTTCTAGACATATGCATAGGAGAGTGAGAGAGAAATCCTGTAAATTTCAAGGCATGCCACATGTGTATATACATTCCAGGGTTAACATTTAGGACACGACAAGACATCCTGATAAGATAAAGGACTATTATAGTGCCGTATTCCTCCAACACTAAAAAAGTGGCACAACATTCATTAGGCTTGTTTGTTTGTATTTAGGAGAGAATATATACAACATTGGTGAATGCTTTTCTGACCCATTGTCTAATGATGACTCAGAATGCTGCCAGTTTCAGAAAGAAAACAGAATAAGAGAGGACTCTGCCACCCTGCCACTTGGCAATTATGAACTATTACATCCAGTGTTGGTAGAGATATCCATGGAACGAAATATATTATATTGTGTTCCTGGGAAGCCCCAAAGGAGAGTTCTGGGTTCTGGAGGAGTGCTATGTTTTCTGTAGTTGAAAATGACTCACTATTGGAAAAGCAGCTTCTGGCATGATACTCACACCTAGTAGAGACTAAATGCCTGACCATGGAATATAAGTGACTGCATAATTACAATTATCCATCAGAAGCTTGATATTGTCAGAGCAATCAAGCCTTCAGGTCAAGGGAATTCAGTAACAATCTATTGTTCTATGAAAATGATACATGTGAGCCTGGGCAGAACCAGAGAACACATTAAATTTTTCACAAAAGGTGGATCAGAATCTCATTTTACTTGTCTTTGATACAACATTGCCTCTCTCACAACTCACACCTATGGCCGCACACCTAATATGATTAGCAGATGAAAGAGAAAATAAAACAAAACAAAAACAGGGCTTGGTTCACAAATAGGTCTGTTCAATATGTTTGTGCAAGGCATTATATCATATTACAGTCCCACTCAGCGTAGTTTTAAAGGACAGTGATGAGGAAACATTCTCTGAGTCAGGCAGAATTCTGAGCAATAGAATTGTTTATCTCCCTTGTATGAAGAGAAAACGTCTGAGGTAAAGAATACTTAACAGCTTGGAGATTATCAGATGGTTTGGCTAGTGGTTAGGGCTTGGAAGGAAAACAAAATAGAGATAGGGAGGATCGGGGAAATGCATATAGACAGACTTGTGGGAGTGGTCTCAAAGTACACAGATCATTGTGTTTCATGTCAATGAATACCAGAAAGCATTTGCTACAGAGGAATCACTGAAACAAATCATTTCAGAGCTAAAAGCAACTAATTTCTAGAAAATTATAATTTCTAGAAAAGTGGTTTGATAAAAAGATTAAAAATATAAATAAATCAATGAAACTTTATTAAATGATCTAGCTTATACTTCTCCCTACATACCAGACTTAGTCAGTTTTAGGATTGATTTATTCCAAAAATTTAAAATATAAAATTTAAAATAAGTCTAATCATATACAAACTGAGTAAGAGAGTTTTGCAGGCATATGTCAGATCTTGAGTAGAAGCGTAGAGGGTTCTCAGTAAAAGTCTTCAAAAAAAATTAAGCCAAAACAAAATGGTTAGTTTTAGGGTTTACTGAGAGTTTTGTAATAAGGTTAATGTGATTATACCTGAATGTGATTATACCTTGTAAAGCCTGAGATTCAGGCTTCATAATTCTATATGATAGATCAATTCAAATAGTGAACAATAAGGGGAGATTTTAATAATGTATATCTCAGTAGTAGAAATATGGAGAATTTTTAGCTTATTTTTTCTACTTTAATATTTTCCTATTTTTTTATCATGATGACTTTTTGCAATTGGGAAAAATTGACTTCTCTTTTAAAAAAGGAAACATATAAAAATCAGTTATATTTAAAATTCTGAACAGGCAATGGTTTGGGAAGAGGAATAAGTGTAAAATAGTCAAACTTATATTTTTCTTTCAGGCCCTAATTGCAATCTGTTTTTCTGGAGATGACTAACAACAAGGTCAATTCTTTTACCAACATTTAAATTATTGCTTTCAAACTACAAATCAATGATTGCCAATGACAGGCATTACCAGCTTGCAAAAGAGTTGTAGTGAAGTAAACACCTCCATAAGTTGTTCACTAAATCATAAAAAACTTTAATCAATTTAAATGATGATTTCTACAGGTAAAGTCTGGAGTTTTTAGATTTTATTAGGAAAATTGTCATTGTTTTTGCTAACTATTAAGTAAAGCAGAGATTCTAATTTTTAACTAAAACAGCAATCTGAAATATCCAACTGTCTTAGGTCTTTTCTATTGCTACAACAGAATGATACCTACCAGGAAATTTATAAAGAAAAGTTTATTTGGTTCATGGTTTTGGAGGCTAGGAAGTCCAAGAGCATGGTGTTGGCATCTGTAAAGATCATCCCATGGCAGAAGGCGAAAGGCAGAAGGATGAAAGAGCACGTGCAAGAGAAATCACTTTTATAACAAATCCACTCTTGTGATAACAGCATTAAGCCATTCATCAGGATGGAGCCTCCATGGCCTAATTACTTTTTAATACTGCCTCTTAATACTGTTACAATGGCAATTAAATTTCAACATGAGTTTTGGATGGGACATTCCAACCATGGCATTCTACCCGTTTCCCCCAAAACCCATGTCCTTCTCACATACAAAATACATTCATTCCATCTCTATAGCCCCAAAAGGATTAACTCATTCCAGTATCAACTCAAAAATCCCAAATCCAGAGTCTCCTCTAAATCCCATATGGGTGAGACTTAAGGCATGATTTACCGTGAGGTAAATTCCTTCCAGCTGTAAGCCTGTGAAATTAAACAAATTATCTATTTTCAAAATACAATGATGGGACAGGCATAGGATGGACATTCCTATTCCGAAAAGGAGAAATAGGTAAGACGAGGGGTAACTGATCCTAAGTAAGTCCAAAACCTAACAAGAAACATTAAGTCTTAAAGCTGAAGAATAATCTCCTTTAACTGTGTATTCCACTTCCTAGACACACTAGGGTAGAGGTGAGCCCCCAAGGCCTCTGGCTGCTCTGCCGCATGGCTTTGCTGGGCTCAGTCCTTGCAGCAGCTCTCACAATTTGAAGTCTTGGAATTGCGTGCCTGCACAATTCTCCCAGGTTGGAATTGCACATTGGTAGTTATACAGTTCTGGAGTCTCAGCTGTGTCCACAACTCCACTCAATATTGTCCTGGAATAAAGGCTTTCCTTTCTGAATTGTGCCTATGTCCTAGTACTTCATGGAAGGCAGAACTTAAGAGTGATGAACTAGGATATTTGGCAAAGAAATATCTAAGCAGCAAAGCATTCAGGCCGCTGTGTGTTTACTTTTAACCACATACAGTGAGATGTGAGAGCAAAGAAATGATTTAAAGATGGAATATTTAATCAAAAGGAAAGCAGAACAAAAATATTTGATAAACTCCAAGCCTGGCAATTTGAAGAGTAAAAAAGCATGTTCGGGAAAGAATATTAAGGGTATACTGTCAATTTTATATCTATATATAATTTAGGGCATAAGTTCTAATTTTCTTCTGTTAAAAGTTGTTACCCTACCCAGCTCTTCTAACTTTTGTTTGTACTATTTTCATGCTATTGATTTATTTTATTTTTTTGCCATTACATTAGTAAAATGGTTTCCTCTTATTTCAGGTATATATATTTTTAAGCAGCATGTATCTGGATTACTTTAAAAATTGACTTTTAAGTGTCGACTTTTCATTTGCATTTTATGACTATTTAAATATTTAGAAGTATTCTCAGAACTTTATTTCACATTTTCTGTATACTATTTTTTAAAAAATCATCTTACCCTTTTCTGTCTTCTCTTTGACAGATAAATATGTCTGCTTCTTGATTTTGTTCCTCTGTGGAATTTGAAACAAGTTTGGATACGCCACAAAGAAATAAAAGTAGACCTATCGTTCATTCCAGCAGTCTTACTGCTGGGTATCTACCCAAAGGAAAAGAAATCATTATACCAAAAAACACATGTACTCATATGTTTATTGCAGCACAATTCTCAATTGCAAAGACATGGAATCAACCCAAGTGCCCATCAACTGATGAGTGGATTAAAAAAAATGTGGTATATATACACAGTAGACTACTAGTCAGCCATAAAAAAGAATGAAATAATGTCTTTTGCAGCAACTTGGATGGACTTGGAAGCCATAATCCTAAATGAAGTATCTCAGGAACATAAAAACAAACACACCATGTACTCACTTATAATTGGGAGCTAAGCAGTGGGTGTATATGGTCATGCAGAGTGGAGATGCAGAAATGGGAAGGGAGAGGACTAGGGGATCAAATATTACCTACAGAATATAATGTATATTATTTGGATGATAAGTTCACTAAAAGCCCTGACTTTTCCACTATACAATTCATCCATGTATCAAAAAAAAAAAACAATTGTACCCCCTAAATCTATTGAAATTTAAGGAAAAAAAAGGAATCAGATGATCAATACCTACAGAATATCTACTTAACCAGATTAAATAATCTTAAACATGAGGAGACAATACTTTAGGTAAAGAACATGTATTTCAACATATTAAAAAGTGTCTTACCAGGCAATATTTTGAATGTTTGTAAAACTGTTCTTTGGTGTCTGGACGGATCAATTCTCCAATGCAGTTTAAAAAGTAGATAGATGTTCCAAAAAGGAATAGTTAATTTTAATTAGAAATACAATTAACCAAGTAATAACAGAGTTATCAAGAATGGTTTCCAACTGTATATGATCTTTTTAATTTGAAAACTAAAGCAATTTAATGTTTGCACACGTTAAATACCAAGCCAAGAGTTAAATAAAATAAGCATACTGTATATTTTGAGTTTCTATAAAATTTTTATTGTTGGAACAAATCCTTATGGTTCTTATGTCCCTAATATCCACCATTACAAAATTCTACTGTGTCTAATCATCTGACTACTCTGACGGTACTAACAGAGTCTGTCAGTTAAACCACTGCTTACACCTGAATTCCAGGTTTTTCCTTGCAAAGAGAACCAAGCAAGTAGTGTACTTCTTTTCTGCCACATTTTACATTTATTTTCTTTGAGAAAGAAGAAATTTTTTAAACTGTCAAAAATTTTATTAAGTAAAATCCTAGAGCACCCCAATAATTAGGGGTATTAATTATATTAGATAAGTATTAAGCATTATTTAATTAATTACCAAAAATTTTTAACTAAATGACACTTTAGAATCTTTTTAGGTCGTCTATGTTAATAATTAAAACGTTAACTTCTAAAAGTAATATTTAAAAGCTTAAATGTAGTGGCAAGGACTGAGGTCTTCAAGCACAGATTAAACTTAACTATTATTTTTTAATGAGATGTACTGAGATGTACTTACTATGGAGGGTGTTTATTATTCTTTAATAGCTGGCAATAATACTTTGTTTACAATGTGTGTGCTATCATATCTGCCAGTTCCTTTTTTTAATCAAAGTTTTAATTTCACTTATTCTTTTTAAAGAAATCTGTATTAGTAGAGTTATACCTCCTGATCCATGTGAAGTAATAGATCATCATATTCTACCATAAATTGTGAATTAATTGTTGATGGAAGCATTTGAAGAATGGAAAATACAACTGTATCCCATGATTATGACAAAAAAATCTAAATTCATTTATATTTGGTAATTGTAGTATTTGCCCCTGCTGACATCAACCTGAATGTTGATTGACATGAGCCATTTCTAAATTATTCATAAGCAATTATCACATCATTTGTGTATCTATCAACATGTTACTGCTATGCCCACATCATGTACAGTGTATACCAGAAACTGTCAAACTTGACACTTGTTACCAATAAACATTTTATATCAGGCAGCAGAAATAAAACAAATAACTTTGTGCTGCTGAGTAAAAGGAAACTAAACAGTTTTGTATGGTATATTCATGAATTCATGTTTATACGAAAGTTATAAGGTCACACAATGGTTATAAATTTTGAAAATACGAAAACCATCAAAGTGCTTCCTATTTCACAGAAAAAGTATTTTGTGACAAAATTTAATTTTTAATCTTTTACCATTTTACATTTATAATAATTTTATAAATGGGCCTCTTTACTGTGTTTTAAGATGTTATAAACATTAATGTACTCACTACTACTAATAATAGATAATATGCTGTGCACATCTACTGTGGCCAGAAATTTATTCACATTATCTCTATTGTTCTTAGTAATTATTATCATTCCTGTTTTTCAGGTGTGAAATTAAGGCTCAGTAAGGTAACCAATTGCCCATTCATCTGATAAATAGTAGAACAGCAATTTGAGCACAAACGTAACTCACTCGAATATATTATCTTTGCAAGAAACTGCAATGGTGACTCCCTAAAAAGTGAATACCAAAACCATGTCAAATACCTTAGATTATATCTTATCTATGAGATAAATCAGAACTTTGAAATCTGGAATACCTCCATAGTAGTGATATTTGTACACAAGGGATCATAACAAGAAAAAAGGGGTATAATTAAAACTCTCCAAATCATAAAAAATGTATTTCTGTGATTCTTCCCTTTATTTTATAACATTAAATAATATTATATCCAGGAAGGCTAAACATGTTTCTGCTCCTGGAGTTTCTTAAACTGAAGGTACAAATTATAATTTCTCTTTTTTAATTTTTTTTATTTAAAAAATTTAGGGGTACAAGTGGTTTTTGTTACATAGATGAATCGTATCATGCTTAGGTCAGGACTTTTAGTGTACCAGTCACCAAGACAGTGTACATTGTAGTCAATAGGTCGATTTTTATACCTCACCCCCCTGCCACCCTCCCCACTTCTTAGTTTCCAATGTCCTTTACAGCTCTTTATGAACATATATATTCTTCTGTTAGCCCCCACTTATAAGTGAGAACATGTGGTATCTCTTTTTCCATTCCTGAGATACTTCACTTAGGATAATGGTCTCCAGTTCCATCCAAGTTGCTGCAAAAGACATTTCCTTCCTTTTTATGGCTGAGTAGTACTCTATGGTATAAATACACTACATCTTCTTTATCTACTTATCAGTTGACGGGTGCTTAGGTTGATTCCATGTCTTCACAATTGTGAATTGTTGTGCTGTGATACACATTCAGGTACAGGTGTCTTTTTGATAAAATGAGTTATTTTCCTTTGGATAGATACCCAGTACTGAGATTGCTGGATCGAATGGTAGGTCCACTTTTAGTTCTCTGAGGAATCTTCCTACTGCTTTTCACAGCACTTGTATAAGTTTACATTCGCATCAACAGTGTATAAATATTTCCTTTTCACTGCAACCATGACAATAAAAAAAAATTACAAGTTCTCATCTTCCCTTTTTTCCAGTGCGAGGATAGAGATCATTTTAGGTAGAAGAATTTCACCTGAACGAAGAGAAATGATACTCATAGGGATATGTTAGATAGTCTTTGTTTGATTTTTGGTGTTTAAAAAAATAATTTAATTTATTCCAGATAAATCTAAGCAGAAGGGATTTTGCTGATGAATCTAACTTAGCAGCTGCATTTCCTATAAGAAAAATAGTTGCTGAATCAATTTATCATGATGAGTTTGAATGTCCTTTAATGAAAAATATTCAATTATACATTAAAGTGCCCCATTTCTTGGCATATGTTAGAAATGATCTTTCTATAAAAATTGATTTTATATAATGAAAATAATTTTGTGTCACAAATTTATTTTCTTTTTCTGGTCATAAATCTTCCAAGAATTCATTAGAATTTTCATGCTTTGCTTTATTGTAAGAAAATCTAGCATTAAAAATAAAAAATTCAGTTACAAATATTCAAAAAGGCTTTAAAATAAGATTTTCTCAGTACATGCTTGCTGCACATTCTTCACCAGATTTAACTGAGTACTTGCTTAAAATATAAAATTCTGGCCTCCAGTGAGGTCTACTGAATCAGAACTAATTGATTTTTTGTAGTTTAGCAGTTTGATTTTCTTCTTTCTTTATTTTCTTTATATTTTAAAATTTATTTTCTTAGTGATTAATCTGGGGATTATAATTGAAATGTTAAATGTATAACAAATTAGTTTGAATTAATACCAGTTTGGTTTCAATAGTATACAAATACTCTGTTCCCATAGATCTCCATTTTCCCTCTTTATGTTGTTACAAATTACGTCTTTATACATTGTGTCCAGAAACATAAAGTTATAATTATTGTTTCAGCTTTTGTCTTTTGTATCATATAGGAAAAATAAGAGGAGCTACCAACCAAAAATTCAATAATGTTGGCTTTTGTATTTACCTGAGTTGTGACTTTACTGATATTAATTTCTGGCTTCCAGTTAAACACTATCATCCTTTTATTTCAGTCTGAAGGACTTCCTTTAGCATTTTTAATAGCACAGATGTTGTATTGACAAACTTTTAGCTTTTGTTTATCTGGAAATGTCTTATTTGCTCCTTCATCCTTACAGAATAGTTTTGTTATATAGAGAATTCTTTGTTGAATTTTTTTGTGCGTGCACATAAAATACATCATCTTGCTGTCTCCTGGTATTCATGGTTTTTGATGATGAATCAGCTGTTAATCTTATTTAGGATCTCTTGTTTTCTACAAGTCACTTCACTCTTGTAGCTTTTAAGATTCTCTTTTGCCTCTCTCTGGCTTTCCACAGTTTGATTCTACTTTGTCTCACTGTGAATTTCATTAAGTTTATCCTTCTTTGGGTTCATTATGCTTCTTGGATATAGATTTAGTTCTTTAATCTAATTTGAGAAGATTTTGACCATTATTTCTTCAAATATTCTTCCTGCTTTTTTATCTCTTTCCTCTCATTATGGGATTCCCATTATGTGTATGTTGATATGCTTGGGGGCATCCTACAAGTTTCTTAAGCTCTGTTCATTTTTATTCATTCTTTTCTTCTTTCTGTTCCTCAAATGGGAAAATATTAATTGACCTATCTTAAAGTTCACTAATTTTTTTTATGCCAGCTCAAATCTGCCACTGAGAACCACTGGAGAATTTTTTATTTTAATTATTAAAATTTTCAGCTGTAGATTTTCTATGTGGTTCCTCTTTATGGTTTCTTTTTCCAATCTTTTGCTGATATTTTCTATTGGGTAAGACACTATTCTCTTAGTTTTTTACTTCTTTGTGAATAGCATCCTTTAGTTCAATGGGCATATCTAAAACTATTCATTTAAATTATTTTTTTCTATGAAAGTCATTGCCTGAATTTTCTTTTTTTCCCTGTGAATATTCTTGTTCATTTACACATCTCATAATTTTTTTTGTGGAAATACAGATATGTGTTGAAAATCAGAAAATATTCAAAAAGGCATTTTGAATATTATTATGTGGTACCTCTGGAAATGATATGTACTTTCCTTGCCAGGATTTGTCTTTGTTGTTTATTGTAGGTTGTAGTTGTTTATTTAATGACTTTTTAATACAATATTTATAAGGACTGTATTGTCATATGTGGTCATTGAATGAGAACCAGAGCAAAAAAATAAAATTTTAATTTACTTTAATTTAAAACAAACAAAAAATATTCTTCTGTATTTTTCAGATTGGCTTATCCCTTCAATACTTAGACAGACCATTTATGATTCTTCCCTGGCTTTTTGGCCTGCCTGAAGTTTGCCTCTTTGTTTTCCTTCCTATGGCATCTGAGGCTAATATATACTTTTGAATGTTTTTGACAATCATCACTCAGGAAGCAACTGCAACCCTGAGCAATTTGCAAGATGGGTAGAACAAAGACAAGACACTGAAGTAGTCCCTCCAGGCACTAACAGACATTCAACACACACAAACACAATTCCATTTATATTTTCCCCTTTGGCACCAGCACGCCACACCAAGTACATGGTCTGCCATCTTCATGGCTACTTCTGAGCTAAAATATGAAGGATGATAGGTAGGCAAATCAAAATTTCAGGATGATCTTATCAAAATTTAGCACCTTCCTTATTCAATAACAATTTCCTAGTTTTCATTAAGATTTGATTAGAATTTAGAGTTCTAATGAAGTTAACTCTGACAGCTGTCAGCTCAACTGTTACTTCAGTAGAGGGATGGGACCTTGGCATTCTCTGTTCCTCCACTTTTAGCCACAGGTCAGATTTTCTCTTTCCGGTGTTTGTACAAATTGTTTTCTTATCTCTGTCCTCACAGCTCACTCCTGGGTTATAATGATATTTTTATAACAGAAAAAAGTGGAGGGCCTTGCATGTAAGGTGAGAAATATGAATTTAATTGCATAAACAATAACAATTCAGTGAAAGATTTTAGAAAGTGATTATGAACGGAGCTGATATATACTTGTTGAATTATCAACTCTGAAATCTACAGTAATACTCTTCACCTCCTCTTTCGACAAGCACATTAACCTCTTTCCCTTTCTAGCTTGTTTTTTGGGTCCCTATTTTTTAGGTTTAAGATAATGATTTTTTGGCAAGGTTTTCACTTCTAATAAATAAGTGCATACATGGTAATGAAAAAAATATTGACACATTTAAAATAGGAATTTTTTGCTTGTGTAAGTGAACTCTTATTTTTCTTTTGTGCTTTAGTGATAATAACCATATTTCTATTCCTTACTGTTAGCTCAGTTTTGTTATTTAAATAATAAAGTCTATTCCTGGTAATAGCCATTTGACAGTATCTATTTAAATTGACAATTTCTATATTTGAAGATGTGATTTTATAAAATGATAAAGGTGAAAGAGTTAAGTGAACAAAATTAAATTTTTTGTTCTTAGAGATACATTTCTATGAGTACAGGTATATTGCACATATTATTCTGTAGTTTTTTTTTTCTTAGAATAAAACTTCAGTGTGTTATAATAGGGTTGAGGTCAAGCCTCACAGAATTGTACACAATGACTATTTCCTCCTCTGTTTTGTTTGAGTGTGTTAGAGTTAGAGAGTCTAATATTCATATTTTAAATATGGTTTTTAAAATGTGTGCACATCATGAAGGTATCTATTTAATAGTTATGCATTTATCATGCTCAAATATGTAAAACTACAAATATCTAAGTGCCCTTTAGTATTGCTCCAGACAATTGAGGGCTTTTAACTCACTCATTACATTTAAGCACTATGAATTTAATGTGTGTGTTTCAAACAGATATGTTGGAATTAAAGTGACAATAAATTCTCCATTTGTAGTAGTATGGGCTAGTTTTTAAAACTCTTGTCTTGGAAGTAAGGCTGTGATGACCTAAGGTCAAAAATAATGATGTTTATGATCTATCGCCTTCAGCCTTTTATGTTGACATTTTTCTTCACTTTTTAAATATCATTCCTCACTATTGAAAAGAAACTAGAAGCAACAAGAAATGTGCTCTGAAACAATGACAAGTAAAGGTCACTTATTCTGTAAAAAAAAATCTACAATTTCCATAAAATCCATTTATATAAGTTACCGCCACAAAGACAATTGATAGTAAATTTGTTTTAAATTATTTTAAAAGCCTTATTTCACGTGATAGAACAAATGTCACAGAGTCTAAGACAAGGTGAATAATAACGTCACTCTAGTGACAATGAAAATGTACAACTTGATTTATTTGCCAGAAAGGGTATACAAATATAGTTAAATCATTTTATATTTCCCAGATGACTGGAGTGTCAGAATTACCATATAACAAAATCTCAATTCTAAGGCATATCAGAAAGAATTAATACCAAAATGGTAAGAATTTCATAGACATTCAAGTTTATTATTTTCTAATGGCAGTACTAGCTGGAACTAGATTAACAAAATATTCTCCCTAGAAGTCTTAAACGACTTGACTTAATAATCGGATAAACATGATACAAATTTGTTATAAATACATCCAGAGGTACTGAGAAATGATGACATATTAGCAGACCTGCTTATAATGTAGGTACCCTTCTTTCCAGTGGACTGGTAGTGGTGGTCTAGATTAATGTACTGAATGTGTGTTTATAGGCCCTTTAGGCATTCATTAACATAATATCAACTACTTACTATAAACTGCAAGGAAGCTAAATTCTTCATGAGATTCAAAATGCTCAATATGGCTAACTTTAGACTTCAAATTCTCTCTTGCACTCTTAGGAAGATATCTATAAAGGATTCAAATTTGGATTCATATGGCTTGTGCACAGACTCAAGTGTTACTCTATCCAGACATCTGACGCTGGCCCTGGATTGGATGTGAGCTTTCTTAGATCAAAGCAATTCAATAAGAATAAGATGTAGAAATATTGACTGACTCACAAGCATAAAATTCCCTGCATAAAAAAGTATGAAAACTCCTGATAGATCTCATAGTTAGTTTAGTATAGGAATGGCTAAAATATGGCGACTAATGGAGATATAAAATTAGTGTGTGTGTTTGCTTAGTTAATTGGGTAGAAAGCCCCTCAAGTAAGGAATTGAATCTGAGACGATCCCTACTATAAATTAATAAGCTTTGTAAGAAGATGAAAATCCTCCATTTTCCATTATCTATTAGAAAACACTTTGTGGAATGGAGAATTTTCCCCACATGCGACAGACTTACAGGCTACATGTCAAAGGTTGAGAGACTCACAAGTCATACAGGTCAATAATTCACGTAAACTTACTGACAGGAATTGGTGAAAAATATAAATCCACCAATGTAAGCTCAATAAATGCCAAGCACGAGAAACATGAAGAACACTTCACCAAGGACTATCATAATCAAATTGTTCAGCAGCATAATAAAATTACTAAGAGATTTTTTATCAGAAACAATGGAAGTAAAAAGATAGCTGAGAATAGCTTTAAAGTATTGTATGAAGAATTCTGTCAACCTGTCCCAGTGAAATATTCTATCAATTCTATCCCAGTGAAATATTGTTCAAAAAAATGAAGACAAAATGAAAAGGTGCTATACATAAAAGGGAGTCCTTCAGGCAGAAGGAAAATGATACCAGATGGAAACCTGAATCTACGCAAATGAATGAATAGCATCAGAATGGCAACTACATGGGTAAATGAATAGATTTTTTTAAAAATTAAGTATATTCAAAAGATACTTATTTAACAAATAGAATTGTAGTGTTTATAACGTATGTAAAAGTTAAAAGCATAACAATAATAGTATAAATGCCAAGATGGAAAAAAATGAAAGTACACTATTGTAAGGATCTTTTTTATATGTTAAGTGGTATGATATCACTTAAAGGTAGACTGTGATAAATTAAAGATATATGCTACAAATGAGAAGTAAACCACACACTAGACAACAAATTATAGCTTGCAAGCCAGCAAAGGAGATAAAATAGAGTCATAGAATATAGGCAATTAAGTTGAAATAAGTAAAAAAAAAAAAAAAAGAAAAAAGTGGACAAAGAACAGACACGATGAATAGAAAACAATTGCAAGATGATATATTTAAACTAAAGTATAACATTATCACAATAAACATATGCACCAATTAAAAGGCAGAGACTATCATGTTGAATAACAAAGCAAGACCCAACTATTTGCTGCCAATAGCCTATAGTCTATAAAACACATTTTCTTTAAAGAGATGTATAAGTTAAAAGTGAAAAGGTGAGTAAAAGTTCTCAAATGAAACAAAAGAAAGCAGAAGTGCCTATATTGATACATCAGGCAAAGTATATTTCATAGAAAGAAGGATATTTGCAATAATAATGATGAATTCATCAAAGGGATGTATAAATTTCATTTATGCATCAAATATTGGAGCTTCAAAATACATGAAGCAAAAACTGGTAACACTCAAGGAGAAAGAAGCAAATACACAATTGTAGTCAGAGATTCCAATTTCTCTCTCTCTCAATAATTAGTAGAAAAAGTAAACTGAAAAATAGTAAGGATGTAGAGCATTTAAACAGTACTGTCAAACAATTTGACCTACCTGAGATTTATAGAATGTTCCCTCCATTAACAGAAGAAGACAAAAATTCTTTCTCAAGAGTATGCACAATTTTTATCAAAATAGAATATCTTATGGACCTTAAAAAATCTCAATAAGTATCAATAGATTTAAGTGCTATAATATATGGCTATATATTTGTATACACACACACACACACATAGTTGACCCTTGAACAATGCAAGGGTTAGGGGTACTAACCTCCCATGCAGTCAAAAATCTGTGCATAACTTTTGATTCCCTAAAAACTTAAGTACTAATAATCTAATATTGACCTGAAGCCTTGCTGATAACATAGCAAGGCAATAGTATGTATATGAAAGTTATTATTTCAAATCTATTTGAGGCTTGTTTTATAGCCACAAGTGTGGTCAGTTTTTGCAAATGTTTTCTTAATTTTAGGAAAAAAATACATTACATGTTTGGTAGCATTCTTTTATGTTCATTAGTCAAGCCTGTTAACGTTACTCTTCAATATCCCTACTGATTTTGTGTAGGCTTGGCCTATCTATTACTGAGAGATATGTGTTAAAAATATCTCACTATGATAATAGACATTTCACTTTCTGTTACAGTTCAATTTTTGACTTTCATATACTCTATGCAATTAGGAGCATACACATTTACAATGATCTCATCTAGTGAAGACTTTTTTATCATGTAGTAATCTTTATTTAATCTTTATTTCTAGTTATTCTTTTCATCTTATGGTATATTTCACATGGTATCAATATGGCTACATCAGCTGTCCTTTATTTTTTCTGATATGTCATTTTATAAAATTTCTTCTTATTGTTATTATAATTGTTATGGACATAACATTTTCCACTTCCACTTAAAAAGTTCAGAGTTTGTATATGTCCAATTTATTTTTTCTAGTCAACTGTGCAAGTATTGAACATATCTTTAAAATTTGTGATATAGATTTCAGTGTTCTTCAGTCTAGAATATTTTAACAATTTTTATCTGTGTTTAGTGTGGCAGAGCTTGTGTGTTATACCTGAAAATTTCATTGCAATAGAATTTTAGTTAATCACAGGTACAGCCAGCTAAAATTTATACTTTAAAATCCTTGTGTCAGCATATTTTACCATGTGACCAATTCTGGCAATGGGATGCGAGCAGAAGTGGTACTGGCAGCCATTTTGAAATATCCTAAATAGGAAGATGCATCCTTTTCTTTTTTCCAGTTTCCTCCTTCCCTCTTGATTAGAACAAAAGTAGAGATATCTTGGACATGGATATAAGGAGAATTTTTAGTAATGACAACAAGGTTGGAGACAGCTGATTTCTCTATACTATGTGACCACCATGTAGGACCTGACTTGCTTATGCTTTTACTATTACATGTGAGAGAAACAAACCTTTTCCCTGATAAAGTCACTATATTTGGACAATATTTTTATGGCACCCCATATTGTATTCTAACTAATACATATAACTATCCATGGATGTTTTAATTTACTATAGGTTAAAAAAACTTATAAAAACTACTGTGAGTGTGTCACTCTGATATATAGCAAATTCTTTTTTTTTAATTTCAGAATATTATGGGGGTACAAACACTTTAGTTACATATATTGTTTATGTACTGCCCAAGTAAGAGCTATAATTGTGAACATCCCCCAAACAGTGCACCCCACTCCCATTAGGTGTGAGTTTTCCCATCCCCTCCACCCCCCTCCCACCTGCCTGACCACTAATGAATGTTATTTCCATGTGTGACATAAGTATTGGTCAGTTAGTACCAAATTGATGGTGAGTACCAGTGGTGCTTGTTTTTCCATTCTTGTGATACTTTGCTTCAAAGAATGGGCTCTAGCTCCATCCAGTATAATACCAGATGTGTCAATTCACCCTTGTTTTTCATTGTTGAGTAATACTCCATGGTATATGTATACCACATTTTATTAATCCACTCATGTGTTGATGGACACTTGGGTTGTTTCCATATCTTTGCAATTGTGAATTGTGCTTCTATAAACATTTGAGTGCAGATGTCTTTATTATAGAATGTCTTTTTTTCCTCTGGGTAAATACCTAGTAGTGGGATTGCTGGATCAAATGGTAGTTCTACTTTTAGTTTTTTGAAGTATCTCCATATTGCTTTCCATAGAGGTTGTACTAATTTGCAGTTCCACCAGCAGTGTATAAGTGTTCCTATCTCTCCGCATCCCCTTTGATACATAGCAAATTCTTACATGTGTTTTTCTGTTAATTTTCTTCAAATACCAGTGGAATGGGGAGGGTAATGTCAGCAAGATGTCAGAGCAGGAAGCCCTAGACATTCCTTCCCTCCACAAACACACTAATTCAGTGACATGGACAAATTCCCCTTATGAGAAATTCAGAAACTAGTTGAAAATCTCCTATACCCCAGGCAAATATGAAACCAAACTCACTGAAGCCATCAGGGAGATGCAAGATACCTTCTTACCAGAATCCCTAACCCTGGCAGAGAGTCATATGATCAGATCAGGGAGAGACCCCCTTCTTCCCAGCTTTGTAGGGGAGGAAGACAGTTGATTTGCTCATCCAGCACTATAACTTTTCCCAGGGGCCTCCCCAGAGGATTAGCTTCTGTCTTTCCAGGCTTGGAGCTCTGATAAGACCAGCTCACTATAGCTTCTTGAAAGAGAATGGAGATGTGGCTTGGGCTGGTGGATACTATAGTTACCCCCTCTTCCCATGGTATATAAAGAGTGAGCTAATGAAAAATACCAGCACTCAGCTAGACTCTGGGGAAGGAAAGAGTTGTAAATGGACTAAACTCCCCAATCAAAAGACAGACAGTGGCTGACTGCATAAAATAAATAAAAAACCAAACAAGTTCCAACTATATGCTCTTTACCAGAAACTTACTTTAGATTTAAAGCACATGTGGGCTGAAAGAGAAAGGACGGGAAAAGATATTCCATACAAATGGTAACCAAAAGAGAGCAGGGGTACCTACACTCACATCAGACAAAATAGGCTGTATGTCAAAAACTGCTACAAAAAAGAAGAAGCCTCATCTACCAGGAAAATGTAACAATTATAAATACATACATATTCAACATCAGAGCACCTAAATATATAAAGCAAACATTGACAGAACTGAGGGGAACAATAGACAGCAATGCAATGTTAGTAGGAGTCTTCAACATCCCACTTTCATTAGTGGTTAAAAAGTCCAGGCAGAAGACCAATAAGGAAACAGAGGATTTGAACAAAACTTTAAACCAAATGGACCTAACAGACATATATGAAACATTCCACACAACAGCAGCAGAATTCACATTCTTCTCAAGGGTAAATGTAACTTTTTCTAGGCTCTATCACTGTTAGGTCACAAAACAATTCTCAACAAATTTAAGAAGATTTAAATCACACCAAGTATGTTTAATAATCACAGTGGAGTGAAACTAGAATTAAGTAGTGGAAGGAAAACTGAGAAACACTTTTGAACAACCACTGGGTCAAAAAAATAATAAAAAGGGAAATAAAAAATACCTTGAGACAAATAAAACAAAAACACAACATATCAAAACTCATGGGATACAGAAAAGGCAGTACTAAGAGGGAAGTTTGTTGAAATAAATGTCTACATTAAAAAAGAAGAAATATTTCAAATAAATAACCTAGCTTCATACATCAAGGGGCTAGAAAAAGAAAAAAAACTAAGCCCAACTTTAGTAGAAGGAAAATGATAATAAAGATTACAGCAGAAATAAAAAAAATGGAAAATAAACAGAAAAACAACAGAAAAATCAGTGAACTAAGAGGTGGTTTTTTTGAAAAGACAAAACTGACAAACCCTTAGATACACTGATTTTTAAAAAGTGAGAGATAACTCAAATAAATAAAAGCAAAAATAAAAGAGGAGCCATTACAACTGGTACCACAGCTAACAAAGAATCATAAGAGACTACTATGAACAATCATATGCCAACAAACTGGATAACCAAGCACAAATAGATAAGATAATTCCTGGATACATATAACTTACCAAGACTAAAATATGAAAAACCAGAAAGTCTGAACAGAACTATAACTAGAATGGAGATTGACTCCTTAATTAAGAGCCTTCTGACAAAGAAAATCCCAGGACCAGATGGCTTCCCTGGTGAATTTTACCAAACATTTAAAGAATAACTAATGCCAATTCATCTCAAATTCTTCCAAAAAGTTAAAAAGGAAGGAACACTTTCTAAGTCACATTAAGAGGCCTGCATTACCCTCATACCAAAGCCAGACGAAGACATCACAAGAAAAAAAAATTAAAAATGATGAGTATCTCTGGTGAAAGTAGATTAAAAAAAAACCTCTCAACAAAATACTAGTAGACAGAACTCAATGATACATTAAAAGGATCATATGCTATGACCAAGTGTGATTTGTCCCTGTGGTGCAAGAATGGTTCAACACATGCAAATCAATAAATGTGATAATCACATTAACACAATATACAATAAAAATTATAAAACCATCTCTATATATTCAGAAACAGAGTTTGAGGAAATTTAACACTCTTTCTTGTTAAAAACTCTTAGAACACTAGAAATGAAAGGGAATTACTTCACCATAACAAAAACCATATATGATCACAGCTAATATCATACGCAATAGTAAAAAGTTGAAAGCTTTTCCACTAACATTATGAACAAAGCAAAGATGCCTACCCTTGCTACTTCTATTCAACGTAGTTGTGGAAGTCCAAGCCGAAGCAATTAGGCAACAAAAAAAGAAAAAAAGAAAAAAAGGCATCCAAATTGGAGAGGAAGAAGTAGAATTGCTCCTGTTTGCTGTTGGACCCTGAAGACCCCATAAAAAATTGTTAGAATTAATAAGCAAATCCAATAAAGTTACAGGACACAAAATTGATATACAAATATAAGTGGTATTTCTATACACAACCAACAAACTATCTAAAACAGAAATTAGGAAAATAATTCTATTTTTAATTGAATCAAAAAGAATAAAAATCCTGGGAATAAACTTAACCAAGGGGTGAAATAGTTGCATACTAAAAACTACAAAGCTTTTATGAAAGAAACGGAAGAAGACACAAAAAATGGAGCATTTTCATGGATTGGAGAGTTAATATTGTTAAAATGTCAAACTTCTGAAAGATATTCACATATTTCATACAATCTCTATCAAAATTCCAATAACATTTTTATAGAAATGCTAAAAAGCAGTTCTTTAATTCATAGCGTTCCACACAAGATCACAAATAGCCAAATCAATCTTGAGAAGGAAACACAAAGCTGGAGAAGTCAACTTCCTAATTTCAATATATATAAAGCTACAGTAATAAAAATAGTATGGTACTGGCATAAGAACAGGCATAGACCAATGGAACAGAATAGAATACCAAAATAAATTCACGCACATAAGTTCAACTGATCTTTGACAAGGGTGCCAAGAATTTACAGTGGGAAAAGGGTTGTTTCTTCAACAGATTTTGCTAAGAAAACAGCACATTCATATGTAAAAGAATGAAAGGTGACCCTTACCTTACACAAGAATTAACTCAAAATAGATTAAAGACTTAAACATAAGATCTGAAACTGCAGAACTCCTACAAGAAAACAAAGCAGAAAATCTTCATGGCAATGGTCTTGGCAATGATTTCATGGATATGACAACAAAAGTACAGGCAATGTCAACAAACATAAACAAACGGGACACTACATCAAGCTAAAAAGCTTCTCCATGGCTATGTAAACAATCAATGGAGTGAAAGGCAACCTACCAAATGGGAAAAAGTATTTGCAAACCGTTTATCTAATAAGAGGTTAATCTCCAAAATATATAAGGGATTCCTACAATTCAATATCAAAAAGTAAATAATCAATTAAGAAATGGGTTAAGGGCTTGAATAGACATCTCTTCAAAGAAGACATGCAAATGGTCAACAGATATATGAAACAATGTTCAGTGTCACCAGTTATCTGTTAAATGCAAATCAAAACCATAATGAAATATCACCTCTCAAATGTCAGGATGGCTATTACTTTAAAAAAAAATTGCAACAAGCATTGATGATGATGTAGAGAAATTAGGACCCTTGCACATGGTTGGTGGGAATGCAAAATGGTGCAACTGCTGTGGAAAAGAGAATGGGGGTTCTTAAAAAAATTAAAAATAGAACTATGATATGATTCAGCAACCCCACTTCTGCATATTTATCCAAGATTTGAAATTATAATTCCAAAGGAGTATTAGCACTCCTATGTCCACTGCAGCACTATTCCCAATCGACAAGATGTGGAAACAACCTAAATGTCCCTTGGCAGAGGAATGGATAAAGAAAATGTGCTCTAAACATTCAATGGAATACTGAAATTCTTTTTTAAGAAAAAAAGAAATTTTGCAATTTGTGACAACATGGATGAAATGTGAGGACATCATACTAAGTAAAATAAGCCAATCACGGAAAGACAGATATTACATTATTCCACTTCTATGAGGTATCTAAAACAGTCAAATTCATATAATCAAAGAGAGAAATGGTGTTACCCGGGCATTGGACGAGGGGAAAATGGGGAGTTACTAATCAATGTGCATAAAGTTTCAATTAATCAAGATGAATAATTTCTAGATATATCTGTTGTACAACACTGAACCTATAGTAAACAACAATGTATTGTACACCTAAAATTTGATAAGAGCGTAGATCTCATGTTAAGTATTCTTATCACAGTTAAATAAAATTTTTAAAAATTAGACAACCCCTTTCCATTCACACAAAATATAAGCAGAATAAAAAATAAACAAATTGCATAAAGTGGGTCATTTTGAAAATTATGAATATACTTTCTTGTTTTTTCTGAATATAAAACCATCCCTTAAGTACCCCAGGAATCCCTATGAATTGTTACAAAAGGAATGTAAAGGAAGGTCCTTAATAATATAGTTTCTTACATGTCAAACAGGATCACGAAGACAATTTCAAAAATATTCATGACTGCTTATTTGCTAAATTTACTAAACTTTAAAACTTTCTTTATCCTCTTTTCCATCCTATAATTTATCATTCACGTATCACACAGAGATATATAAACATAGAGTTTTCCAGAATGCAGAAGAAACATTTCTGTAAATAATTAAGGCTCAATTAAAGTAAGGATGGAAGAGGATAAGGTGACAGGGAGTAAAATTAAAGCAGGTGACCGAAAGTTTTTGGAAATGAGATATATAATATTTACAACTGGTTAATTTCTTTAAATCTTTTTAAACATATAAAATGGTGAAAATGATAATTTATACCTCCCTCATAGGCATGTTGGAAAGATTAAATGACATTATGTGTTTCACTTACTACATTCTCAAATATATGCAACATATATCCAGTAAGTTACTGCTTGCTTATTTATTGGTATTATAACTTTCCATCCATCATTTTATGTGTTGCATGTATGTGTGTGTACAGATATTTACTCATCCAACAAATATGTATTGAATTCCCACGTTGTGCATTGCTGTGTATTTATGCAAACAATGACTTTTTAGAAGTCATATTATGTGACTAATAGGGTATTGAATTCTGTTACAGTATTGGAGGAGACAAGTTAGATGATAAAGCACTATTTTATCCCAAGTTACCTAGATTTGGCATAGCCTGAGTAAGAAAAAGAAGTGCTTAACATTTTACTGTAGAATAAAATCTCAAAGAAACATAAGTGAGGAAAATAAAAGCGTGAGGCAGGGAAGAAGACAGTGTGAATACAAGAAACTAGGCTGTGAAACTGGCCATGGATTTAGAACAAGAATGTTTGATTAGCAAGACTCAATGAATGTCTATAGAGATACTGTGTGAAAGAAAAGAGAGAATTTATCTGCTGATTTTCTTCTATCGTCTGTCCTTCATTGGTCAAAGTTTGACCACATTTAATTGATGCCTTTGGAGGATTTTCAGGTTGCATCTCCCAGACCCTTCAGCAGCCACTCAGAGAGTGTAGTGAAGTGTGATGATTTCCTGCAAGTGTTTGTGATACTAGACCTTGGAATACATACAAAAGAAGGAGTATAGTGTCATTCTTAAGTGTAAACATTTTGGACTTAGATATACATATATGGGTTGAGAACCTGTGTAACCCCTTAAATCTGTTTAACTTTGAACAAGTTACTCATTTTCCCTATTTCCAGGGATATATGTTTTTAAAATACAGATAATAACCATGTTTGATGCATAGACTTATTGTGTGAATTAAATACATTCTGAGTGCTTAGCCCAGGACCTGACACATGGTAAATTCACAATAATATTGGCTGTTATTATATTGTATTACTGAAATATGCTATTATTGTAATGTGTTAGATATCTGTCACTCTAGAATGGATGGAAGATATATATATGTGTGTGTGTGTGTGTGTGTGTGTGTGTATAATGTCACTGATGAATAAGTCTTATATGAGGGCATATTTGGGGATTTAAACAGTTTCTTTCCAGGCTGATGACAACACTTTGCAAAAGTTGATATGCTGGAGGAAAAACTTCAACCTGCCAACGACTTGATAGTCCTGGCTGATCTAATTTTAACATCACCTCCTGTATATGCTGAAACCTCTTTGCAAAAGCTGTAAAGAAAAAAAAAGACCTTTTTGTACAAATAATAGCTGCACTATGGACTAAATAAGAATGAATAAATAAGAAGGAGCTGATTTTAAATTTTCCCTGTGAAATTTTTTTGATGGACTTTGAGTCAGTCACTGTTTTATTAAATATTAGTTCTAAAATCGGGTAAAGCATGGCTTCATGGCAAGTCTTTAATATTTACAGAATTTTTAATCTCATTTAATTTTCAAAAGAAACATTCTTTAAAGAATGTTTTTCTTAAGAATGTTATTTCTTACAGATATAATAACATGATTTTCATGCACATTGGATTTAATTTGATTTGATTTTCTGAAGAAATACTAAAGCAATTAATTCCAAGACTTACAACAAAATAATTGAATGAGAACACTGTAGTAGTTACCTTGTTATTCTTTTCATGGGAGATGATATTTTATGCATAGATGATTAGAAAGTGTTTGAGACTCTGATGGGGTCACCCAATATAATTAAAACTCCCCTGTCAGAGTTCTGAAAAGATAATGAAAGAAGTATCAGACGGAGGCCAGAATTTGTGCTTTATTACTGTTAAAGACTCAGCTGTATTAAGAAGACCCCTATGAGAATTAGATTTAAACAGACTTTCACACCTAATTACTAGAGTGTGAATTGGGGCTTGCTTTCCACGTGGTGAGGAATAGCATGTCCCTGGAAGAGTGGCCATATGCATAACTAGTTACTTTTCCCCAAACTTACAAATCAGACAGAAAATGTCACTCTATGTCTTCACGGGCATAATGAGTAAGGAGAAGAAGAGGGAGATGAAATGTTCCACAGAAAATATCTCCTCATAGAAATTACGAGTAAGGAACAAGTATTACCCTCTGATGTAAATGATCCATAAATACATAGGAGTCCATGCTGAAAGTATATTTCAAGTAAAATCCCTGTGGTTACAATTATAGCTTCCCCACAATTTGGAAGATGTAAGAAAACCAAAATAAACCAAACCAAACCACAACAAAAAACCTAGACTTTAGAAAGATGGTAAAGAAATAGTCTTCCCACAGCAGTTTCAGGATTTATTGATAGTTTTTTGTCAAATTATATTTTCCAAGACTTTACGAATATGACCGTGAAACAAATATAGAATGAACATGGGCCACAGTTAGATAATTAATAAATAAAAGAAGCTGCATGATGATAAATTTAGTTCAAAAGAGATTTGTGATGGATTAAGTATAAACAGACACTGAAAAAAAAGAATTCTAGAGAGATTAATATTTAGATATAACATTGGTTAATAAGGATATAAAGCAATGAAACTATAATCTTTGGGATTATCTGATGTATGGCACAGAAATAATTTTCATCTCTACCAGACCAAAAATCTGCAAGGTATTTGCAGAAAGTCTGAGTTCAAATTATAGACAAATAGATAAATCAAAGGCACTTTTCCCTTGAGAATTAAATAATCCTTGATGGGCCTTTTAAACAATGCTTCATTTTGACTTGAAAAGATATGTAGTCATCCTTTTGCTTAATTTTTAATTTCTGCATAAAGTTTTAACAGTTCCTCCAATATGTTCTTAAAGGTGTTTAATTGAAAATAATTTACCCATGATAGAACTCATAAGGGCTAGAAGAGAAAATGAAGGTCTTTGAATTGTAAGGCCAGTACCTTCTTCATTATGTTACAAGCTTCTTGAGCAGCTTTCCAACAATATCATCCTCAAAAATAAAAATATCTCAAAATTAGTGTTCAGTAGACAGCAGCCAGTTTTTACCTTAAGGAGCTGAAGAAACAAGAACTGTAGTCTTAGCGTAGCCAAAATTGAGGCCAATTTCTTGGAATCCTGAATCACCTGTTAACCACTCATTCAGTTTTTCACTTTTGACCAAGTACAAGTATTGGTTTTTTTTTAATATAAAGAGTAAAAAGTAACTTATTACTAACTTATTCCAATGAGAATAGTGTTGTTGTGGGATGAAGTGAAAAGAATGTATCTAACAGCATCTGATATGTGGGACAGACAAATAAATTAACAGATGGCTACTCTGGGCTAAGTTAGTTGACGTGAGAATTACATTTATGAAAATTTCTGCTAGAAATTATTAGTAAATGTATTTTTATAAATTAAGTTTAAACTTGAGGTTTATTTGAACCAGATGCATTTGTGCACTATTTTATATTCTATATAACTTTTAATATGCCAGATGGGACATTTTAATTTAGGAATCCACTTCCTGAAAGCACTAATAGTAAACACCTATTCAATGTGGCATATGCATTTTTAAATTTTTACTGAGATGATTTTTAAAGACTGCTCAGCTTACTCTAGTGGATGATGAGAAGGGGTTTGTGAATAATCAGGAGCAGATATCATACATATCATTGCACCCTCTTCAAACCTTGCAGACACAATTCTTAAGAAAGGTCTGAAGTCCCCTTAGATACATCTGCCTCTTCAGGGCGTTTCCACAGCATTCCGAAAGAATAACAGAGAAACATCCTCAGATATTCAGAGAGGAATAATAAAAAACTCATTTTAGAGGAAATTTTATAATTTTGACTCTATTAATATTTCAAGGACAGTGGGTTAGATTCTAGAGAACTGCCAAGTTCAATCTTAAGTGCTGCAATTTTATATTGTAAATGTAATACTCAAAACTGTCTTAGCTTACTTGAACACTTGTGCTTCATATGAGAACGAAACCTCTCACAATTATACGATTTTGAGCCACTTAAAACATTCATATAAACAATGACCTAATGAAGTTATAATTGATTTATTCCTAAATATTTTATGATAGACTATCAATTGGGATTTAGCTCCCAATATATTATTGGCACAAAAGTTGAGAGTGAAAAATACTATGGAATGAATTTTGTGGCTTTTAAAATGAAAGTATTTTGAGAGCTGAATTAACAAATACCAATAGTTTTTCAAAATGTGTTTCAGAGAACACCTAGTGTTTTACACTGATGCATCAGGACTCTTTCACTGTTTAATTCAAATTTAAATGTAAAATGTAATTTATTTTTTCTTAAACTATAGTAAGGAGAGTGGGAATTTAAATTTACTTACATTAAAATTGAATATACGACAGATAATGAAAGTGTCAACTTGAGTTATAAGGTCAACTCAGAATAAAGCTTTTCTAGTCATCTCTGAGACCATGTTCAAACTTCTTATAACTGTGTCACTGATTTGGAATGTTACAGCTTTGCAACTGTCTATTTTTAAAAATGAGATCCTAGATATGTCTACTCATATAAAGTTTTACAGAGAGTATCCTGGTGGAGCACAAATTTATTTATTCAAATAGCTGGAAAAATTTAGAAGCATGTACTTAAGACATGCACTTACTATGATTGCCCCAAAATACATGTAATGACAAAGCCATATTACAGATATGGTAAACCATTTAGGTTTTGTGCACTTGTCATTTGGCTTTTATAGTTATAACGATTTTGAGCCAGTTATAGACATTTTAATTCACCTGTATCTAACATAGCCTACTACTGATACAAGAGTCTGGCTAGCTTACCTCCAAATTAACCTGAATTTGCAAGTTGAAGTATTAAAAATGAGTGGTTTTCAGGTTCATTTTGTTTGACTTTGTAAAAAATTAACAAAATATAAACAAAAAGTATAGTCACTCTGCTTTCTATCAATTTATACCATTGCAGTTAGCTCTAAGCTTCTGCCGTGTGTTTCATTATTTCTGGATTATTCTCAATCCTCAGCTCAAATAGCACTTCCTCAAAGTACCTCAGTTTACCCTATTTAATGATTTATTGTGTTCCTAACAGAATCATTATTGGAAATTATTGATTTGTTTCAGTGATTTTTGTCTGTCTAAATTTGCTATGCTATAATTTCCCTGAGGGAAAAAATTTTGTTTTTCTCGTTTGAGTGCCTGGAATTAAGTATGCAAGGAAAAGAAAATAAGGGGATAAGTACAGTAAGGAGTGGCAAATCAAAAGCTGTCTACTTATATCATCTTACAGAAATTCCTTCCAGTGAACCCACTGGAAGGAATTTGACTTTCACTCGGAAAAAGAGCAAAAGCCAGTGGCGGGCATGATGTTATTCGTGTTTGAAAATGTTCACTTGGCCTTTTTTTTTTTTTTTTGTCTTTTGAGCAAGTCAGTGGACAAGCAAGGATGGACATATACAGAGAAAACAGTTAGAACGATGAAAGTGTAATAATAATAATTTTATTTACATTGGTTGTGTTTAGTTTCTGTCTTTACCACCGTAATCATCGTACATGGAAGGAAAATTGCGTAGAAACGCAAAAAGGATGTTGAAATGTCCCTGAAAGTTTAGTAGGCTTGAATACCATGACCATTTTTTGACCAAGGTATAATACACATATTCTGTTTCAGAGTTCAAGTGATACTACAGATATTATAGCGCACATCAAAAATATTCTCATCAAATAACCAGTGTGGGAAATTTAATGCATAAATAATTCAGTGTAAATTCCCAAATCATTGACTGTAAAGTGCTATGTACTTAGTGCTGTGGTCCCTAAAGATGGACTTTCCTTAGCCACATATCCATCCTACCTTTACTATACTTAATGCCATGACTTCTTACCTATAACTCACCTTATTATATTTTTGTAATAAGACAAATTATACATAAAAATATTCATCTGTGAAGTATATATGAGAAACATAATAATTTGTTGAATGTCTGCATTTTGTCAGACACATGCGAGGTACTTCACAACCCTACAAGAGAAGTTCCACTCTCTTTTACAAATAAGCCAACATTATATCCATAGGAACTAGAGCTTATGTGCATAGCCATTCTACTAGCAAAATTTGGGGGATTTTCACTACACTCTGACCCCAAATTTAATGTTTCTTTTTGTTTTGTTTTGATTTTTTTCTATATCACATTGACTTCTCTAAAATAATAAAAATAACTCAAAATGCCACAATGACTGGTGAAAATAGATGAAGTCAATATTGATATTTTTGAATCACATTATCTTTTTAGTCTGAGTTGAGGAAGACTTTACAAGATTAAAAAATAGCTATCCATAACTTTTCTGGATAAAATTTTTGAACTCATATCAATTTTCCTCATGCTTTAAGTTAAAGGAAAAAAACAGGCATTTCCAAATGCTATGATAGAAACCAAACTACTAAATAAAATAGAGTTCTAAAATTAATAAAAAGGTCACAGTCATTTATATAATCTATTACAAATAATTTAAAAACCATTTCCTTTGACTTTCTTCAGAGAAAAGCTAAGGATTTAAATTTATTCAAGAAAACTACTTTGAAAAGAGACTAAGAAAAATTATATTTAATCCCTTTATTAATACAAGGCCTTAGAAGGTAAATCCATTTAACTCAATTCAACCTGAAACTCAATATTTTCCTCATATTTCTATTTTGTCAAGTGTGTCCCTAAACGGATAGGTCACTAACTGCCTACCACCCCCTAAAAAAAGTATATAGATTATAGAAAGTTACCATCAGTGTGTGTATGTGATCTGTGTGTGTGCACATGCCGCAAAATGCTTCTGACATGCATTTTCCTCTAATTCTAATATTTTCCCACTTTTAAAATATACAAGGGTATATTTCTGTCAAGATTATAATCATTTCTCTCTCTAAATTAAGATATTTGGATTGTTTTTGAAACAATTCCACATCTCTTAACAATACACTGTGTATAGGTTTTTAATATTTAGGCATAGATTTTTTTTTTCATGTACCATTCTGTAAAGTTATATACTTAATTGTTTGGTCTCAATCTATAATAAATTATTTATTGTATTTCCTAGTTTCAATTTTCTAATGTGGTATACTTTACAGAAGCTAAAATGTACAGATCGTAAGCGTTCAGACTAATGTTTTGACAATTCTATACACCTATATAAATATCACCCGTAATAAAATTGAAAAAAAATTCAATTCATCCCAGTAACTTTCCTTGTGCCCTTTTCTGGTTAATTCCTGTCATTACACAGGGACGACTTTTTCTTGGTTTCTAACATCTTGGGTAATTTTGTATTTTTTTAATAATTCATGTAAATGGAATTATATATATACAGTTGACTCTTGAACAATATGAGTTTGAACTGCGTGGGTCTACTTATATGTGGATTTTCTTCTGCCTCTGTCATGCCTGAGACAGCAAAAGCAACGCCTCTTCCTCCTCCTCCTGCTTAGCCTACTCAATCTTAAGACGATGAGGTTTAAGACTTTTATAATGATCCACTTCCACTTACTGAACAGTAAATATATTTTCTCCTCCTTATGATTTTTTTAATAAGTTTCTTTTCTCTAACTTACTTTATTGTAAGAATATGATATATACTACATATAACATGCAAAATATGTGTTAACCATCTGTTGTGTTATCTGTAAGACTTCTTCTGGTTAGCAGTAGGCTATTAGTAAAGTTTTTGGGGACTTCTTTTGCTCAATGTAATGTTTTCCAGATTGTTCCATGTTGTAGTATATGTGAATCAATAATATTTTACATATGAATATAGCACTACTTGTTTATTCATTCTATTTTTGAATGGATATTTTGACTGTTTCTAGTTTTAGTTTTAGTAGGATAAGGCAACTAAGAACATTTCTTTAAGTATTTTTGTGAGAAAATCTTTTCATTTCTCTTTGATGAGTAGATCCTTTCTACTCAGGGTAATTGCTGAGTTGCAGATGTATTATTAATGTTATAAGGAAATGTCAAACCATAGTCCAATGTGGTTGTAGTATTTTATGCTTGTGCAGAATAATTTAGAGTATCAGTTACTCCATATTCTTCCTAACAGTTTCTATGATCAGTCTTGTTTTATTTTAAACATTCTAGTCGATGTGAAGTAATATTTTATTTTGGTTACAGTTTAGATTTCTCTCATTCAAGGATGTTGAATGCCTTTTCATGTATATGTATAATGTATATGATATTTCTGTGTCTTCTTCTGAGAAACGTCTGTTTATTTTTTGGCCTATTTTTAATTTTGTTCTTTGTATTTTTGTTGCTGATTGGTAAGCATTCTTTATATATTCAAGATACAATATTTTTTCAGATTTTTATATACAAATATTTCCTTTTCCAGTTTGTTAATTGCCTATTTTCTGAGCAATGTTTGTGATGAGAATTAAATTATTTTAATTTTGATGAAATTCAACTGATCAATGTTTTAATGATTTATGATTTATAGGACTTATCTAGGAAAACTTCACTTACTCCAAGTATATAAAAAACATTTTCCTATGTATTGTTCTAAAATTTTGAAAATTTGCATTTAATGTCCTTGTCTGCTATTTTTAACACCTGTGTCTGTTCAGAATTGGTTTGAATTGCTTGATTTTTCTCTTCATTATGGATTAATTTCCCTGTATCTTTGCACTCGGTAATTTTTTGTTGTGACCCCAGACTTTAATCTTATTGAATGCTATATATATCTTTATTCCCATGAATATTCTTCATATTTGTTCTAGGAAGCAGTTAAGTTACCTGGGAAGAGTTTGATTCTTTCCAGTCTTGCATGTATGTTTTGTTAGATGGAGCCAGCACTGGAATTCCAGTACTTTCTTTTTTTTTTTTTAATTTATTTTTTAATTTATTTTTTTATTTTCAGAATATCATGGGGGTACAACACTTTGGCCATACACATTGCCCCTGTTCTGCCTGTGTCAGAGCCACAATCGTGGTCATCTCCCAAACTGTGCTCCCCACATCCATTCAGTGAGAGTTTTTCCCATCCCTTCCACCCCCCTCCCGCCCGCCCGCCCTCAGATGAATGTTATTGCCCTGTGTGATGTAAGTGTTCATCAGTTAGTACCAGTTTGATGGTGAGTACCAGTGGTGCTTGTTTTTCCAATCCTGTGACACTTCGCTTCGAAGAATGGGTTCTAGCTCCAACCAGGATAATACCAGATGTGTTAATTCACTGTTGTTCCTTATTGCTGAGTAATACTCCATGGTATACATATACCACATTTTATTGATCCACTCGTGTATTGATGGGCACCTGGGTTGTTTCCACACCTTTGCAATTGTGAATTGTGCTGCTATGAACATTCGAGAGCAGATGTCTTTATTATAAAATGACTTTTTTTCTTTTGGATAAATACCCAGTAGTGGGATTGCTGGGTCAAATGGTAATTCTACTTTTAATTCTTTGAGGTATCTCCATATTCTTTTCCATAGAGGTTGTACTAATTTGCAGTCCCACCAGCAGTGTATGAGGGTTCCTATCTGTCCACATCCCCGCCAACATTTGTTATTTGGGGATTTTTTGATATGAGCCAATCTCACTGGAGTTAAGTGATATCTCATTGTGGTTTTGATTTGCATTTCCCTGATGATTAGAGAAGTTGAGCACTTTTTTATACGTTTGCTGGCCATCATTCTGTCTTCTTTGGAAAAGTTTTTGTTCATGTCCTTTGCCCATTTTTTAATAGGGTTGTTTGATTTTTTCTTGTTGATTTTCCTAAGTTCTGTATAGATTCTGGTTATCAGCCCTTTATCAGAGGTGTAGCATGCAAATATTTTCTCCCATTCTGTAGGTTGTCTGTTCACTCTAGTGATAGTTTCCTTGGCTGTGCAGAAGCTTTTCAATTTGATCAGGTCCCATGTACTTATTTTTGTTGCTGCTGTGATTGCTTTGGGGGTCTTCTTCATAAATTCTTTGCCTAGGCCAATGTCCATAAGAGTTTTTCCAACGTTTTCTTCGAGAATTCTTATGGTTTCATGTCTTAGGTTTAGATCTGTAATCCATTGTGAATTGATTTTTGTGAGAGGTGAGAGGTGTGGGTCCAGTTTCAGTCTTCTACATATGGCCATCCAGTTTTCCCAGCACCATTTGTTCAATAGGGATTCTTTTCCCCAGTGTACATTTTTCTGGAATTTGTCAAAGATCAGGTGACTGTATGAGGTTGGTTTTATATTTGGGTTCTCAGTCCTGTTCCATCGGTCTACGTGTCTGTTCTTGTGCCAATACCATGAAGTTTTGGTTACTATAGCTTTGTAGTATAGTTTGAAGTCTGGTAGACAGATGCCTCCCAATTTGTTCTTTTTGCTTAAGATTGCTTTGGCTAAATGGGGTCTTCTCTGGTTCCATACGAAGCGTAGAATTATTTTTTCTAGATTGGCAAAAAATGATGTTGGTATTTTGATAGGGATTGCATTGATTCTGTAAATTAATTTAGGTAGCAAAGCCATTTTTACTATGTTGACTCTGCCTATCCAAGAGCATGGTAGGGCTTTCCATCTATTTACATCCTCTGCAATTTCCTTACTCAATGTTTCATAATTCTCTCTATATAGGTCTTTGACCTCCTTAGATATGTTCCTAAATATTTAATTTTCTTGGTTGCTATTGCAAAAGGTATAGCATCTTTAATTAGTTTCTCGGCTTGATTGTTATTAGCATATATGAAGGCTATGGATTTGTGTGTATTAATTTTGTATCCTGAGACTTTGCTGAATTCATTATTAAATTCCAGTAATCTCTTGGTTGAATCTTTGGGGTTTTCTATGTATAATATCATATCGTCTGCAAATAGTGAAAGTTTGACCTCTTCTGCCCTTATCTGGACGCCCCTGATTCCTCTGTCTTGTCTAATTGCTGTGGCCAGGACTTCCAGCACTATGTTGAAAAGAAGTGGAGCTAGTGGGCACCCTTGTCTGGTGCCAGTTTTAAGGGGGAATGCCTTCAATTTTTCCCCATTCAGTATATATTGGCTGTGAGTTTATTGTATATGGCTTTAATAGTTTCTAGGAATGAGCCATCTATGCCTATATTGTTAAGAGTTCTTATCATAAAAGGGTGCTGGATTTTGTCAAAAGCCTTTTCTGCATCTATTGAAAGGATCATATAATCTTTGTTCTTGCTTTTATTTATATGGTGAATTACATTTATAGATTTGCGTATGTTGAACCATCCCTGCATCTCGGGAATAAAGCCCACCTGATCGTGATGGATTATTTTTTTGATGTACATTTGAATTCGGTTTGCAAGGATTTTATTGAGAATTTTTGCATCTATATTCATAAGGGATATTGGTCTGTAGTTTTCTTTTTTTGTTGTGTCCTTTCCTGGCTTTGGTATCAAGGTGATATTGGCTTTGTTGAATGAGTTTGGGAGGATTCCATCCTTCTGGATATTTTCAAATAATTTCTGCAGTATAGGCACCAGTTCTTCTTGGTAGGCTTGGTAGAATTCAGGTGTGAACCCATCTGGTCCAGGACTTTTTTTTGTGGGTAGATTTTTAATTACTGCTTCAATTTCAGTGTTTGATATTGGTCTGTTTAGAAATTCTGTTTCTTCCTGGTTGAGCCTAGGGAGGTAGTGTGTTTCTAAGAATTTGTCCATTTCCTCCACGTTTTCGTGTTTGTGGGCATAGAGATTTTTGTAGTATTCAAAGAGGATGTTTTGTATTTCCATGGTATCAGTTGTGACTTCTCCTTTCTCATTTCTAAGTGAGCTTATTAGAGTCCTTTCCTTTCTGCTTCTGGTCAACCTGGCAAGTGGCCTGTCTATTTTGTTTATCTTTTCAAAGAACCAGCTTTTCGTTTCATTGATCTTCTGTATTGTTCTTTTGTTCTCGATTTCATTTAATTCTGCTCTAATTTTGGTTATTTCTTTTCTTCTGCTGGCTTTAGGATTGCTTTGCTCTTCCTTTTCCATTTCCTTAAGAAGATTCATTAGTTTACTGATTTGTGACTTTTCTGTCTTTTGGATGTGGGAATTTAGGGCGATAAGTTTTCCTCTCAGGCCTGCTTTTGCTGTATCCCACAGATTTTGATAACTTGTGTCCCCATTATCATTTAATTCAAAGAATCTTTTGATTTCAATTTGAATCTCCTCCTTGACCCAATAATCTTTCAGCAATAGATTGTTTAGTTTCCAAGTTTTTGGAGGAAGATGTGAGTTTCTGTTGGAATTGATATCTAATTTTATTCCACTGTGGTCTGAAAAGATACATGGTATGATTTCTATTTTTTTGAATTTGTTTAGATCTGTTTTGTGGCCTAGGATGTGGTCAATTTTAGAGAAAGTTCCATGAGCTGATGAGAAGAATATATATTCAGTGTTATTTGGGTGGAGTGTTCTGTAGATATCTGTTAGGCCCAAATGTTATATAGTCCTGTTTAGGTCTTTTATTTCTCTATTTGTTTCTTGTTTGGAGGATCTGTCCAGTTCCGTCAGTGGGGTGTTGAAGTCCCCTGCTACTATGGCATTGCTGCTTATTATGTTGTCTAGATCTAGCAGTATTTGCTTTATGTACCTGGGTGCTCCTGTGTTGGGTGCATAAATGTTTAGGATTGTTAAATCCTCTTGTGAGATTTTTCCCTTCACCACTATATAGTGTCCATTTTGTCCTTCTTTACTTTTATTGCTTTAAAGTTTATGTCATCTGAAATAAGGATGGCTATTCCGGATTTCTTTTGGTTTCCATTAGCCTGAAAAATTGTATTCCATCCTTTCACCTTGAGTCTGAATGCGTCTTTGTGTGTAAGGTGTGTTTCCTGAAGACAACAGATACTTGGTTTGTATTTTTTAATCCATTCAGCCAGCCTATGTCTCTTCAATGGGCAGTTCAAGCCATTTACATTTATTGAGAGAATTGATATTTGGGGTAAATTTCTGATTATTCTGTTAGGTGGTATCTTTTGTTTTACCTCTTGCGTCATTGTGGAATCTGGTTTCTGGCGTTTTAGCTTTTGCATAGTTTTACATAGGTGGGTGTCTGTTGCTCTGTTTAGTGTATAATGCAGGCCTAAGCATTTCTTGCAAGGCCGGTCTGGATTTCGCAAATTCTATCAGTGATTGCTTATCTGGAAAGGTCTTTATTTCTCCATCATATAAGAAGCTTAGTTTGGCAGGATACAGAATTCTGGGTTGACCTTTGTTTTGTTTTAGGAGATTGATGATGTCTCCCCATTCCCTTCTGGCTTGTAAGGCTTCAGCTGAGAAATCTGCAGTTAATCAGATCAGTTTCCCTTTGTAGGTTACCTGCTCTTTTCGTCTTACAGCTCTGAGGAGTGCCTCTTTTGTGTTTACTTTGGTCAGTCTAATAATTATGTGGCGTGGTGAATGCCTTTTCACGTTGATTCTCCCAGGAGTCCTGTGTGCTTCTTGTACTTGGATATCGAGATTTCTGGCTAAGCCATGGAAATTTTCCTCTATTATTCCTTCAAATAAATTTTCCAGCCCATGCGAATTTTTTTCCTCTCCCTCAGGGATACCTATGATCCTTATGTTTGGCCTGTTTACATAATCCCACATTTCTTGTATGCTTTTTTCCTGCCTCTTGTTTTTGTGTTCTTTCTCTTTGGCTGATTTATTTAGCGCATAGGAGCTGTCTTCTAGCTCTGAAATTCTTTCCTCTGCATGGCTCAGCCTATTCTTAAGGCTTTCCACTGTGTTTTGTAGATCATTGAATGCTTCTTTCATTTCTAGGATTTCTATTTGATTTTTCCATAATATTTCTATTTCTTTGGAGAATTTTTCGTTCATTTCTTGCATTTTTCTTGTGGTTTCTTTGTGCTGGGATTCAATTTTCTCTTGAATTTCATTGAGCTTTCTTATAATCCATAAACGAAATTCCTCTTCTGTCATTCTACCCATTTCATTTGGGTTGGTATCCATTGCTGAGGAACTGATAATTTCTTTTGGGGGTGACTTTTCACTCTGATTTTTCATGTTCCCTGAGTTCTTTCGCTGGTTTTTTCTCATCTGGCCTCTTGGTCGAGAGCTGGGGGTGTTAGAGCTAGTTTATGGCCCTGTCACCAGGCCCACAATTATTGTTCCTTGGCAAAGCCAGGGAGAGAAGTAGTGGCCTGTATTGCCTTAGGTGTATTTTAGCAAGTTTGGTGGATCTTGAGTTAACTCTGACCTATGGTCTTCTCCTCTTCCCAGTGGAGTGTGGTGAGAATGACCTCCCAGCTTGGGCTCTGAGCTAATGAATTGTACTTGAGGATATGAGTCCTCCGCTCCCTATTAGCTAGGTATTCTGTTATGTCCGTGGCAGACTCTGATTCCCCAGTTGGGGTATGCAAAAGCCCCGTGCGTTGGGAGGGGCCTTGTAGCTCCTAGGGGTTACTTTGACCCTGCTCCTCCTGAGGTGCAGGTAGAAACACAATTTCTTTTGGCTGCAGTGTGAGAGCTGAGTTGGGAAAATTCTACACAGCTCAGAGGTTGCTCATCTAGCCGCGTGTGTCTGCCCTTCTGCTGTGTGTCTCCGCGTGATACTGGTTGATAGGGGGATCTCCAATTGTGCACCCCTTTTCCACCACTAGACCCCAAGGCGAGGCGGGTGGCCGTCTCTATCCCCAGCAGTCTCCACCGGGGGGATGTTTCCACGGGGAGGGGGGAGTAGTGGCCGCTGGAAGCGCTCTTGGGTGGCGCAAAATTCCCTATTGAAGTGGGCAGGATTATGGGGAGCTGCTCTGGTTCAGCCTGTGGCTCTTGAGGTATTTGGTTGTCATGGGAACCAGCAGTTATACTAAATGAGTCACTATAGCCAGCAACCTTCAAAATGAGCGATCTCTGGGGTAGAGGAGGGCTGGGACCTGAAGGGCGGGCACTAGGACCAGCATGGAGCGGACTTGTCGGAGGCCAGAGCCGGGGTAGCGGAACCAGATGGACGAGCTGCAAACTGTTTCCAATACCCAAAGGTCCTGCCGCTACAGTTCCGGGATCTGGTCCCACCTGGAACCCACGGATGCAGCTGTCCCTGGCTACCACAGGCAAAGCCTGTCTCGCCCCAGCAGAAGAGCCCCGGGCCGGGGCGGGGGGAGCTAGAGACGCGGCTCACAGCTCCGCATGGGCGGCTGTACAGATGGCGGCCGCCGCCAGCCTGGTGCACAGCCAGGCTCCGATCGTGCCAGGAGCGCAGTTTTTCTCTGCCAGCCGCAGCGGCAGTTGCCGGCAGCCTCTAAGGGTGTGTCCCGCTCCCCGTTAAACTCCTGGGCCCAGTCCCGCTGACTTCTAGTGGCGCAGTGCCGGCCTGCGGATTCCCGCGCACTGTCCCGGGAAGCTGAATCTCGGTCCCCGCCCAGTTCCTCCCCAGCCCTCAGCAGTCTCTGTATATTGCAGCTGCGAGTTGTGTCTGGCTCTGGCTACTTCCTCCTCTCCACAGGGCTCGCCGTCCGGAGCAACCGCTCTGTCCCAACTCTGGGCTTGTCCCTGACTGCGGATGGGGAGGTGCGTAACTGCTTGAGGGGCAGGTTGCTCTGCGCTGACCTGGCGAGCGTGTCCTTCCCGCGCTCTGGGCTCTATTGTGCTCCGTGCACCCTCCGATCTTTGTGAAAATTTTGTTCCTGTTTTCTTGGGCTGGGCGTTCGGAGTTGTTTCTCTGTAATTTGCAATGCTGTTTTCAGAGTGAGCGGTCCGTGCTCGCAGGCAGCCGCTGGCATTCTTCCCCTCCTTCCCTGGGAGCGGTGCGGTGGGAGGACCCTATCACACCGCCATTTTTTTTTCGGATCCGGAATTCCAGTACTTTCTTTTAGGCTTAAGATTTATCTCAAATTATTTCTTGTGTATGAAGTGAAATACAGGTTAAGATTTACTTTTCCCATATAGCTGTCCAAAATCTGGTACCATTATTAAAAATGATTTTCCTTTTCCTGTATTTTTTGCCCTGTCTTAGCATCGACCACTTCTTCAAGGTGAGCCCGTGTTCATTTTATTGGAGAGTTATTTAAGTCATCAAATAGACACTAGATAGGCTCATTGCCACTGAGGAGTCATTGCTCCTAGACCATCTCAGTAGGCAGAACAAAGAAGTATACCAAAACACACAAAATTCCATATTTGCATCTACATTTACCTGTATATGTATATTTAAAAACTTGTGTTTCTACTGATACCTCTGATCCAAAGCTATCACTACCTGGCTTACTATAGCCTTATTAATGCTTACAAATAGGTACTGCCATTTGCAATAACATGAATGAACCTAGAGGACATTATTCTAACTGAAATAAGTCAGAAACAGAAAGAAAAATATTGCATGATCTCATGTGCAGGGGGTGGAGGAAATGGGGAGATAGAGGTCAAAAAGTACAAAATTAGTTATGTAAAATGAGTAAGTCTAGAGATCTAATGTGCAGCAGGAGGACTATAATTAATAATATTGTGTTATATATAGGAGATTTCCTAAAAGAGTAGATTTTAGACACTTTTACCACACACACACAAAACATGATAGATATGTAATTCTCACACACATGAGATGATAGATATGTAATTTGCTTGACTGTAGTAATCATTTAACTATGTACATGTATACCAAAACATCATGCACCCCTTAAATATATACAACAAATTTAAATATAAATATATATAGCTATTATATGTATATTAAATATGTATAATATGTATTTATTTACATATTATGTTTAATATGTATATTAAATATGTATATTAAATATGTATAATACATGCCTAATAGCTTTATCATAGAACCTTCTCCATCAATTGTTATGTAAGGAAATGCTTCTGCAACTTTTTAGCAATAAAGAAATCTTACTTTATGCTTAATTGCAGGATAAGATAATAAACAAACTATTATATACAATACTGGTTAAGAACAGATTTTTTGTGAGCCATTGACCTCATTTCAAATCCTGCTGATACTTACTAAATATGTAACCTGAAATATAATTTTAGCTTTTCTAAATCTCAGTTTGTTCAGCTCTAAAATGAGCATAGGTATAATAATGATTTCCTTTTTTAGGAATAATTATAGTAGATATGAAAGAATTAGTATAATTCAGAAATAGCAGTAACTCAGTAAATTCCACTTATTTTGTTATTAATATTATCAATAACTTTGGTACAAAGTTTTTGTAACAGTTTGGAAGAATAGATGTCATTGGGGGAGATACATTTTCTTGCCTAGTGATTATCAAAGAGATGGTAATACACCTAGGCAAATTTGCCACACCCCAAGCACTATTTTCAGGAAAGTAACTTCCGTATTCTAAACATCCATAAGTATCCTTTTCCTAATTGATCTGTGAAACACCTGTGGCTACGTATAATGCTGGCTCTTCACACATAAACCTGTCTTTACAACTGTCTTTCTACTTCTTTACGAAAGAAGGTATGACTTTTGCCCACTTTTTAATGGAGTTGTTTGTTTTTTTCTTACTGATTTGTTTGAGTGCTTTGTAGATTCTGGATATTAGCCTTCTATTGGATGTGTAGATTGTGAATATTTTCTCTCATTCTGTAGGATGTTTCTGAACCATCCTAAACTCTAGGGTTCCAAACTAAAAATGGTTTAAAATATTGATATGGTTGAATTATTCTTTATTCAAAGCACTCTATCTCTGCACTTGGGATTTGGTTATTTTCTTGTCTTTTATCTATTACTTTTAAAGCCAAAATATGATGTTAAAAACAGTGTCTTTCATCCATACTGAGATTGTAAATTGAAGACATTGGGGCACAAGTCTGATGAGAACTGATCTAATTCCTAGTCAATCTTCCCAATCCTAGTTTCCCATAGTATCCCTTACATCTCCTCCTCTTTAGCTATCCATACTGCCACTACCAAATTCAAATCCTCATTTCTTCTTAACTAAAATATCTCAATATTGGTAAGGTGATTTATGTGCTACACTGCCCAGGACAGTCCTTATTTATGCCTGCAGTCCCAATATCCAGTCTGGCTTAGCATTTATCCCAGATAAAAGTGATCTGAATTGTTCAATTACATGGTCACCATATCACTAGGGAATTGATGTAAATATTTTAAGAGAGAGACAACTGCTATTGGGCACGGTGGTTAGGTGGTTGTAAATGGGAAGATTGAAAGATAAGTGGGGCTTCTGGAATGAGTTAAACGATGTTGGTACTTTTGTTTGAGAAAAGAAATGCAATACACTGAATATTGTTGGAAAACAGTGGGAATGATGGCTGTGCCTATGGTCATTTGAGCCAGTTTCCTGAGGAATAACCATGTTGTTTTATCCAGCAAGTATAATGAATAAAAGCTATAGGAAAGTAAGAATTAAGGTGAAGCAGCTTCAGTAGTTGGTAATAACAGCAGATAGCAATTATAAGAGGACTTAAAACAAAAGATTTTCAATAATAATATAGTAAATAATGTGTGTATTGCCCACATTCTATATGACAATATATCTATCTCATTTAATCCCCATAATGATCCTATGAGGTAGAAACTATTGTTTTTCTATTTTGTAGAAAAAAAATTTGTAGAAAGTTAAGAGGAATGAAATGTTACCTGAAATAATTTTAATACCTTGGTGTATATAATTTAAAATAAAAACTTCTTTTTCAATTTCTACCAGTCAGCTGATATATCTTTCCATACAAATGTTTCTGGTGGCTTATAATATACTTTAGACTCTTAATATCAGGAAAAATCAATAGTCAAAAATGAGTAATGCCACTTCAGATTATGCACTTGATCTTTTATCACAATTTGTGTTTCACTACAACATAACTAATAGAAATTATCCTGAGAATTCATGAAAAAGATTTTTCCTAAATAATCATATATAAATTTTCATAATGAAGATTAGTTTCAGTATTTGAGCTTAAATTAAATAGCATGTTTATATTCTACTCAAATAACCTCTATATTTTAGAAGGATTATCAAAATAAATTACCCTTCTACTTCAAATTTTTGCTATATTTATTTAAACTTACTATAAATTTCTTTAAATTATTAACTAAAATGATGATAAGTGTTTCAGTAATAAAAATAAATGCACTAAATTGTACCTTCAAATCTTAAGTTTTATCAAATATTTAGGGAAGAGAGAGCACAATTAGGAAAGCAGGAAGTAAGAGTCAAGATTTCCACTGTCCAATATGGTAACTACTAGTCACAGGTGGCTACTATGTACTTGAAGTGTGGCTGGTCTGAATTAAGATGTGCTGCTATTATAAAATATACAATACTATGAACAAAGATTGTAAAATATCTCCATAAGCTTTACAATTATTTCATGTTGAAATGATAATTTGGAAGTACTAGATTAAATAAATTCTCTATTAAAATTAACCTTATCTGCCTTATTTTACTTTTTTTTTTTTCTGAGACAGGGTCTCACTCTGTCATCTGGGCTAGAGTACAGTGGCATCATCATAGCTCTCTGCACCTCAAATTCGCAGGCTCAAGCGATTCTCCCGCATCAGCCTCCCGAGGGACTGGGACTATAGGCATGCACCACCATGCCCAGCTAATTTTTCTATTTCTTGTATAGATGGAGTCTGGCTCTTGCTCACTCTGGTCTCGAACTCCTGGCCTCAAGTAATCCTCCCACCTCGGCCTCACGAACTGCTAGGATTACAGGCGTCAGCCACCGCACCCGGCCTATTTTACTTTTTTAATGAACCCACTAAAAATTTAAAATTACATATCTTGTTTGCATTTGTGGCTCACATTATGTTCTAATGAATAGCACTGATCTAAAGAGTAGGTGCAGATGTAGAAAGCAACCCTAAGAGGAAGGCAACATATAGCTTAGAATCATCCTCTGCATCCATTTACCCGGGAGATAGAGATAGATCACCTAACTGTAAATTTTAAGAAGAGAAATTAAATTTGCTGGCTAGCGTGAACATAATAGGAAGAGCAATTTCTCAGTTTAATCAGTAGAAATAAACATGTCTGTGGTATCAAAGTTTTCTGTGGCCCTTTCATTGATTTCAATGAAAATATGGATAAAGAAAAAAGAAAAAAAAATTAAAATAAAGTATGATGGTGAAATATATTGACTATGCTTAATTAGCAAGAATCGCCATACGTTATTCTATTCCACCAAACATTAGGCTTCAATTTTGAAAAAATTTAATATTTTTATTTCACTCAAAAAATTTTGTTTATACCAGTACATGAGGTATTAAGATATTTGGACTAATTTTAAGTTAAGTGGAAATCAATGTGTTAAACTTGCAATGTAAATTTATTGAAGTTAAAGGTGTTAGATAATTTCTGTAGGAAATAAGTTCTTGATGGATCCAGCATCAGTATAAAAGAAATAATTATGAAATTATTCCTTCTAAATGAAATAATTGTCTGTCTTATTCAAGAAATCGGATTCTCCAATTATTTTTTTTTTTATATTAAGATAGCTCTCTTAGAAAATACAATCAGGATTTATAGGCTCTATCGTTGGGTTTAGTACACAATGATAACTGAGCAGGTTCTGACAAAATAAAAATGTTAAAACACGGTCAGATTATATTTTGAAGTGCGATTTTAGAGGTGCATTAACTAGAAGTCAATCTCCTGTCTATAACAACATATATTTTCTCTATGGGGCCATTGCAATTTTATTTATTTATAATCAATTATCATATGATAATTTGAGTCTTTTAAAGTGATCAATGTTGAAAGAATGTGACCATTTGAGCATTACAAATCTAAATGAAATTAATTTAGTATGAATGTAACAGGTCATTAAAACACTGAATATTTTTTTCTGCATACTGAACTCCTCTTGTATACTAGGTAGATTTTTTTTCCTGAATTCAATTTTAAAGAAAAACATTACAATCTGATGCTATCTGCAAGCATATAGTCTTATCCAGCACCTTTTCCCTTGCAAATAAAAACAGCAAGTAGTTTACCAAATATATGTTTAATTATATGTGTTTTTATTAAAATTCTATTGTTTGGAGTCAAGCCAAACAATGCCACCTACATAGAAAAAGTCTGTGATAGTTAAGTTACTGTCAGAGCACTACTCTGGGTAGCACTACTCTGAAGGAAGGAGAGAAGGGGGGATGAAGAAAAGAATTTAAAATCTTTGTTCAAGTAAATGAAAAAAACTTTCATAACCTTTTAAAATAAATACCTCAAAAATAATTAGAAAATAATTCAAAAACTGCAGCCTTTAAACACAGATATAAAAGCCAATTTTTCACAGAAGCAAAGACTTCTTTTGGATATATTCATAATATTTTATCTCAATATCAGGCAGAAAATAGTTTCTTACTGTTTAATTAGTTAATAAATTCTTAAAAGGACAAACATTAGTTAAAAGCACGTGATATATTTGTATATTCTTCAGCTAAATATTTGTGATTATGTTGCTTTGTAAAGCTTCCTTTGAATGGAGGTAAAAAATATAAAAGCTGTTTCTGTAAAACACAAAGCAGCTGGCAATCCTGTGTATTAGAAAACAAAGGCAATCAATTGAAAACAATAATTTTACCAGGAGTGAATTGCCACACTTCCAAAAAGAGTTTATTTTTCATTAAGTTTATTCATCTTAGTCTTAGCCCACAATATTGGAAAAAATAAACTTTTTTCAGAACATAAAAGATCAGTAAAATAACATAAATTTGAGATCTGAAAGACTGTTTGCAGGCCATTACCTCATAAAACTTTAGTGCTCAGAAACACATTTTTATTGTGCTTGTTTTTTTAATATCACAAAGTCTACCATCTGAGCAAGTTTTTAATGTTCAACACATATCTAAAAAAAAATTATTGAAAATAAAATTTTCTAAAGGCCTGAGAAAAAATGTCCTATCTTTTTAACTATCCAATATTAATTTGATTATGAAGTTTGCCATCCCTATTGATCAAGATTGATTTCTAGGCTAATATTTTACCTAAGTATACAGGTATGGCCATATTCATTGTTAAAATGGTAAGTTGTTGTATTGTTTGCAACTTGTCACATTCTTCTCTCCAGCTTACAAATTACTTTGACGATACCGAGGAATCCCATTCCATCAACATCCAGATGATCATAACCTCTAGGATTAACACCTGCCAAAGTAGGGAGTGCCAGTGACACACAAGGCATTCTCTCTGATGGGTCTGTGACAATATCATACAGTTTTTTAAATGTTTTGAGTAAAATTTCATATTCGAATGACCTCCTGGGTTACACGGGTGTCTGCATCATCCTTGACATCTCTTCATACATACTTCCAGAAATGCACAGTTATTTAAATGTCAATATCTTAGCATTACAGGAGTATAGGTCTCCTACCAAGAGTTAATCAGTAAATGATTGTGTTCCAAAAAATGTTCATCCTTAAAGAGTAACTTCTTCATTTATTCAAATATTTACAGAGCACCTCTGTGTCAAATGCTGTGCTTGGTACTTAGAATACAATGTTGAATAATGAAGACTTTTAAAAAATATTTTATATTTTTTACCTCCATTCAAAGGAAGCTTTACAAAGCAACATAATCACAAATATTTAGCTGAAGAATATACAAATATATCATGTGCTTTTAACTAATATTTGTCCTTTTAGGAATTTATTAACTAATTAAACAGTAAAGAACTATTTTCTGCCTGATATTGAGAAAAAATATTATGAATATATCCAAAAGAAGTCTTTGCTTCTGTGAAAAATTGGCTTTTCTGTATGCATGTATTACAAATATTTCTCATATATACACACACACACACACACATACATAATGCCTAGCACTGTGTGGTATGTAGTAGGCATTTAATAAATGGGGGATATAATTACTATTCAGGTTGTGTCCTACCTAATATATGTTTTTAATTAACCTGCACTGAAGAAAAGAGCTTTTTTTTTCTTGAAATACCTTTCAAGCTTCAAATAGCTCTTTCAACTTTGCAGTTCTGTGACTTTGTATGTAAGACATTGTTTAGGTGATGTATTAATATATAGTGATTGTGTTTATTATGCATCAGCAACTTAGCATAGTACTTCACTCATAGAAAATGAAAAAATAATTAATTGAATTGAAATTAATTGAAAGTTTCAATATGTTCACAACCCCAGAGTTATTCTGAAAGCCTACTCATTCTTTAGTTTTGAATATGGTCATGCTAGACATTTAGATAAAAGGGGAGAAATTATCAATTTATTCATACTGTCAGAAAGCCGAATGGACTTTAGGAATTTATCTGGATTGTCTACATTAATCAACATTTTTTTAAAATCTTCTATTTTACGAGAGTATTCACATGAACTTCTTTGGAAGGAGTTACATCTTTTAGGATTAATTAACTTTGATTAAAGGGAAATTGAGGATAATATTACATTAACTCTAGATTTAGATTTGTTTTCCATCAATTTTTTATTTGATTTATATATTCATTGAGCAAATATTTTTGAGTACCTAATAAATAGTAGGCAATACATTTTAAGAAGTGCAGTGGCAAATCAAAGCTTGTTCCCTGTTGGAGTGGGGTTATTACAGAGCAAACAAACAAATATTACATGTATCACGTAGTGAAAATGCTATGAAGAAAAACAAACCAAGGAATGGGAAAGGATGTACCAGGTTTGTGAACAAAAGACATTATAGATAGAGGAAATATCAGGTGTAAACATCCAGAAAAACAGCAAGTGGACCAGTGTATGGCGAAGAGTAGAGGGCGTAGAGTCAGAAAGGTAATTGGTATTATTTAGGGCAGGCTACACATAGTCTTCTGTTCCTGCACTGTTTGATACGGAAAAACACTGAATGGTAGGGATTTAGAAAAGTAATAGAATGAAATAAATTTTTTAAATATTCTTTTAGCTGCTGTGTTTACAACACAAATGAAAGGGTAGAATTAGGGACAAGATTTAGAAGGCCATTGCCGTAATAATCCAGATGAGAAATGATGGTAGATTGGATCAAGGTAGCAGACCTAGAGGGGTTGAGAGGCAGTAGACATACAAATTCATTTTGAAAGTAAAGTAAATAGGTTGCTGGTGAATCAAATTTGGATAAGAGAAAAAGGAAGAACTCCCAGAGGGGTGGGAACCTATGGCCTTCTTATTTCAAGATTGTTCTTTTTTAAGCACAAAAGGAGGCAAGAAAAGCTCCATCTTTCTCTGCTGCACCCCTTTTAATAAAGTGATTTGTTTTGTGAAGTTTGGATTTGGTCAAGGGGCTGCATTTAGGAATCTAGAGGGCCACATGCAATTGTATGAGATCAACAAGCGTATACATGCAGACGATTAATATATGACGTCCAATTACTGAGCTTTGGAGCCCTTGAATATTAAGTGGTCAAAGAAATGAAGAAACATCAGCAAAGGAGACTTGGAGAGAGAAGGCGGTTAGCTAGATGACCTAGAGGCCAAATGGAAAAATGAAAACCTATCAAAGAGGAAAATGTGATCAACTACGTTAAATTTTCTGTCAACTGCAATAAGGACAGAGTGTTTGACAATGTGGAGGCCACTGATGCTTTTACAATGAAATTTCAAAAGAATGCTGGTAGGAAAACAGTTTTAGAGCTACCATATTGGAATAATCTTGATCCAGAACAGCAGGAGAGGAATTGGGGACATAGAGTACAAGTGATTCTTTTGAGGATCACAGAGAAATTTAGGGCACTTGAGAGTTTTGGAAAAAAATTGACAAGTTAAAACTTAAGTTTAGATGCTATTAGGAAAGTTCTAGTAGGCAGGAAATATAATTGGTGATATGGGAGAGAGCTAGGAGTAGGAGAGAGATAGCAGTACTGACAGATATATGTCCTTGAGTAGGAAGGAAGGGACAGAATAATTGATGTAAGTAGAGAAGTAGGTCTTAGGTAGGAGCCCAGGCAGATCATTGTTGGTAACAGGGGGAAGTGTAGGGTATCTGGGCGTGACTTCAGGGACATGGGTACTGTGTCAGTGGTATTGTGTTAAAGTTCTCTTCTACCGGCTCCTAATTTTTCAGTCAAAAAGGGAGAAAATGATCAGTGTGAACGACAATGGGGGACAGATGTGGAGTTTTGATGAGAAGAAAAGGTACCAAATTTACTTCTAGTAGTGTTTGAGAGTCAATGGACCAAGAAACTGAAATAAGATTACCTGGCATCACTAAGAGCATGCTTTAATTAAGTGATCATGAATTTGAAGTGAGCCGTGAAAACGCTGTGTTTTTCTTTTGTCAAATTTAGGTTTTCCGGTATAGGCTTAGAGTAGGAGAAAGGTTGGATTTAACTCGGGTTGGCGGTTTTCCAAGACTACAAAGACAGAGAGGTGCCAAGGGGCTGAAAGTAGATGCAACACAGTCATTACATAATATTAATAATACTTTAAGAAGAGCAGAAAGAGAGGTGATGACGTGAGGGGGTGGGAAAGAGTGAAAAGTGGGTAGGGTCAGTCGACTGGGATAAGGAAAGGATTATTGATATGAGATAAGAGAAATAGTGAGCTACAAAATCAGGAAATCCTGATGGAGAATGGGATGATTAAGTTAAAATACTTCTTTCAATTAATCAAAAAGCATGAATTTTGTTCTCAAAGAAAACTTGGCAACTTAAAATATGCAATCTTCGATTTTCTCATATGTAAACCAGGGAAAGTAAATTTATCTTTAAAACGTTTAGGAGGACTACTTGAGATAACCCAGGTAAAGTGCTAGGGCCTGTGTCTTTACATGGTAATTGTTAGGCAGGGACCAAATCTGCAGGCGGCAGATATAGGCCAGGCAGGTGGTTCCTAGGGGAGAGAAGCCAGGGGTAGGAGGGGCGGGAAAGAGACTGCAGGAAAATGCAGCTAATGACCGCAGAGCAGGAGCTTGCAGTTCTGAGGCATACACACTTGTGGAGCTGCAGCTTTGTTATAAGAACACCTGTCAGTCATGTATATCAATCTTCTGGTAACATCCCACACCTCCTGTAAGCCCTCTCCCGGACCAGGCCAATAAGAGGAAACCAACTGGGAGTTCTCAATGTCTTTCTCCATTCACGGAGACTGACCCATTCCTTTCTGGAACGTACTCTTGTTTTGTGTAGCTTCCTTCTTTTCTGCAATAAAAGCTGTTTGTGTGGAATTGCCTGCTGTCTGTGGTCACTCCGAAACACCATCCCTGCTCGTGAATTTTCCAAGCAAGGAGCCAAAGAACCAGGGCAACAGTCCTCCAAGAGGCCGGACCTGACTGTGATTGCTCTGTAGGTGTTCGTAATGTTATTAGCACTATATTTGACTACACTGCTAGTGATCAGGACATAAAACAGCATTGATCTCCATTTAAATGATGGTGTCTTAGATTCAAGGGCTGAATTGTAACCCACACCTTAAGGGGAAAAGCTGTTACATTCGTGTTGAATTTTTTTGTATGTTATTTTTAATATTTTCATGTATATAGAATACCAATGATAAAAAAGATTTTGAAGAATTATGTAGAAATATATGAGGTTAAAAGTAAAGATATCACTGAACTATTGTGACAAGTTTGTTTTTTCATATTCGAGAGGAAAAATTCCATAAACACTTACTAGATAGTAATTAAATATATATTCCATGTTTAAAACCAAGCCAGATGTAATTAAAGAAAAAAGTAAAAGATATGTACTATAATCTCTCAAAGAGTTTATAACATAGTTGGGGAGAAATGTATATTCATACATGGAATGAATAGAGAAAATATAATTTATCTTTGAATTATGCATTTCAGATTATGTAGGAAGTGTTTTAATATCTCTTCTGATTACCTTTGTCTGATGAGAAAAACTTAATCACTTTCAATGCTCTTGTTTTATCATTTTGGAAATGACAGTTTAGCTTGAACAAATTCCAGTTCTGGGAAATTTTCAGGTATGAAAATAATGGAAGTACATTTTTCAACTATATTAAGCAAACCTACTTATTTCTAGAGAAAACATATTTGTAGTTTAAACAAGTCAATAATAAATGCCGAAGAATGGCCTTTAAAAACCATCAGATTTCCCAAAGGCAACAATTGAAGTTATACTGACCCTGGAATGCCCTGCCCACTACTAGATATTGATTATTAATCTAGTAATATTTCAAAACGTTCTCAATATCTGAGGCAATTCACTCTCAATTATGCATCTTGACTTATCAAAATTGAAAAGACATAAAGCAACTGAATAATTCAATTTGTGGCGTTTATGACGACTGGATGACTATAGAAAAATATCGATGTTTCAAATCACACTTTTTGGCAATATTATGAGATTTTGCAAGGTTTTATGTAAGTTAGTGAGTCATCATCTATACATTTTTTCTGCAATTTAATCAATGTTTAGAGTTCTAGCCATTCCTGTCATTTCTTCAGCAACTGAAGTACGGGAAATTAGTAGATTAAGCTCCAAAAAACTTCCTGAAGTTTATATTTAAAGCCCCAAGTGTTATGAGCATTAATTTATATAGCTTCTTTATGAAAGCAGATTTCAAAAATTCTGATTTATTTTTCACTAGAATGCTAACCCAAAATTTTATACTTATTTTTAAAATGTTCATGGTGCAGATAACAGAGAATATTTTGTAATTTTTTAATTAGAGAGTTTGTGTCAACTCCCTATCAAACCCTACCAAATTCTCCCCAGCAAAACCCTATACAGAGGAAAATGTGGATATTAAGTTAATTTTTTTGAGAGAGATATAGTATATTCAGTATATACATGAAGACTTGGAAGAAACTGTTGAGGAAGACTTGAGACAACATATTTTTATTTATTTAAACTTACTTCCACTTTCTATGTTATACCCCTTCCCTCTTTACAGCCTAGTACAGTGTCTGACCCACGTTGAGTCCTCAGTAAGTACTTCTGTATCTGAACAAAGGTGGTTAGTGATGGCATTGTACAAAATATCTCTACTAATCATAAATATTCCTATGTTTGACCTAAAGCATTGAAATGTATCATTTTACTAGATGCTGGCAAGTTTTCGGAGAACAAGAGACACTGAGCTCTTGAGATAGGAATGATTAAGGTAAACTTTATTTCCCATCCATATCTAGCATAGGCTCCAATGGTGATGGCGGATTCAGAACATAGCAGAACACTAGCCCAAATCTTTCTGCCGGTATTCCTACATACTCACAAGCACACGCATTTCAGTGCTTAATGTACTTCAATTCAGATTAATTTATCTCACTCAAATATTTACTTTAAAACTGAAACACTCAGTTGTATAAAGACAGGATTTTTTTTTTAGAGTGGGAAAAGAAAAGGCAGTGAAAAAGTTTGTGGTTGCCAGGAGTTTCAGTGTGTGGGGAGGGGATGATTAGGTGGAACACAGGGGTTTTTATGATAATGAAAATGTTTATATTTTGTATGATACTGTAATGGTGAATAAATGACATTATGCATTTGTTTATCAAAATACATAATACTGTACCATACAAAGAGTGAACCCTAATGTAAACTATGAGCTTTAGCAAGTAATATATTATAAATAATGTGAAATCAATTTTAACAAATGCACAACACCATTGCAAGAAGTTAATAACAGGAAAAACTGTGACTGGGAGGAGGGTGAACAGGGGATATTTGGGAATTCTTTGTAGTTTTTGTTCAATTTTTCTGTAAACCTAAATTTGCTCTAAAAAAGAGATTCTATTACAAAAAAGCAGCCACTGACTTGGCTCTTACATATTGTCATTATTTAACAGCTGTAAAAATTTCATCTTAAATGTTTTCAGGCAGCATGCAATATCACTAAATGATATGAAAAATCAGAAAAAAGCCATATATTAATGTTTTATTTTTTGAATTGGTTAAAAGCAATAAATATTCAACAATAAATAATATAAATAGTATTTTATGTGATAACAACTATAATATGATATAGCAAATTCTCTAATATTTATTATGGTAGATTATATAAAATAACATTACAAATAAAAATTAATAAATAGTAAATACAATAAGCAATAAGATAAAAATAGTATAATTTAACAATTTCAAAAACACAAGGATGGCTCAATATTAGAAAAATCTCAATATAAGTCAACATTTTTATAGAGCAATATGTAATAACCCATATGATCATCTGAATGAAAATACAAAATCTTTAAAAAATTCATAATCAAATAAGAATATATTGACATACCCTTAAAATTATTAAAACTATGTATCAGTATAAAATGTAATATTTTGCCTAATGGCAATACAGTAATAGCATTCCCATTAAACTCAGAAATAAGATCAAGAATCCATCACCCCTATTATTTAACATTAATATGAGAATATACACTAACATGGTAAGATGAAGTACTATCACAAGGGAATAGTCAAAATTATTACTATGTATGGATGATATCATTATAGGCTTGTGAAGCATAAGTAAATAGCTATATAAGGAATAAGTAAAGTGATCAGTTATTAATAGAAATTATCATATGAAAATAAGGAAAAATATTCTGATATAAGCCTACCTTATATGAAGAAAGTTATAATTCTTTACTAACTCTCATAAAAGCCAGTTTTAGTTAACTAAGAATCACATTTTATTCCTAATCAAGAAGCATAAATGTTCTAAAAATATTAGTTATCTATAAATTGATAAACACATCACTGCAATTCTACTCAAGTCCCAATATTCTTTCCAAAATCGTTTTGTGGCCTAAAAAAAAATCTAAACTCCTTTTTAAAAAAATACCCAAACAAGTGAAACAAAAAAATAAAAAATAAATGAATTTGTGGAAAGTGTTTCATATCTGATATTGAAACATAGTGAGGTCTTAATAATCAAAACAATATGATACCTGCATAGGAATAAAACCATGGTATCAGTTTGGTAGGTAATAGAATAGTTGATGAACTGCCATCTGGGCAATAATGTTCTCTATCATTTATTTAAGATGCCTGGAAGTGTGCAGTTTCAGATTTTTTGGTTTCCAGTAGCCCTGGATTTGTGTCTTATGATTACAATATGCCTGTTATGGTAAAAGACAAGTCCTTACACAACAACAAACCATGAAGGGGGTGGTTAGAAAGAAAATTTTCTTCCGGTGGTGTTCTCCAACATTGAGAAAGATAATCTTCCTTCAACATGTCATTTACCAGAAGTGGGTTACATGCTTACCCCTTGTCCAAACACTAGCAAAACAGTGGGATTATAGGGACTGCTATAGGCCTATTATGATTCATCTCCTGATCTTTTCTCACACATCTGTCCTTGAGTGGTACATAACTGGGATAATGTTCATAATGTCAAAAGGCAGTGATGGATGATGAGTAGGCAAGTCATACTCTCTGCCCCACATTTCGATCAACAGAACAGAACACAGAGTACAGAGACATTTATGATAATATTTGATTAAAATAGATCTTCTAATCAGTAAAGTAAATGATAAATTATTCAATAACAGGTATTGGAATAACTGCTTATATCATTTGGAACAATTAAATGTTTATCATTCATTATATCTATAATAAAAGAAATACCAAATCAAATAATAATTCCAAACTAGAATGTAAAACCATGAAATTAGTAAAATGAGATAGTAATGAAATGTTTTTAACTTTTAACTGGGGAAAGTTATTATAAATTGACCATAAAACCTAATGGAAAATAACAATCCCTATGAGCTTTTGAAAATTTAAAATCATCTTAAGGCAAAAAAGAAAAAAAGGTCATTTAAAAATCTAAAGGACAAAAATAATATTTATCTCAGTTACAATTGAAAAATGACTTATCTCCAATAACAGTGTTATTAATCAATTATTATTATACCAGTAATAATAATATAGAGATTTATTGGATGTTTGTGTGAGAAAATGAATGTGTATTATCTCATGCAATCACCAACAACTCAATAAAGTAGTGCCATCATAGCAGTTCCCTTATGCACATAAGAAAACAGATACTCAGAGGGCTTAAGAAATTTGCTCAAGGACATGGAGCAAGTTAAGTGGAAGAAGAGTTAATATGAGTCCATATAGAAAATACACACTGTTTTCTGGCAGAAATTAGTTTTTTAGGAATTATTTTAATGAGATAATCAGAGTGCAAAAATATGCACAAGAGTATTTATTCATAATACCATTTTTATGACACTATTTAGAAGCCACATAAATGTACATCATAGAGATTGGTTAAATTAATGATGGTACATGCATTGTGAAATTTTGAGCAGCCCTTAGAATAACAATGTAGCCCATTCATTTACATTGAAAAATGTGGGCAACATACAGTTAAGTACTAATGAATTACAATTAAACAGAGAAGACAGACAGCATTTACCTCCTTTCTCTCCCAAAAAGCAACTAAAGTAAATATAATTGAATTGTGTGTGACTCTGAGTGTGCGTGTGTGTGTGCGTGTGTATTCTTAAAGGAAAAAAAAGAGTGGGAAGCCACAGTGGACTGTGGATAAGTACATTTTTGGTTGTGCTATATGGTTTACAGTAACAGCAAAAGTTCCTATTCAGAGGGTAGAGATCTTAGACAGGGAAACCATTGACATATCCAATCCCTGAGAAGCTAGGAGCTTAGCATTTTAAGGAAGTTATTAACTTTGGATAAAGTAGGCAAAGAAATAAAAATAAACATATTTTATTAATTGATTCAACTGTGAAAAATTTTACATAGGTGTAATAATGTATTCTGGTGTTTATAACATTTGTTGTGCTGTGGACAACTTTGGCAGTCTGGTAAAGCCTATGGACTCTTTCTCAAAATAATATTTTCATATGTAGAAAATAAAATTATGATAATAGGAAACTAGTTATATTTAAACACAATTAAAAATTATTAAAAATTATGATAATTACCTATGTGCTTCTTTATTGATTCGTTAAATAAGATTTATCACAGACCTAATGACTAGTAGTGAACATTGTGATTTTCAAAGTATTTGTAATTCCTATTCGTGACAAAATCCCAGATACTGCTAGGCCTACTTGGGTTCTTCATCTGCATTCATATTGTAAGAATGCTGAATAGAATGCTGTTAGAAATGAATGGAAATTAAGATAGGTCTTCCTCATCCAAGTTCACAGATATTCTGAATTCAACTAATGGGCATCTTTGGACACCAAGTTAAGAATGCCTGAGATAATTACTACTAATTTAAACAAACAATAATTTAAATAAAAATGTGATATATCTACAGCAGGAAAATGGGGAGAATAGAAGACGGCTAAAATAGTTGAGTGCTGATACATGTGGAGTTGAGAACTGGCAAATAGAAAGAAATGAGGCAAGAGATTTGTTTTGTTTTGTTTTTGCTTTTGATGTTTTTCTAAAACCTATGTATTGCCATTTGATTTTAAAGATTACATGTTTTCTTTTATAGCAAGTAAAAATATTTTGTTAAAACTCACTGCATTGTGTGAGTAATCTTAGCCCATTTATGTAACTTGTGTATAGAAAGTTGTCAAAAAGGAAAATTATAAAAATGTTAGCAGTGATTAATCTATGTATGAGATTTCAGGTGGTATTTATTTATGTTTTCTATATTATTTGAATTACTTTATATTGATACATATAAAGATTGATAAATACATATGCATTTAAATTTAAAACATAAAACATTGTCCTATTGTTGCAGAACATAAGAGATGAGTGTGCAACATTGCATATATTAGATTTAATGAGAAAATGAACTAAATGGGCATTTAAATAAGTTTATCATAAACCTACAGCAATATTACAAGTTAATAAATGTAATTTATAGAAAAAATGTATGCAGTTTTTTGTAAGAAAATATATAGGAGAATTAATTTTTAAAAAGTAAATTTAATAAAAACTGAGTTGTTCTAATTAAAGTAAAATAACTACACATTTATTGATTTCACATTTAAATTTAACTTGTCTGAAATCCTGTTCATCTGACATAACTTATCCTACTTCTTTTATAATCATGAATGTCATTTAACATAACAAATATAAAATGCTGAAACACAACGTTTTGATTTTTTTTATTCTATTATTCACTGTGGGAATGCAGTACTAAAAATATTGAAGGCTATAATAGAATTCTTTCAAGTATTAATCAAAGACTATACTGAATCCATATTGTGTGCCAGGCATGGTATTAAATGTGAGATTTTAAATATATAAGGTCCTTGCTTCTACTCACATTGATCAAATATGCCTGTGTTTTAGTCAGTTTGGACTGCTACAACAAGAACACCATAAACTTGGTGGCTTAAACAACAGAAACTCATTCCTCACAGTTCTGAAAGTCCAATACTAAGGTGCCAGCAGGTGTCTGGGAGGACCCTCTTTAGAAAGACACCTTCTTGTGTTACCCTCACATGGAGGGGAGAGAGAGCTCTAGTCTCTTTCTCTTATTATAAGGATTCTAATACCATTATGGAGGCTCTACCCTCACAGCCTCATCTAATCCTAATTTTCTCCCAAAGGCACTATTTCCTAATATCACCTCATGAGGGGTGGAGGTTTCATCACATGAATTTTGGGGAGATACAAATATACAGTCTATAAAAGCTTGCTAATAAATGTATAATTAAAATTGAGATGGTGAAATAAAAACACAAAAAGAACACATAGCATGGACATAGACTAAGGTTAAAGGAAGACTACTCTGAGGGAATCACTATTGAGTTGCATTACAAAGACTAAACAGAAATGAGGTGGGTGAAGGGAAGGTAGGGCAAAAGCCCCTGAAGAGAAAAGGCCTTATAGTCATGGAAGGAATACTGCATAGGAAAAGGTTACATGGCAAGTCCAAAGTTCACAGGCAGTAGTGCACAGCAAGGGAGAAGGTGAAAGAGTGTTTTAAGTTCAAACAACAAAGGCAGGGAAGTCACAAAACTGCACCACCCTGTAGGCCACATCAAGGAAAGCACTGAATGGTTTTAAATGTGGGTATTGGATGAGAATTATGCAGAGTAAATTGATAATTTTTGTAATTTAAAAAATTATTCTGGTTGCACTGTGGAAAACAAATGAGAAGCTGTGTGGTGGTTGTGGAGAGACCAGGTGACAGCCCACATTGCCTTTCCTGTGGACCACACATCCCCTATGCTTCAAAATACTGTTTGAACCAGCTTTACTATCACACTGTTTCCCTCTTATATTAATAAGTTGAATAAAACTTTGACTCAAGTTCAATCTAGATTTTCATAATTGCCATATTTTTAAATTTTTGAAAATTTATCTATTGTGGTTTTGGAAGTACCACCAAGATGACCAAGGATTCATTTGGTAGAACAAATTACACTATCTTAACTTATAAGTTCTTTAACTTCAGGAACATTATTTTTAAATTTTTAGTCACTGGAGTAAATCCTTATAGTCAATAGAACACTGCCTTTTCTGGCTATGTATCTTTTACTCATTTAAAAAAATTATTTCAAAATATTATGGGGGTACAAATGTTTTTGGTTACATGGATGGTTTTTGTAATGCTTGAATCAGGGTTATAAATGTGCCCATCACCCAGATAGTGTTCATTGTACCTGTTAGGTAGGTTTTCACCCACCCTCTCCTCCCCACTCCCCCCTGCTTGATTTCCACTGAGTTTTACTTCCCTTTGTGCACATATGTGCTCATCGGTTAGTCCCAATTTAACAGTGAGTACATGTGACATTTGTTTCTCCATTCTTTAGATACTTGACTTAGGATGATGGTCTCCAGTTCTGTCCAAATTGTTGCAATAGGCATTAATTCATCCTTCTTCATGACTGAGTAGTACTCCATGGTATACATATACCACATTTTGTTAATTCACTCATGAATTGATGGGCACTTTTGGAATTTTTCTATCTTCTGTTTTCTGATGAACGTATGAAGGACCACCCTTTATTTCCCTTGATCAATTTTTAATGGTCGCTTTTGGTCAATTATGTTTTTGTGGACTGAAATGAAACTTTTAAATGATATATAATTCTCAATGACTTAGACCTCAGAAACAAATACTTTGGGTATTATAATTTCTTATGACAATATAATTATTCATATATATTCAATAAGAATCATTATATCTTTTAACAGGACGTACAAATTATGCAAATAAAGCCTTACCTGGAGTTTATATTTGAGAATAATTTTTATTTAGTAAAGAATGACAAGTTTTCCATTAAGGCACAAAGGTTGAATTTAAAAAGTAAAGCCAAAGCTTACAAAATCATTTCAGGAAAACTAGCAGGATACCTGTTTTAAAGAGTCTCCTCTTCACAAAAGGTAAGAAAGCTCCCTTGTAGGCAGGTCAGAAATTTCAAAATCTGTTAAGAATCTCAAAGAGAAATTCAACAAAATTTGTAAGTGTGAAATCTCAACAAGATAATTTCTTGGACTTGGTTTCCTAGCTTTAGGATAAAAAAAGCAAATAATGGAGGTTTTTGGGAGGTTCAACTCTATGTTACTGAATGAAATTTACAAATAAAAGTTAATTCTCTGTACTTATATTACCCAATAGTACAGTAGACTTATATGACTAATAAACAACTCTTGCTTCACTATGAAAACAATCAGAGCAAAACATAATGGGATCAGCTTTTTGTGCTGAAGAATAATCCTTGTGAATTTTATATGATGAAAATGAGCAGAATATTTAGCAAAATATTGAAAATTGATAATTAAACAAAATGGTGGACTCACACAAGGATTATTTATCTAAGGGAATTGACTTAGTGTTGACTTTATATTTATTATTAAGAGTTAAGAACCCATAAAATTACATGCTAACTTGTACATTTCTGTTTGGTAGAGAACATAACTCCAAAGTTTACAGTTTTATAGCCTTGTAGGATATAAATCAGTTTTATATCTAACTTAGCAAACCTGCTTCAAAATGCCTTTTCTGATATATTCTAAAATGTTCTTTGAACTAGCTTAACTTTCTTATTAGTTCCCTCAATAAATTATGACTTGAATAAAATATTTGACATGTGTTCACCTTGTATTTACATGGAAGTCATGTTTTTACTTTTGTAGAATGTATGATAAACTGGTGTGCTATCCCAGTAGATAGAGTAAAGCAGATAGATATAAGAATGATTACAATGGTAAAATTAGAAGAAATTGGTGTTCTATTTGCTATGGGGTTTCAAGTTTAAGGAGATGTCAAGAATGATTCCTAGGTTTGCACACAAGAACAGTTATGCTATTCAGTGCCAAGGATATGGCAAGTATTGTTACTAGGTTTACACATATATCAAAATCTGTGGGATACAGCAAAATCAGTCCTGAGAGGAAAACTTAAATGTACACATATAGATAGAATACCATTCAATGAACTAGGAACTATTGGAAAATAGTAGCAAGGTTATTGGGGAGGGAAGTGTTAGAAGAGTAGGAAAGGGAAAAGATGAAAAGTAATGATTCTTGTCATAGAAATATTTGGATTTGAGATACATTGAACTGCACAAGTCAAAATTATAAATTTGCTATTGGCTATTCATGGATGGAGCCCAGACTAGAGAATTAGGATGCAGGTATATATTTGATAGTCATTAATATTTATGTCTTAGTTGAAATTGTGGATATAGGCCATAGAAGAAGAATGAATCTAGAATATTTTAGTCATGACTTCTATCAAGACACCCTGGTTAAAAGTGAAAAAAGACATTCAATTAACTTTAGCAAAAAAGTGGGATTTTTTTGGCTCATGTAAGTTAAATATCTCCTTTTGGGTCTGGGTTAATGCACCTAGTGACATAATATCAGAAATCTATCTTTTCAGCTCTGACTAAGCTTTGCTGGCTTAATTTCTGGCAGGCATTAGGCAAGTGTGATGAAGATGGTCTCAGTAACTCCAAGATTACTTGTGAAAAGAATAAAACAGTGTCCTCTTCAAACAAAAATTGGCATTGGACAAATAACTGGCTAAGGGTATAAGATAATCAGCCTTGGTCACCTGACCATCTCTTTGGTATAGGAATCATGGCTTTTTGATGGAAATCTCTACCAGACAAAACATGAGAAGTTCCTCAGAGAATAATTGGTTTGTCTTTCTACAAGATGACAGGAGGCATGCTGGGCAGGGAAAAGCAGACATCTACCACAGATTAATTCAGAATTCCATGGAATTTGTGTTTGAGGGAATCAACTGGAAGAAATTAGATAAATACACCATAGAAAAGAAAAAATAAAAGCCTGAGTGATTGCATACAGTGAAAAGAAATATTTATAACAAATTGGCATAAATTTTACAATGACCCTTGAATAAATAACCTTACCGAACAATAACAACAAAAAAACTAACCTGATATGTCCTAGGTGGATTATTGAAAAAGTAGTTTTAATGTATAAATATTTCCAATACTTTTAACAAAAAACAGGAATTACTACTTTTATCAAACTAAATTATGATGGTCCTATACTAAAGTGATTAATCACAAATTCTAGCTAAAAAGGTTACACCAACAGATAAAACCAAAGATTGTTAGTATTAGCATTATGGTGGATGAGGTACTCAAAAAAAGAAAATACTGAATAAATACAACTGTACTTTCAGTCTATTGTTAATCTGGAAATAAAGTGCGAATTGGCAGATGCCAAAAATTAGAGGTAATTTAAAATCAGAGTGTTGAATAATTAAGTTTAACTCTCTGATTTTAAATTTTCTTTGCCCTGATTATGGTTGCATATACAAGATTAAAAATATCCTGAGGTTACACAGGAACCTCCCAGGAGTAACTCGTCATTTGGCCCATGAAAGAATGTGATGGAGGAAACTGGAACTGAGGCCCCTCACTTAAGACAGAGACACCTTGAGGTGCTACGCCTTTAGCAAAAGTACTGTAAATTTAGAGTGTTCCCGCAAAAGAATATCAGCTCACAGGCAAAAAGAGATGACAAGCAATGATATACAAACAAAAAAATGAAAAGATTACCATGTGAGAATTTAAAAATCACAAATTTGGGGTATGCATTCACGCTATCTGTAAAGTCTAAGAAATCTTAACCCAAAAAATGTTATTTTAAAAAGTCTATGTTTGGGAGGCCCCAGGACTCCTGACAGGAATAGAGAATGAAATAGAGAAATTCGTTCTCAACTCAGCCCCTGAGGGTTCCCAAGATTGTATTTACCCAAGAAGTTGTCCTGCAGGCTCCCCAGCTACTTTTGACCTTCAGTTGTGCTCTCACTAAATCTCTCTATTCATTTGTATTTTTGAGTATGACCTTGATCATTTATATACAATCGTAAGATGGTAAGTATTTATTCATGACATAGGGCAGCAATTGAAGAGTCTATAGGAAAGAAGCATTATCTAGATGTTTCCTTGTAACCAGGGTACTCATGACATTCAAACACAGAGACATGACTGGGCAACACTTCTCTTCCGTTCAAATTTCCTTTCTTACAAATTCATTGTGTTTAAAGAAAAGTTCTGTCAATTTATACACTCAAAAATTATTTATAGCTCTCTATTGCATTCCCTCTAACTCAAAATTTAGTCTTTATGGTGAACATAAAGCATAGCAGAGAAAGTTATAATTCCCAGCTCAAACGGCAGTAATTTTTAAAGCAGCAGCTCCAAGGTTATTTAATGAAAATTGGTATATATAACATTTAATTTAATACCCATCTATTATAAACGCCTTAGTACTAATTCAAGTGAAACTACATTGATCTTTTATTAGCTCCAAATGATATATAAGAAAAATAGCATCATTCAAATTTATAATAATAGCTGTAACTATAACAGCATGTTCTTCTTTTATATGTGAACTGAAATAAAAGAATTTATGTGACAGTAGAAATGGAGCAGATTTATCATATGAATTTTTCTAAATTAATTTCACTGTAAGATAATTTGAAAAAGTTATATATTTTTTCATTCAGCAAGTAATGTTTTAATTTCTAATATGTGCTAACAAGGCAGAGATATTCTTCCTAAGTAAGCCACTACTTGTTTTCTTTGTATGTCATTCAATAAGTATATGATTCTGAAATGTCACTAAGGTAAGTTTAAGTATTATCTCAGACCTTTTGAGGAGGCAAGGGTGTGATTATGGGATCATCATCATGCATTCCTGTACATTCAAATATTGGTAGAAAAGTTGCAATCTGGAAAGCAAATGCATGCTGCCTAGGTTTATATTAAAGAGTAATATTTTTAATTTTCATGTCATAGTGTGATGCAATTTCATGGGTTAGGAATCTTCACTGGCTGCTACAAATGTCAAATTTTGTTGATTTCATGAGGATATTTTGAAGGACTCCATTTGAACATCATACTCACAATTATTTTATGATATATCACCTAGGAATATTCCAATCCATTGAGTTAAGACAGAAATATAGTTGGAGAATCTGAGATAAGACTGAAATGTGGCTCTGACACGAGCTGCTTGTATTAATTTCCTGGTTGTATTAATTTGGGGGACTATGACAAATTACCACAAAACAGTGGTTTTAGATAACAAAAATTTATTTTCTTAAATTTATGGAGGTCAAAAGTTAAAAATGGGAACTACAGGGCTAAAATCAAAACGATAGCAGAGCTGTTTTCTTTTTGGAGGCTCTAGGGGAGAATGTGTTTTCTTGCCTTTTCCAGCTTCTAGAGGAAGTCTGCATTCCTTGGCTTGTTGACCCCTTCCTTCATCTACAAAGCAAGCAGTATAATATTATCAAATCTCTCTCTCTCCCCCTCTCTCTCTCCCTCTCTCTCTGGCTTCTGTCTTCTGTCATCCCATTTTTCTCCCTCACAGAGCTCTTTATCTGACTCTGACCCTCCTGTCTTCCTCTTCTGAGGATCCTTGTAGTTACTATGGGTTCATCCAGATAATCCAGGATAATCAGCCCATCTCAAGATCCTTAATCACATCTTTTACCATAAAATAATATTAATCCTTTGCCCTATAAGGTAACATTCACTGATTAAGGTATTAGAATGTGGACATCTTTGGGGGGCATTATTAAGCCTACCACACTGTGAGAACTCAGACAAGTTGCTTTAACTAAGATTTTATGGTCTTAATTTCCTCATTAATAAAATGACATATTAATAGCACCGATGTTCTGAGTAAAAGTGTGTGTGTACATATGTGCATATATATATCTGTGTGTATATCATTGATGTGTATGTACACACATATTCATCACTGTAATCTATTTATTATCTATAATTTATCATTTTATATATTCATCCATATATCATAAAACCATATTTTATTCAGTTATTGATAAATACTTATTACAAACTCTTCAAAATGAATTATATTAAGTACTATTAATAATAGCTAGACTATTAAGTGCTTATTTGCTCTTTATTTTGTTTATTTGTCTCTCATTCCTGCTCCTATCCATCTCTACCACTCCTTATGAATTTAATATATTTAAGTTTTTATGTAGCCTTGAGAAATATACAGTGCTGATTTGTGAGTATATTTGTTTTTTTAATTTATATAAATGATATTTTGCTGTAGTTTTCATTATCTTGCTTACATTTTTCAAACAACACTATGTCCTTAGAGAGCTCTGATTAAAAGTACAATCATTGAAATTATTTAGCAAGAGTTTATAATGGTACTACCACCTAATATTCATGCAATGCTGGAAAAATTGTATAGCATCTCTGTTCCTCAGGGTTTCTAGGCTACTTCCTCTGGCCACATCTTCAACATTGAACATGTTTTTTTCCACATACAACGATGGACACCTAAGGATCCTCTAACTCTCTTTCACCATAAGCAAAACTGTGATGAACCTGCCTGTATGTGTTCCATTATGGACCTGTGCTTCAACTTGTATGGGATACATACTAAAGACAGAGAGATCCTTTGGTCCTTAATTTATGTATATACTTAATTTCAATAACTAATGCCAGTTTGTCTCCATAATGATAATACAGGAATTCATGGAATCCTCCTGTCCTAATCAACTCTTGATTATATGACACTTTATCCTTTGCCAAACTAATAGGTATAAATTGGTGTCATATTATTAAATTTGGACTTTACTTACACCTTGGCTGCTTAAGTATTTACTTAAGCATTTGTTAGCAATGCAGGTGTTTATTTCCAAGATTTGATTGTTTTTTTTCATTTTTGGGGTGATTTCTTTTCTTTCTTGGTGATAATCTATAGTTCTTCATATATTTGTACATATGTATATCTCCAGAGTTTTGATATTGCTGTTCTTTCAGTCTCTTCTATTCATGTTGGCTATTGTGTCCTTTGCAGATTATATATTTTAATGTAAACAAATATGTATCCTGATATAAGTTTTGTAAATTTGAGGTCAATTTTAAGAACTCCTTTCCCATCTAAGACCACCAAATTACATACATACAGGTTTTTTCTATTAACTTTACAGTTTTACAGTTTTAGTCTTCACATTTAGGTGTTTGTTATCTCAACAGTATCTACAAATGTTCCTTTTCCAGCCATTGTATAATGCCATCACTTTTATGCTTAAATTTCTATTATATTCATGGATTTATTTCTGGTTCTTCTGTGATTTTCCATTGGCAAATATTTTGTAATATACCATTAACATAGTTTTAAAATTATTTTCATTATTATTACATCTTTGTAGCAATAGGATCAATTTGTCTCTTTTTTTTCATCTCTTTTAATATTCCTTTAGCTATTTATGGACATGTATATGTTCAAGTAGAATTTTTATTAAAATAATATCAATGAATGGATTTATTTGGAAATAATTAACATCTTTATAATTAACATTTTAAAGCCATTCTGTACCTAAAAGGTTATATTTCTTCATGCATTCAGACATTTTATATCCTCAAATATTTTCATAAATTTTCTTTACCAAGGACTTAGTATTCCTTATTAGATTAAAAGTTGTATATTGTATTTATTTTATAGCCTCTGGGAAAGGTATTTCATTTTTTTTTATTGCATTTTTTATACTGGTTTAGAGGCATGCAGTATATTTGGTGGTTGCTTCTACAATTATTCTGAATAAATACTATTAGTATTTAGTTTGTGTGTAGATTTGTTTAAATTTTTTTGTAATTGTTATAGCACTTATTTCTATTTTTGAAATGGTGTTTGGCCAGGTACTCTCTCAATGATAAAGAATGCATATATATGGTTCCAAGCCTTAAAGAAATGGGCCTAAAAGTGCTCTAAATAGCTAGAAATTTTTGAGAGACTTTTTTTTTAATCAATTCAAAGAAATTTCTTTCTTGTCATTTTGTTTTCTGGGAATTGAATTTATTAAGTGACTATTCTCAATAGATTTATTGATGTAGTAAATTATACCATTTAATTTTCTGGTGTTGAAGTGCTTTACATTTATTTATTATTAAATATTTTAAAAATGTAATTAAATTAGTGAATACTTTAATGGGAATTTTTTTAAAAATGTCCATATATAAAACTTATCTCATCTTTTATTATGTTGTCCTGTCTGTTTCTGACTGGAGTTCTTACTGGACTTCTAATGCCTTGAGCACACTTTTCTCTTTTCTTTCCACAGTTTAAATAATGAAACATTTTGTGCATACAAAACTAGAATTTAGTGACAATCTGGAGACTTCAGAATTAACCCTTGACTGAATATAATAAAAAGAGAATAAAAATATCCCAAAAGTAAACAAAGGTGCACACAGAAGGTGAGGGAAAAACAATACAACAGGGCCTGAATTCAGTTGGGGCCCATAGAGCCAGAGGAAAGAACTGCAGATTCTTTTTGCCCTGGGGTGGTCGCAGTCTGGAAACAGTGCCTCGGTGCCTCAAAGGATGAGAGGTTGACCTATAATTTTGATAAGACTGCTAGGCCTAGAAAGATAAAAGTCAGATTTTGGTGCCTAGAAAATAGTACCTAGGAAAATCTTTCTCCACATTGGCCCATTGTTACAGCTCAACCAGGTTCTTTGGCCCTGCTCAAAGAAGCCAATACACTGAGACAGCAGGGGTTACAGCAAAGAAAGAGTTTAATATCACAATCACAGGCACCATGCAAGGAGACAGGAGGAATGTCTTAAATCCATCTCCCCAAGAATTTGGGAGAAAAGGTTTTTAAAGATAGTTTGTCAGGCAAAGGGCTAGGGAATTGGGTCTACTGATTGGCTGGGGATGAACTCATAGAATCAGGAAGCAAAAATTGTCTTCTTGTGCTGAGTCAGTTCCCATGTTGCAAGACCAGTTGAGTCAGTTTCTTGGGCCACTGATCTGGCTGAAATGTAGGGTCTCTGGACAATATCTCAAAGACCAGCCTTAGGTTTCACAAGGGTGATGTCATATGTGGGAGCAATGAAGAAAGCTAAGAATCTTTTTGACCATCAGCTATATGATTCCTGAGTAGTAAGCAAGTATAGGAAAGCAAGCTAGGGAACAATGGCTGGTTATATATTTATATTTATATTATATAATTGTATGTTTATGTTTAATACACAATTATATATTATATATAATTATATTATATATGTATTATTACTATAACAATTCTAGCTTTGAATATTTCAGGTTGGCCTGAAAAAAATCTCAGTCATGAGTCTGGCTGCTTATGCTGCTGGTACCCTGATAGCAGTCAGTGAAATTTCTCTTTGAAGAAAGATATCATTATTCTAGGCCTCAAATCATATTAGTAATACTTTGTAAGATGCAATGTGCACTACAGAATATAATGTCCAGAACAATAAGGAGGCACACAAGAGAGAAAAATTTTAAAAGCAATATGAATAAATAAAGAATTACAGGTTTGAGAATGATCAGGCACAATGCTGAAAATAAAGAATAGTGATAGTTCAGCTGGATGTAGAATGCTAGTTAGGGTAAAGTTAAACCATTTCAGACATTTTCAGACCTTTAATTTTGTCTTAACCAATTGTGCTATATTGTTATAGGATTCACTACCTCAATGAAGAAGAAACTTTCTACCGAGTATCTATGTTTAGCATTGTCATGAACAGTTTAAGGATGTATTATTTTTTACTTTTTTAATAAATATTTTATTTTAGAACAAACATGGAGTTACGGAAAAGTTCCAAATATAGTATAGAGTTTTCATATTTTCCTCACCCAGTTTCCCACATTGTTAACATCTTACATTACCGTGGTCAAAACTCAGAAACTAACATTGATACATTACTATTATGTACACCCTACATTTTATTTTGATCTTACCAGTTTTCCATTAGTGCCTTATTTATGTTCTAGGAACCAATTCAGGTCACCACATTGTTATTTGTTATGTCTCTTCAGTCTCTACTGCTCTGTGACAGTTTCTTAGTGTTTCCTAGCTTTTTCCTCTTAAGAGTGTTAAGGGATTTTATCCAGGTACCATTTAGAATGTATCTAATCTGGGTTTTTGTTGTTGTTGTTTTTCATATCATTAGACCATTGCTATGGATTTTTGGAAAGAATACAACAGATATGAACTTCATGTTTTGTCATATCACATCCAGGTACATGATTCCACATGACCCTGGTGATGTTCACTTTAATCACTTTGATAAGCTAGCATTTAATAGATTTCTCTACTGTAAAGTTAATATTTTTTCCTTTCCATAGTCTAGTATTTTCTATATTCTTTTAGTGACCCCTTGTATTTAAAACTCAAGATAAGCTAGTGAGTGAGGAATTAATGAAGTCACATTTGAGAAATGAACAAATAGGCAAGGAAGGATGAAATATTACCATCAAGGACAAGACTCTGTAGCAAACAGAGGGTATTTTCTTAGTCCGTTTGTGCTGTTCTAACAGAATACCATCAAGTTAGTGGCTTAGACGACAAATATTTATTTCTCACAGTTCTGGAGGCTGGAAAGCCCAAGATTAAAGTGTTGGCAGATCTAGTGTCTGGTGGGCAACCCACTTCCTGGTTTGTATCCTCTCCTGACAGAAAGAAAGTTCTGGTCCTTTTATCCCCTTAAACGGGCATTAATTCCATTCATGAGGTCTGTGCGCTTATGACTTAATTATTTCCCAAAGGCCCCACCTCCTAATACCTTTACATTGTTGATTAGGATTTAACATATGAATTTGAGGGAAACACAAACATTTCATCCATAATAGAGATGTATATTAAAAACCACAGTATTTTCATTTTCTCACCAATTCTACATCATAAAATTCCCTCACTTTAATCATCATGAAAATCATCACCCTGGTATAAAGGATGCAGCCTCTGCATGATCACTGTAATTTGACAGACAACAGTGTTGTCAGATGAAGTAGAGTTTGGGACTTTCCTGAAGAGTCCTTCAGGAGGTAGAGCAAGACCCATCACCCACAACTATCGACACGTGATCTTTGAATGCATGACTCTCTTTACACTTTTTTCTTATTTCAATTTTAACAGAGTGTGGCTTCTCATGGAGCCAAAAGCTTTTTCCATGTTACCAAAATGAACTTTTTTCTATTATCAAAATGAACTTTTCAGAAGCAAACAACCAATAATAAACCACCACTGCCAGACCATAATAAAGAAAAGAAAGAACAAACTCAGCTTCAAGTCTATAAAAAAATATGCAATTTTTAAGGAGCAACACTCCAATATATCACTTTCATGTAAACTGTATGTAGTGCAAAAACAGAAGAATATATTAAAAAATACCTATTTTATTATTTCCATGTAACATCAGAGGCTTTTATTCTCTCCATTAATTAAGAAGAGGTTGTTTGGTAGAGCCAAGGTGTTGTAAAGAAGACCGCATTAAAACGAAAATTATGATTGTCAAAGTAAAAGCCACCCTGCGAGTAATAAGAGTGGAACTGACACTGTAGAAAATCCAGTTAGAAATTCACAGACACACTTGAAATGCCTTCAAAACATAGAAGAGTAAAGTGGAGAAATGCAATTGAAGACAAAATAAAAATGATACGAGGGCAAGATATAGGAAATTCAGCTTAAATATAATAGATGTTTGCAAAGCAAAGAATATCCCAAATGAATGAGGCAATAACTAAAGACACACATGTGGGGAAAATAGTTCTATGAATTCAGAAGGATGACTATCCTATTTCAGATCAATTTCAGAAAACAGCATGTTCATATATATGTATTAGTATATATAAGCATAATATGCTTATCTATATACATATAGTTATTTTAATAAAAATAATTCTGTAATATCCAAGAAAAATCAAAAGATATATGGATTGCAAAAAACGAAATACTTGATTTTTTTTCTTACTTTTCCTCAATAGATAGAAAATAGTGAAAAATATGTACAATATTTTTAGAGAAAATTCTATATATGATTTAAGACTCCTTGAGGTAAAAACATTGAAGATTTGAGTTAGTAAATATTACCAAAATCATCATAATTTGTACAGACTATTATTTAAAACACAAAAAAATGTGATTTGAATCCACTTAATTTAAAGGAAGTAACCAACCTAATCATGATATATAATCAGGAAAAGTGTACAAAGGGATAAATATATAGATAAATCTCACCTATAAATATAGGTGAAAATGTCTATAATATGAAAAAGGATTCAAAAGTATATTTAAAATTAAAATCACTGTCATAAAAGTTTTCATAGAAATTTTATTAGTAGAATATACATCGTTGCAATAGATAAGAAAAAAAATCCCAAATATAAAATTCAATGCATAACTCATTTCTTATAAAATAATTTAACAGGTAGGAAAAGAAGGATTTTTATGCATGATAAAGAGAATACTGAATTTAATAAAGATCAAATTTATTGGTAACTATTTAATAAAAAGTGGACATATGAAAGTATGTCCCTATATATATAATATTTTCTTCAAGAAGTTCCAAATAAAGAATAGAAAAGGAGACAACACTATCACTTATTAGTCAGTTTCAGATGAATTTTGATTTAAAGTTGGGCTTGGGAGAGAGAATAAATAAGAAGTAAATAGAGTTGAGTTCTTGAGTTGGACCACCTGTATTCAAATTCTGACTTCAACACTTAATCTCTGTGTATTTTTAAGCCTCAGTTTTCTCATCTGAAAAATGGAATAACAATTATACTCACATCTTAAAATTGTTCTAAGAATGAAATTGGGCAATCCATGTAAAGCATTTGAGCATAGAAGTGACATAGATTAAATCTTTACATGTGATTAATAATATTATTATTTTAGTTATTATTATTTAGAAAACTGACATATCTGCTCAGTAAGAATATTTAGAATTTGGGCTGGATACCACCATTTTCAATAGGTTTTTGTATATGCTGATTTCATTTAGCAAAATATTAAAAAAGAAGTTTATTTGATAACTTGCATTTGTTAATACAGTTTTATCTTTACTGATGTACAAATTATTATACAAAATATTACAAATCATTACTGAATGATATAAAATGTAAATAAATGGAAATATTCACCATATTTCCAAACATTAAGTTGAGTATCTCTATCATCAATTTTTTTTCCATTTAAACCCTTCAGGGGAAAGTTTTGACTTGCTTTTTTATTTTGAAGGTTTATCTAAATAACAAGTTTCTTAAGTTCATTTGTTAGAATAAAAATAAGAAAATAAATAAATCAAATGAGAAATACTTAACGGGATGAATTATCTTTTCAGATATTATGTATATGAGTTTTCAATGTAAGTAATAAAATATTTGGCATGCAATATAATATTTAATAATTATGAACATTGTAAACAAAATAATGTAAGAAGCCATGAATCCAACACCCAGATCAAGGCAGAGTATTACCACTGACATCAGGGCTCCCTTTGTGTTCCCAGCCCCCAGACTCTTACCTTATCTCAACTATAGAAGTAATAACTATTCTGCAATTTATTTTTATTCCTTGTTTTCTTTAAAAAATGACCATTTAGTATATGTCTCTAAAAATATGAAAAATTCCTTAATATTACATGTGTTAATGTATGGCATAATACTCTAAGAATGCTTCAATGATATGTTTTTTCACTGAATTTTGTTTCTAAAACCCATCCAAGTTGATGTGTATAGCCATAGTTATTTTCTGTATAGTTTTATATCTTATGATGGCATCATATCCATCTGTTTATTTTCCTGTAGATGGACATTTGCAATTACTAATAATGATAAGATGAACATTATTATACATATCTACTGTTGTAAATGTGAAAAAGTTAATGTAGGCGAATTACCTATGAATGAATTTGTTGTCTTAGTTTGCTCTGTGTGTGTGTGTGTGTGTATGTGTGTGTGTATATGTATCTTTAATATTGTTTTCCAAAATTATTGTACAGCATGCCTTCTCTGTCTGTTGGTTCTGCATCTGCAGATTCATCCAACCATGAATCAAAAGTGTTTGAAAACTAATAATAAAAATAATACAAATAAAAAGACAATACAGTAAAACACTATTTACATAGCATTTACATTGTAGTAGGTATTATAAGTAATCTAGAGATGATTTAAAATATACAGGAGGATGTGGATAGGTTATATGCAAATATTATATCATTTTATACAAGGGACTTGAGCATCTGTGGATTTTGGTATGGGTGGATGGTGGGGGTGGGGGAGTGATTTTGGAACCAATCCCCCATATATACCAAAGGATGACTGTACCACTCTACACATCCACCACGAGTATGTTAAGAATTCCTCTTGTTCTAAATTTAAAATAATGCTAAATAAATGTTTCAATTTTTTTCCATTTTAGGGAGTATGAAATGCTATCTCATTATGTTTTTATTATTTATTGTTTTGATTTTTATTTGTCCATATTCTTATTTGTGTATAAGACTAAACTTCTTCCTTGTTTAATTATTTGTTTTCCCTTTTCTGTAAAATGCTTACTCAAGGCTTTTCCTCATTTTCCTAATTTATTCTTTCCATATCTTATTCATTTTAGGTATCCCTTATATATTTTGCATATTTTTGTCAATTATTGCTGCAATTATCTCTCCCAGTTTACAACTTAATTTTTCAATAGTTTATGGTATGTTTTGATGAAGAGAAGAAATTGTTTTTCCGTATCCCAAGATAGAGTGGGTTTTTTCTCTAACACATCGGGTTTTTTCCTCCTATATTGCTATTCATATTTAGTGTGATGAAAGAATTCAGTATTTTTTCCTACTTATAAATAATTACTCTGCATTATTTATTGCATTGTCCATATTTACTACACTAAACTTCACACCATCTTGATTAAATACTTTTATATGAGTGGATTAGTTTCTGGCAACTCTTTTCTGTTCCGTCCATCCATTTGTCCTTGCACTCAAGCCATGTAGTTTTTATTAATGTACTAATTCTGGGATCTCTGTAGAGCAAGCTGCCCTCCTACTTCTCTCTCCTCTGTTACAACTGTGTCCTGGATATTTTGGACATTTTGCTCTTTTCTCTACATTTTTAAATTTTTTTTGTCAAGTTCCACAATTCTTGCTGTTGAAAAACAGGTGGGAATTATACTGATGGTTTTCCACTATTAAGAGAGAACTGATGCCTTTATTACATTGACTTGCTATCAACTAACCTTTTAATCTCTCTTCACTTACTTAGGTCTTGTAAACGTTTTAAAATAAATTTTGATAATTTTATTCATATATTTATTGCATGTTTTTGTTAGATTTATTTTGGTTGCCTTTATTCTACTATACTTGGTGACTTTCTTATAAAATTGTATTTACTGTCCCTCTTTTTCTCAGGAATAGAAAATAAATTAATTTTGAATATTTATCTCATATTTTAGTAGAATGTCTAAGCCTTTATTAATTTTAAATTTTATTTCAGGTTATGTGTCTCCTAAGTTCATTAACTTATTATCTACAAATAACTATCATTTTATATTTTTTATTCCATTACATTACATGTTGAATTGTTTAAACATTTTTCTGCATTTATTGAGATATAGTTCCATGTGTTCTTATGTTAACATGCTGATAAACATTTATAGTTTTTGTGTATTTCTGGTATTAGTTAACAACACTTACTTTGCTAATATAAGCACAATTCAGTCATGATATATTGCAGCTATATTATTGTATACCAAGTTGGAGTAGTTTGACTAACAATTTGTTAGAATGTTGGAGTCTATATTCTCAGTGGGATTTGCCTCTAGCTTTCTACTGAAATAGCATATTTAAATATATATTTTAAGGTTAGAATAAATACAATTTCTTGTTGAAACAATAATAGTTACATAAATACGACATTTATTTATCAGTAGACTGTACTATGTGTGAAAATTACATCATACTTATAGGGAATTTACAAAATTAGTGGAAAGATAGAATGATTCATTAAATAGTGTTATTTACTATGTGCATTATTGGGGAAAGTATTTTAAACAGAAAAATCTCCACAGATTTCATCTCAAACCAAAATTAATTGTATGGGGTTAAAAAGTAAAAAAAAAAAAATAAGTAAAACTAAATACAGAAGAAGAAAGAGTGGATTTTATCTTATTTTTGAGGGGGAAAAAGACATGATCCTGGCTCAACTACTTCTGTCTTTATATGATGACAGTTACCAAATAGCATCCAATGTCTGATAAAAATATTTGCTTCAAAATAGTTTGAACTTTATTTTCTTCATGATCTCTTTATTATTAATGTTTGTGAATGGTAATGATATCTACATATATATTTTGTATCAGGAGAAATATTTTCCCCACCTATACCTCGACTAAAACATCAATTTTGCCACATAATTTTGCTTTAATCTTAACTAAAACATTTGAGAAAATAATCTCTTATTTTCTTTAATGGCTTTTTGCTAACTCTCTACCAATACATGAAAATAGTATTCAAGAACAGAATTGAAAATAATGAAAATATTGGGTACTAATAATCAACCAATATAGAATCCACACAATTTAAAAGAAGAATAGACTGACAAATAAAATAAAATGTTACCATGTTTTAGTGGAATTAGATTTAAAATATCATAAATACCACCAGGAGATGCTCAACAAATCATTTAATAAGAATTTAACCTTCATGAGTAGGAATTACAGTCATTATTTTCAAGGTTCCTCAAGAATAGAAAAAAATACATTTTTATAATGTCAAGCACCAAGTTTGCAGAATTCACGTATTTCTTTTATCTAATCTAAAAAGTAAATGGCATGCAATCTGATATTATGACCTACCTTTATGCATATTAGAATATTAGTCATTATAACTATATTTACATTAGCCTTGTTAGTGGAAAATCACTGGCATTGAAGATAGATATAGTACAGGCTGCTCTGCCCTCCTAACAAAACAATTCTTGGAAATAGAAATCAGATATGTGGAGGGTGGGTTGCTATTATTTTGGCATATTCTTCCTGAGATATCGACTTTTCTTATTTCAACAATATCAGAAAAATTGAAAAATGTAGTTATTTTTTGTTTATAAAATTGATACAGAATATTGATGCAGGACAGGAATAAAATGCCTGCATTGTTTTTGAAGCTCAGTTTTCAGAAAGTACTAATATGCTAACAAAAAAATAAATGAAGTCACAACTTGATGTACCTTTATTTTTCTCTGTGTCCATCTCTGAAAAATATTGGTATAAAACATCTAATTTTGTAATGATTTGGTTTGTATCTTTTATATCTTGCCTTAATATATATATCTTTTCCTAATTTTTCACCCTGTGTCAACATGGCTTAGGGTGCAAGAAAACCAGAGTACTTCAAAATAATCAATTTCTGAGTGTTTGAGCCAAAACTTCTGAGAAGTTCTACATGTGTTCAAGAGGCAGAAGCTGTAGCACTGTGCCCACAAGCATTTGAGAGCAAGGCCTTTAAAGATGCCATCTGTTATGTTATTCCATTGTGTGCCTGTCCATTCTTTTAAGAATAACTCAGGATTAATATATTTCATTTCAGTACCTATTAGAATATTACTAATCTATGTGTGGTAGATAAAGACTGTTTTTTGTTTTTGTTTTTTGATAAATACTCAGTGTTTTTTCCCAATTCTTGAAGCTAGCAGTTAATTAACTTAAAACACATTCAGACTCTGATATAATTCTCCTTAAAGAAGATATGCAATCAGTTGAACTGGATATAGATAGTTCTTTCTGGAGAAATGGGATAATTTTAGTGTGTAGACAGCATGGAATACAATGTATATTTCTTTAGTGGGTGAGAAAAGGGCTGTCACTTTGGACTGGGTTATATTCTTGGAGAACACAGAGATGTTGGTAACATCCCTATGTTAATGCTAATGACAGGGAGTCATCACGATGTTTTAGAGGAGACTGCACTTAAACTAGCAGTATAATTAATATTCCAACATAAGTTAAATGAATGGATTCCACACTTAAAAAGAAATGGAGATAGATGTAGAGTAGAAAAAAAAAGCAGAAGCAGAAGGAAAAGATACTGGACAGAGAGTGTAGTAGGTAATTATTATTTTTAAAAAAGGAAGAATCTTTTCTGAAAATCAATCTAACCCATTATAGGTGGGAGGTCTCTATCTCTGTCTGAACAGAACATTGCTTCCTGCTGTTTCTGTCAAAAAAAGAGACATTGTGATTTCCAGTGTAATTTCAAGCCTTGTGATATGAGGTTGGCATTCTGCCCCTCCAGCACGCTGGAAGATCTCACACCTGAATGAAGGGCAATTTCGCCTCTGTCATGGCGTGACGCTATAAGATGTGCTCTTCTCAAGGAAGGATGATGCAAAATCTTATCTTACAAACACAAAACATTGCAAGATGCTTGTTTAGTCTTATTTTTAAATAATTTTGTTATGTTGTGTCTCCCATACTAAATAGACAACCTAGGAAAATAGAAGAATGAGGAAAATTGTCTGGAAGTTTGCCAAAATTAACTGCTAAATAGTTTAAAATAGTTGTCTACATAGTGACTACATAATGACAAGAAGGGCAAATATTGTTTGATTACTTTGAATTAATATCAGAGAGAAAATTTAATAATTAGTTTCAGAATCTATGAAAATTGGATATATTTGGGTATCAACACTGAAAACCAGGAGTCTAGCAATTAGGTATCTTACCTATTGGAAGGACAGTCTTTAAAACTCTATTTTAAATGTAAGACTAAGGAATAGCTGTGGTTACTTGTGAATTTCTTCAGACAACATTGGCATATTTTTGAAACATAAATTTTAAAAATATGAAATTATGGATAAATTATTTTAATACATCAAATTTCCTACTCTTACAAATTTTCTATAAATTTCCAACAATTCCCTTCTTGTATACCCAAAAGAATTGAAAATAGGAACTCAAACAGATACTTGTATATCAATGTTCACAGCAGCATTTTTCAAAATAGCTAAAAGGTGAACACAACCCAAAAGTCCATCAATAGATGAATGGATACAAAAAAATGTAGTATATCGATACAATGGGATATTATTCAGCCACAAAAAAAGTGACGTTCTGGTGCATTTTATGATATCGATGATCCTTGAAATCAAGACTCAAAAGACAAATATTGTATGGTTCTGCTTACATTGGGTATCTAGTAGACAAATTTTAGGGACAGAGAGTAGCATAGAGGTTACTAGGGCCAGCAGGTAGGAAAAAATGAGGAGATATTGCTTAATAAATACAGCATTTCTGTTTAGGATGATTAGAAATTTCTGGAAATGTATTAATATAATGGTTATAGTTGCACAACATTGTGAATATACTTAATGCCATCAAACCATACATTTAAAACTGGTTAAAATGGCCAATTTCATGTTGTCTGTATTTTACTGCAAAAAACAATAGCAAAAACGGTAGACAGTGAAAAGTGTCTCTCCATCATAAGCATACCACACTGCAATAGGGTAACAATTCTTATGACTTTCTACTGTAGTCTTCCAGAGTTTCTTCCCACTTTTATTTAAGCAATAATATAAATGTTCTCATATTTTAATATTATAAAAGTAATAAATGGTGCCAATTTTAGCACCCACAGCAACAAAAAATGAAGATTCCAAGGTACACAACAAGGTTGGCTAATAAGCTGTGTTAGATAAGTTATAGTCTGGGTCAAATTGAGACCTAGAAACCACATAGTGAGTTAAACAGGAGACAATATAAGTAAGCCCTATTTGGTACCCTAGAGCTGAGGGAAGACTACCCACAGAAGGACAAATTTGAAAGTGCCTCCCCAACCCTGACCCAGACTCCTGAAGGCTGGGATCTGAATTTTATTGGAGAAGGTGTAGTTCTGCCCACTGGATATCAGAAAACTTCACTGATTTGTTTATGCTGGAATTGGTCTGAAGTCACTGGGCAAGAGTAAGCAACACTGCAGACAGCAGGAGGGGTGCAAATCTTCAGCAACTGATGGCACAGGCAGCAAGAAAGGCTGGTAGTTTGGTGGGAACCCTCAAGACTGCGTGGGAATGGCAGAGACATGCAAGCGTCAGGGTGCCAGTGTAGGAAGGAAAACTTTGAAACACTGGTTTCTGTGTCAAGAGGACCACATGAAGGTGACCACCAGGCCACATTGGGGCTGCAATGTCACCAAGAGACCATGCGCTCTGGTCACAAGGCTGGCATAGAGCTGCCCCTGATGTCCTTATCCCACACTGTTGACTCAACATGCAACAATTGCAAACCTGAGAGCCCTTTGCTTTGCAATATCCCTCTAGTGCCCTCTGCTGAGAAAACTGAATACTGTGCTTACTGTAAAGTAGGGATGCTTAAAGGAATTCTGTACAGTGTGAGACTGTGTGTGTGTGTGTGTGTGTGTGTGTGTGTGTGTAAAAATTTGGGGCTGAGAGGCTATAAATTGATAATTGGTACCAATAATATGTTAAAACCTCCTACATTCACCCAAATTCAACTTAAATACTACGGAAGGGGGCAGGGCGGGGGGAGGGCAGGTAGTGTGGTTTTACAAATTGACAGGGAAACAGGGTGATTCCTGTGTGGTAGCAGATTTAAATAAATGTGGGCGGTTAGGACAATGTTAACTGTGTGGACACAGGCACTCATCAAATTTCTGTTCGGTTAGTCTCTCCTTTCAAGGTAAATAACTGGGAACAAACTTGAGATATAGACCAGGACTGATCTGATTGAGTTCCTTCTGCTCTGTGACATTTTGGAGCAGAAGAAGCAATTTTCCCCCACTGACTTCCCCTGGAAGCTTACATGAATAACAGAATTCATGTGACAAACATTTTTTGTCCTCAACTTAAGTATAATTATACAAACTCAGGGCTGTTTCACAAGGTTTAGAATAATTAAAATGACAAGGAATAGCATTTGTGCACACAAATAATAATCTTGATTACTATATCATATAACAGCACTGGTTAACTATTTTTTTCCTTTTTCTGATGCTATCATAGGAAGTCAGATTCTTAAATATAATTCTATTTAGAAATAAAGGCTACTCATATTTCAGTGTTACTTGTTCCTCACATTATAATAAAATCTCATATATCAGAAGCCTTCTCTGTGTACTTGGCATAGAGATAGAGACAGCAATTTATGAAATAGGCAAAGAAATTATTAGAGATAGGAAGATAAGTTATGTATACTAGTTGCCTAAATATTAGAGGTAAAAATATGAAAAATGTGCTCTTTTTTAAAGATATTTTGAATTATTATTTACTTAAAATAAGTTCATTATTCAATGCCTCTAGTAAATTTATAAAGTTATGTAACCAAAACCATCATCTAGTTTTTTTTTCTTTTTTTTAATTTCAGAATATTATGGTGGTACAGCACTTTGGTTATATATACTGCCTATGCACTGCCCGAGTCAGAGCTATAATCGTGGACATCCCCCAAACTGTGTGCCCCGCACCCATTAGGTGAGCATTTTCCCATCCTCCACCCCTCTCCCTCATGCCCCACCCCTGATGAATATTATTTCCATGTGTGCACATAACTATTGATTAATTAGTACCAGTTTGATGGCGAGTACATGTGGTGCTTGTTTTTCCATTCTTGTGATACTTTACTTCGAAGAAAGGGCTCTGGCTCCATACAGGATAATACCACGTGTTAATTCACTGTTGTTTTTTATTGCTGAGTAATACTCCATATACCATATTTTATTAATCCACTCGTGTATTGATGGGCACACGGGTTGTTTCCACATCTTTGCAATTGTGAATTGTGCTGCTGTAAACATTCGCATGCAGATGTCTTTACTATAGAATGACTTTTTTTTTCTTTGGGTAAATACCCAGTAGTGGGATTGCTGGATCAAATGGTAGTTCTACTTTTAGTTCTTTGGGGTATCTCCATATTACTTTCCATAGAGGTTGTACTAATTTGCAGTCCCACCAGAAGGGTATAAGTGTTCTTATCTGTCCGTATCCCCACCAACATTTGTTGTTTTGGAACTTTTTGATATAAGCCAATCTCACTGGAGTTAAGTGATATCTCATTGTGGTTTTGATTTGCATTTCCCTGACGATTAGAGAAGTTGAGCAATTTTTTATATGTTTGCTGGCCATTATTCTGTCTTTTTTTGAAAAATTTCTGTTCATGTCCTTTGCCTACTTTTTTAATGGGGTTGTTTGATTTTTTTCTTGTCGATTTTCCTAAGTTCTGTATAGATTCTGGTTATCAGCCCTTTATCAGATGTGTAGCTTGCAAATATTTTCTCCTATTCTGTAGGTTGTCTGTTCACTCTAGTGATAGTTTCCTTGGCTGTGCAGAAGCTTTTTAATTTGATCAGGTCCCATTTATTTATTGTTGTTGATGCTGTGATTGCTTTGGGGGTCTTCTTCATAAATTCTTTGCCTAGGGCCATGTCTATAAGAGTTTTTCCAATGTTTTCTTCTAGAATTCTTATGGTTTCACGTTTTAGGTTTAACTCTGTTATCCATCCTGAGTTGATTTTTGTGAGAAGTGAGAAGTGTGGATCTAGTTTCAGTCTTCTACATATGGCCATCCAGTTTTCCCAGCACCACTTATTGAATAGGGATTCTTTTCCCCTGTGTATGTTTTTGTCTACTTGGTCAAAGATCAGATGACAGTATGAGGATAGTTTTACATCTGGGTTGTCAGTCCTGTTCCATTGGTCTGTGTCTCTGTTCTTGTGCCTGTACCACGCTGTTTTGGTTACTATAGCCTTGTAGTATAGTTTGAAGTCTGGTAGATTGATGCCTCCCAATTTGTTCTGTTTGCTTAAGATTGCTTTGGCTAGATGGGGTCTTCTCTGGTTCCACATGAAGCATAGACTTACTTTTTCTAGATCTGCAAAAAATGATGTTGGTATTTTGATAGGGACTGCATTGATTCTGTAAATCACTTTAAGTAGTATAGACATTTTAAGCAATCACTGATAGAATTTGCAAAGTCCAGACCGGCCCTGCCCAGAAGTGCTTAAACCTGCATTGTACACTAACCAGCTCAACAGCCACCCACCAGTGTAAAACTACCAAAAAGCTGAAAAAGAGCTTCTATATTTCCACGACCATACTTTGATAATTGTCTTCATAATCAGCTCGGCCTTTGACTCATATATAATTTACCCATATTTTACAATGGCTCAAGAGATAAAACAAGAGCCCACCAAACAGGATAAACAGAAATCCACCCCAACTATCAATTCTCTCAATAAATGTGAATGGCTTGAGTTGCCCATTGAAGAGACATAGGCTGGCTGAATGGATTGAAAAGTACAAACCAAGTATCTGCTGTCTCCAGAAAACACATCTTACACACAAGGACTCGTTCAGACTCAAAGTGAAAGGATGGAATACAATTTTCCAGGCAAATGGAAACCAAAAGAAATCTGGGGTAGCCATTTTTATATCAGATATTATAAACTTTAAGGCATCATCTAGTTTTAAATCATTTCCATCATCCCAAAATGTTCCTTTGTGGCTATTATCAGTCAGTCTCAACTCTCACCCTCAGCCTAAGGCAGTTACTGATCTCCTGTCTTTGCAGGTTTGCCTTTCCAGAAATTTTATTATGAATTTAAATGTATTAAGTCTTTTGTGTCTGCTTTCTTTCATTCAGTGTAAGGTTTTTGAGGTTTATCTACTTTACACTATATATCTATAGTTTTTTTTTCTTTTTATTGATGTGCCATTGCATAAATACGTATTTTTTTTGTTTATCCATCACTGTTGATAATCACTTGGAATATTTCTCCTTTTTTTGCTATTATGAGTTATCGTGTTGTGGAATATTCACTTGTAAGCCTTTGTATGGAAATATGTTCATTTCTCTTTTATAACACATAAGAGTGGAACTGCAGGTTTCTATGGCAAGTTTACACATAATCTTTTAAGAAACTGCCAAACAGCTTTCAAATGGCTAAAACTTTTACATTTCCTGCAGCAATATATAAGGATTCCAATTTCTCCACAAAATCCCCAAACCTGATATTGTCATTGGTTTTGAATATACCATTCTAGTTTTTATCTAGTGGTATCTCAATGTGTATTCGGGGAAGGAGGGGGGATGAGGAGGTTAATAACAGCTTTGTGGAGATAAAATTCACATATCATAAAATTTACACTTTTAAATATATTTTAGTATATTTACAGAGTTGTGCAACCATCAACACTACTAAATTTTGCAACATTTTTATCATCCTCTAAAAAAAACCCTGTTCCCAATAGCAATCATTCCAACCAAAAGGCAGGGCCCCAAATTCCTGGAGGACAAGGTCCTTACTTCCTACCCCAGCACCCAGGCAGCTGCTGCAGGAATGGGGGATTTAGGCTGCTCTCCCCACAGGAATGGGCGATAATGGCTCGTTCATAACAAAGAACCACAGCCTCTTCCTTCATCAGGCACTTCTTTGGTTGTTATGTGTGTGTATAATCAGCTCCAGGCCTCCTAAGTAGTTGATTCTAATCACTCTTTCCAGCTACATGGTTCCTTCACTGGAGGCAGGGGAGGGGGTGATCCAAATTTTGGAGCTTCTTATTCTTTCATTTTGTGTATCACTTTTTTTTCAACGCTCTCAATTGGTTATAACTTTGAGTGGAGCACTTTTGGAAAGATGTACTACTACATTTCCAATACACGGACCATTACCCAGGAAATCTTTAAAATGTAAACATAAACTATTATAGCATAGGAGAGGCAAAATGAAAACTAGGAACCCCAAGTCTTTGGGTGAGGCAATGACGGTAGATTTATTTGGTGCCAACACTATGGTGTTTTATCCCATGAAGGCAGTATAAATTTTAAGAGCAACATTGGCTGGTGCCCTCAGGAACATGGTTGCAAGTTTGCTTGGTAATAAAAGGAAGGTATCTTAAGATAATACAGTACTTTAAATAAATGAATAGAGGTGTGGTGAAGGGCAGAAAAATACTCTGTAATGAACTTTTAGTAGGATGAACAATTCACTTTTTCTAGCCCCTGGTGGACAGCCACCATGACTGATAAATACTAGCTGATGTTTAGAGTGAGGGATTTGGAGATTATTGGGCATCCTTCTTGGAAGTATAACAAATGTGGGTTTTTTTCCTCCTTAAAATTAATCTCATTCAGGACTACAGTCTGGATTTTGAACCATGAGATCAGATATAGTCAAAGTGGATAAGGATCTTAGTGTAGGATGTGCACAGCACAGATCTAGAGGGTGCTCTTTATGTCATAGTCATTATGGCAGTCTTGGATATTTATTACAATAATTTTTTCAGCACACAGCTGCAAAATATCTTGAGGGATAAGTAATTTAATTTTCTAATATGTGTGGAATGAGGAAGATGCTGCCCAGTGGAAAAGTTTTTGATCAATGATTTTATTAGTCATTGATAGATAATGGCTGATCTGCTGTCCCAAATTGTGTTTATTTTTGCTGTTAGCAATTGCACCCAAGGTTAAGGATGGACCACTGGTAGTAAAACTTTCCTTGAGTCCACAGATTTATTAGACCCTCTTCACACTGCCTCTGAGTTTTCAATTTCAGAATGTGCTAATTTTATCTGTGAACACATAAAGACAGTGGGAGAGGAAACTACCTTTAAAGAATATATACCATCTCGTGAGCTTGGAGAAGAAGTAAATCACTAGGGTATCATTGCAAATGCAAAGGCAAAGGACGTGATTAAAAAGATATGAGTATGAAAGATTGTTCCTGAGAATCAAGTTTGTTCTGAGGTTCAAAGAGAAAGATTTTCTTTTTCTTGAATTCAAAATGGGAGCACCAGTGAAAAGGAAAATGGAAATTAAGCTCACAAGCTAATTATGTTGCAGGAAGAAAGAAATTTCTTTAGAGGAAAGGTAAAAATCTCAAAGACCAACTTAGACAAATGTGAAAGGGAAAAGGAAATGTCCTTTACTGCTCTTTGATGGGTCTTGTGAAGACAGAAATCTTTTTTTTTTAATTGGTAAATGAAGACGACTGAGACCTAAAAGATATCCAACTAAAAGAAGAAAGTAAAATCTCAAAGAGTTAGTGAAAATATCTGTCTCAAAGAGGATATTAATCCATAGGATTATTTAGAGGCCTCGCCTCAACATATCAAGGAGAAAACCAATAAACAATCTTGGGAAACAACCCTTCAGTAATTCGAAACTCAGTTGTGTAGACATAAATAGGAATGGAAGCCTAGGATAATTGGGGTTCAAGAATTATTTTTAAAATAGGCTGATGCAGTATTTTTTAGATGTTATGAAATGATACCCATAATTTTATGTAGTTGTGTTACTAAAGGAAAGCTCAGAGAGGATAACACACACTAAAGGGAACCCAGAACAACAACAACAACAAATCGAGAGTACATTTCAGAAGGGTGAGAGCATAGAATAGCTCTACACAGAGAGGTGGTAATTGACAGAATTTGTTTGAACAATGGATGATTTGCACAGGTGAAGAAATTATTATATTCATAAATATTATTGAGGATTGAAGAAAACCATGTTTGGGGAATTATTTTAGGAAAGAAAATGATTGGTGTACTTTGTCCCTGCAAAAAGGTGATGTAGTGGTAGGGGGAAAAGACTACTTAAGAAGTAAAAATTACCTGACTATCGATCAATATATCAATCTATCTATTCAATGGGGTTTGCTTCAGAGAAAAAAAAGAACTGGATGAGACAAGGTAAGAAAAAAAAATACTATACATACACCCCACAGATCAGAAGCAATAAATTTGAAGAAAGGAACATTTCTTTTTTTATTATTTCAATGGATTTAGGGGGTACAAATGAAATTTTGTTACATGGTTATATTGTATAGTAGTAACGTCTGGGCTTTTAACATACCCATCACCCAAGCAGTGTACTACAAGAAAGGAGTATTTCTACTGCCACATGTCCAAGTGTTTGAAAATTCAAAAGTTGGAGAAAGACCAAATTTTGAAAAATGGTGTTTAAAGAGAACACATTGATCCTCACTGGGTTCCTGACTATCACATGAAACCATCAACAGATGCTTCAGTTTATGAATTTTTGAAGTGTCCTTACACACCTGAGTTACATGTAGAGGCAAGGGCAAAACCATCACAGGGCTAGGATTCTAATATGTAAGGACTCTACAGCCAGAGGCAGCAGCAGCCACTGAGACATAGGATTAAAATGCTTGGGAATATTTCTGGGGGTGGAAAAATATAAATGGAAAAACAATGGAATGAGATTGGGAAGGAGAAACTTTAAGGAAATTAATTACAGTTGGACCATTGTTCATAGATTTAGCTTACCCTGTTCAAACAAAAGGATGGAAGCTGTGTTAGTAGACAGGGTTCATAAGTAATTTCAGGATCAGGTTGTTAGAAAAATAGGGTTAAAGAAAGAGTATCAGAATAAAATGTGTTTAAATAGTTGGAGAAGATTAATTGAGAAAGGAATAAAATTTAAGTAATGTCTATTTAACAGGGGTGGCATAATTACACATTTTAAAATTTGTCTCAGATGCTAACAACTCATACAAGAATCTATATGCCTAGAGAATTTTTAAATTAGTTTTAAATGCTATTCTGTCAGAGCATCTCTGCCTAGAGAGTATTGTTCCTCAGCACTTGGATACAGGAGTACATGCTTTAACCACTTCATAGGCAAGTCCCTTATATTAAGTTCAAAAATGTTCCAAATGACTGACACACAGTGACCTTGTAAGCCTTTGGACACTCTTCTTGAAACCAGTTAGACTATGGTTGCATTGCATTGTAACATATATTAGTTTCTCAAAACATAATTTAGTTATGAAAACTTCAAAGGCTCGAGGTTAGTTCATCTGTTTGAATATCATTTCTTGGGTCTGAAGCTATAGTCATTTGACTCTGTAGGAAAATAAGGAACAATAGAGGTGTAGTAGAGAGAAAAATTTAATGTCAAAGGCGATTCAGTGAAATATGCTAAAGGTGCAACTGCTTCTATAAATAAAAAAAATGTAAGCAAACAAATAAATGTTTTTTTAAATAAAATATTGTTGAGCCTGAGAAGAATAAGAAATTGAAGAAAGATTAATAACATTAATTTCTTTGAACTTTAATTTTCAAGTGGAGAGGGAATATTTTATACTTTAGTTCTATAACTTTAATAATGGGGGAATTCATATTGCTCAAATTTGGGAATTATTTAATTACTTGTATGATAATTGTTTATGATGTCATTATGCTGTTTTTTGAGTTATACAATTATTACTGGTGTGTTACTGAATAACATGGCTGCTAAACTGTGAGAAGAGAAACAGAATGCAGGGTAAAATCATGATTTATGACTCACTTTAGGTGTCTGGAGACAACCCCCAAGTAGTCCCACAGAGGTTCTTTTTATTATTTTTTTCATTGTTAATTTCTACGGATACATAAGATTTGTACATATTCGTGTGATACCCTACAGATATTCTGAAAGATAAATATGTTAAGGTAGACAGAAGGAGAGTACCTTCACCGAAGTGGGGAAGGATTCTGGGTAAGTTGTTATTTCCCTTCTCTTCCCTTGAGTAGGCACAGGTCTAGCTCCAGGTTGACCTTAGATTTGATTGTTAAGCCCAGGGTGCTAGGAATGAGTTCAGAGACAATTCTCATTCACCTTACCATTCATTCCCTTGGCAAGTGGATTACTTTTGCCCACTCATCTAAAGAGAGTATTGAATTTATTGAATTAAATAATATTGGATTAAAAATATATAATATATTTCTTCTCAATTTGTGTAAAAATACATAAAGGGAGGCATGACCCACTTAAGTAGTGATGTCAGTAAGAGACCGAATCCATTGAGCCGTGTACCTTGTTATTGCATTGAAATCAAGCAATGCTGGTCTGTTTTTTTTTCCCTTAGACATACACTTCCAAAGCAGAATGTGTGTCCCTTTCAATTTTGTTTCTTTTTGTGGTAAGATTTCTGAAGAAAGCCCTGCTACTCCCCACTGTGAAGAAAGACACCATTCTCAAAATGTTTTGGCTATAGCTAGGTAAGTTCAAATCAAGGGCAAGAGATAGGAGGCTTACCTGATGCATTTTCCAAGCTAGAATTACCAATAACACACACACACACACACACACACATCCTGTATCTGAGTCTACTAGTCAATTCTTATTAGGTCAGATGAGAGAACTAGTGAATTTTTGGCACCATCAAACAATTAGGAAGTTGTTACATTTTTTTAATGTGATAAAATATGCCCTACTACATCTGATAAAGTTAATAAGATGATGTAAAACTAAAAATGAAAGTATCCAAGGAGTAATATTTTTGCCATAGTTATTTTCTCTAGAGAATTGAAACCTCATTTTTCAGCAAATTCTTTAAAAAAATCATATGTTGCAAGGAAATATATGCAATAGTATTTTTATGAGGGTGTATATTATGCACCAAACCTGAGGATTAACAGTGACATAGTCAAAAACCCTACACAAATCTGTTGATTCCACTTTATCACATTTTCTTGTAAAGTTAGAATTATTTTCTAAAGAAGTTTTGTACATATTTACTTTGCTTCTACATTAATGCAGAGTTATTACCTGCTGGTTTTCAATGAGCTATAATTTCAGCATGCCAATATCTCTCCTAAACTTGAACAATTTTGAAAACTACTTGTCAAAATAAGGCAAAACTTGTTTTAGACCAAAATATATTAATATTTCATATAGGCAAAGTAGACCATATTGGTAAGTGTAAACTAAAAAGGAAAAAAATAGCTCCAAAAATCAATAATTTATATAAAAATCTAGTAGCATAAAGCATGCTTTGTTTCTTAATTGCTATAGTTACTGTGCTTCTGTGTTTACTTGCATTAATTTCTAAAGTTTTCTAAATAAAATGCTACATGATTTATTCATGTTTGTTATCTGAAAATGAAAAAATAAAAATAAAAATTTAAATGCAAACCATTCTCAATCTTACTGTCTAGAGGTGTTACTAATATAGTTACTATTTTCCATGAAGTTAAGATGGTTTTTTTAAGACCTTTAAAATCTGGGTGGAAGCCCAGAAAGACAAATCTCACATGTTCTCACTTATATGTGGGAGCTAAATATTAAAAACAATTGAGTCCATGGAGAGGAGAGTAGAATGATTGTTACCAGAGGCTGGGAAGGGAAGTGGGGAGAGTAGGAAAAAGTGGGGGTGGTTAATGGGTGCAAAAATATAGTTAGAATACAGAATATAGATAGAATAAACAATATGTGACTATAATCAGCAATGTTAGGGTATACTTTAAAATAACTAAAAGAGTGGAATTGGAATGTTCCTACCATAAAGAAATGATCAATGCCTGAGGTGATGGATACTTCCATTTCCCTGATTTGATTAATTCATGTTGTATGTCTATATCAAAACATCACATGTACCCTATAAAGATGTACAACTATTATGTAACCATAATAATTAAAATTTTAAAAAAATCTGGGCAAGCTTGCCTTTGACCTGCTGATGTCTGTGAATTCCTCTGAAGCCTTGCTGTTATAATTCTCATGGTCATCTTTGCCTCTGAGTTTTGTTTCATACACTACATAGTATTTTTGTTCCGAAATGTAATCTCTGTTCTGCAATATCTCAGCCCAGATTTGAAAGTCAGGCCTTTCCACAAAGCCTTTTCAAAATTTTCACCAAGAGAAAACTTTGACCTTAGTAGACTTTCTCAAAAAATTTGTGCATGTTGTGGAGAGAGGGGCTGTAGAACAGATAGCTAAAGTCATTTTATATTTTAGCAGTGTAAATGGGCTTAATTTCAGTATTATACAGTTGTATTTATAAAGTTCTTGAACAATAAAGAACAGAGCTAAGCATGCAATAAATGCCATTCAGGCGTTTTAATTTCTATGTTGGTCATATTGCACCTGAGGCTCTCTCCCTGGCTCCTTCCCAGGTGATATCCCCTCAGCCCTAGGCTAATTGACTGTCCATAGCTCGTATGTTCCCAAATGTTTGTCTGACTCTTAGGAGCAATACAATTCCTCTTTCATCCAATGCAAAGTGTTTACATTGCAAACTCTTTGCTCTTCCCTTTCATCCTCTTTGCTTTTCCCAATTGCAACGTTTCTCTCTTCTGCAAGTATTAGATTTATCTAGACATCTTTCTCAGTTTTCTTGAGTAAGGGGAATTTTCCTAACAGCTACTATATTAAAAATGTTTACCCTTATTATTGGCATACATGGAAAGTGGGATCTTATAACCCTCTTTAAGTTATTTTAGAGTTTGGATTTTCCATCCCACACTCACAACTCTACAACTATGTATATCTGCAGTAACATAGGGCAGACATTCAGCAAGAGGCAAAGGCAATCATGAAGATGAGGTTTTCTTGAGATCAAGAGAGTTTTATTTTTGGCATCACTATGAGTTTTATTAAAATAATAAAACATTCACCCAAATATGTGTTTACTATTGATATTTACCTTTCAGGTATACAATTGTTTTTAAATGTATTTTATTATCATAAAATAGCATATGAAAACTATTCTCAGGCCACCACATCTAAAATGGGTCTGTAGACTTGACTTTCACAGAATTCTATGCAGACATATTCCTTTCATGTTATTCTCTGTATATACACACATAGGTACTTATATGGAATTGATGTTTCTTTCATTATTTTTTCATATTCAGTTGCATTTCTCAGTTACAAAATAAGTTGTTTGTATAAATGACATGGAAAAAAAAACTATAACAGACTTCATTTTGATTTAGGTCTTGTTGCCTAACTCTGTTTGCCAGAGACAACATTACTTGGAAAAGAACAGGAAGGCAATAACTGCTGTGCAAATCCATTTCCTGTGACAAAACCATACAGTTCGAAGTCTGACACTTTTCAGACCCAGTGGGTAATGCTCCTCAGCATGGATAATTGAGAGGTGTGATCTCTGTTCTTAGAAGGCCTGATTAACACAGAAAACAATAACATTTGAAGACACTTGAGGCTTACTGGGTATAATTTTGCTTGAATTTGCTTTTCTTTTGTTCAGCAAGTTTCAAATATTCAGCATTTGACTTCATAAATTAGTTAGCAATACCCCTAGCATGAATTCACTGTCATTTCCTTTATTTCTTTGGTTTCTATTTGGAAGGTAACAAAAACCCTAATCTTCAAAGTCCGTATTTGTTTTCATTTCTGTTGAGTATAAGTGAGTACCATAAAAAAGTCAGGCGTGTTAATCATAGAATATAAAGCAAAATGTTTGATTAAATCACTATTACCTCTATATACTACTTAGTCACATAGTAAGGACATAAACCCTTAACAAGTGAAGGTAAGTAAGAAAATAAAAGCATCACCTCTCTCTCTCTGAATCTTTCAAATAGTGACTTTTAGTTCAAATTGATATTTTTAGCAAAAAGACAGGAAAGGTGAAATTATCTATTGGAATAAAAATAGCTGAGGTGAACAGAACAGGCTGTCAAATTGGTGTTCCTATTATTTTTTCCATATCAAATTGTCATGTTTGACATAAGTTCATTTAATAATTTAGTACATGAAAGAAAGACACTTAACCATACACTGGTAATAGATTTTATCAGGCAGGATAGGCTAGATTTTGCTGCAGTAGGAAAAAATCCTGATATTTCAGTCATTCAATATAACAAAGATTTAATATTCATTCATATTATGTGTCTATCATAGACCATTTTCCTCTTGTGGTTTTCATCTTTACTCTAAAACTGAAGGTGATAATAATACACTATCTAGAAAGATGCTCATGACCGTGGCAGAGGCAAAGAGCTCTGAAGGGTCTTGCAAAGGCAATTAAATATTCAGGACTCAAAGTGATATGTACCACCTCTGCTATCACTCCTTGGCCAGCCATAGTCACTTGACCTTACTCAAACACAAGAGGGCAAGGAAACACAATCATATCCATGTCTTCAAGGGGATAACTTGAATTAGTAAGTAGCTATTCATTAATGCTAAATTAGATCAGTAACTACTGGTATGCTGAAACTGGCTCATAGATTTTAAGAGTGAATTGTGCATATGTCTTCCCAACTCCTTATTCAGTGATGTCACTTTGGAAGCTTGCTTATATATACCATGGATATTGTCAACACTAAAAAGTAGGGCATTTAGTCCTTTTGAGAGCAAATTGCTAAACATTTACAGCTTCTCAGTGTTATTATACTTTATGAAGACAAACAAAGGCTAGACTGTAAGGCCAGTGAAAGAAGAGCAAGTACTCTGTGCTCATATCTTGAAAATTTCAAAGATACATGTACTTCATTCCTGTGTTCTCTACATTTGCAGAAAATGTTTATGAATAAGAAAATAATCTAATTAAAAAATGCGTTGTTTTTGTCTAAGTCCTTTTCTGAGCTACCATCCTTAGATAAGCAGATGTCTCTGATTTCTCCTTAGTTAAAATCAGCCAATTTCAGAGTCTTTATATATAAAAGTAACACATTGAGACCTTGTTGAAACTGCACATTTTTAAACTCCATTATATTGTAGACTAGAGCCAGCAAAAGGACTTCCACTACTGGGGAAAACTTATTTTCAGAGCAGAGCTAATATGATCTGCAGTGCTTTATAAATGGCATTGCAACACATTAAGTTAAAGTTAGAGAAATTCATTATTAAATTTACTTAAATTTTAACTACATTCAACTACTGAAAAATTATTTTCCTTAGAAATATGCTTCCTTAAGTTAAAGCAAATGAATACATATTGTCAAAATTGTTTATAATTTATTGCTTCTGACCTATTTTTATTCTTGTTAAGTATCATCTGGTCAAAGAAAGGTTGGACTGGACAAGTTAAACAGGCAAGAAAGACTTTATTCAAGGCTATTACAATAGGGGAGAGAGATTTAACTCAACTGCAAGTTAGTTCAGTAGTTAGAAATACAAAAGCTGCAGTCCAGAAAAACATCAGAACCAAATGGCTGTTAAAAGAAGTGAAGTTCTAACAAGGTGGTTCTTGATTTTGATGTTGAGGTACAACTTTTCCATGACTAATTATGTGTCATGATTTAGTTACTAAATAGTTAATGGAATCTATGTTGTAAAATATTTATTTTTGAAATATAAATTGGAAAAACTAGAAAAGCTGAGTTTAAATTTATTTGGAAGTTAAAATGGCTCAGAATAAGTCAAATTACCCTTGAAGAAAAACGATATGCTTGTAAAAACAGACGACATAATAGAAACAATTCCATGCACAGATGGTCATTCAATATATGACAAAGGTGGCATAAAATCATTGATAAAAAAGTGGAATTTTAAACAAAATGCTGCAAATAAATACATAAACAAAAAAGCAAATAAAATGCTGCTTAGAATGTTGGATATTCATATATGGAAATAATTAAACTAGGCCACAATATCACACCACACATAAAAACCAATTCCTTGTGCATCAGAATTCTACATGTGAAGAGCAAAATTGTGAATATCTTCAAAGATGATAAAAAAGAATGTTTTCATAACTTAAAGGTAAGAAATAATTTCTTAAAACTAAACACAAAGAGTTACCAATTATAAAGGAAAGGCTTAATGCATTTAACAGCATTACAAATCATTATTACATAAAAGCAGTATAGAAAATACTGACTGTGAACAAACATTTGCAAAATATATATCTGAAAAAAATAACTGATAACTAAATTATTGAAAACTATATTCAATAAGAAAAAGCAGAGAGTACCCATTTTTAAATATGTAGAAGCCTTAAATGGGTACTTTACACAAGAGAAAACCCAATTAGGCAGTAAACAAGTAAAAATATTTCAACCTGTTAGTAAAAATTCAAATTAAAATCACAGTGTACATCTACTATATACACATAAAATTGGAACAAATTTAAATATCTAATTTGGCCAGAATATGGACCAAGAGGAATACTCATATGCTTTTGTGACTTATAAAGTGTTATCACCATTTTGGAAACTGTTTAAAATGGTCTAAGAAATTCATATTATCACATATCCTACAACAACATATCAATGTCAGTCATAAAATTACACCTTAGGTAAATTCTTATATATTGGTACTAGGATATTTGTAGAATATACATTGCAGCATTATTATATATAATGATGTACATAGTGATTAAGAATACAGCACTTGGAGCCAGACTACATAGATTCATATCTGAGGTCCATCAGTAATAAGACCATATTGATATTACTATATTTAATAACAATATAGAGTGGATAAATAATAGAGCAATATCATCATAATTTTTATAAACAATAAAAATGAATAAACTACAGTTACATGACACAGCATAGAGGACTCTAACAAATATAATGTAGAGCAAATAAAAAAACATTAATGTGCACAATATAATTCCATTTGTATAAAATTTAGAGAGAGAAATACTGGATATTGTTAGGGGATATATACACAGTAAATCTAAAACAGAGTTTAAAAATGTATAAAAAGGGTCAGCTTAGTGATTACTCTGGGAGTGGTAAACTGATGCGATCACAAGGAAACACCATCCACCTTACTGGAAAATTACTAATTTGTGCACTGGGTGGCAGGTTCATGATTCTTTTCTTATATTATGCTTTAATTTGCTTATTTATTTTATATTTACTATTCTATGTATATGATATATTTCACAATTATAAATAAATGAACAAAATAAGTGACAGCCAAAATTAATTGGAGCAAATGTAAGGTTATCTCTACAATAATAACATAGAAACTTATGTCCAAAAATGTTTTCTTAAATGGCAGAAGAAAGAATTGTCAACCAGGAATTAAGCATAGGTCAGTAAGTATCTGTTACAAGTAATCAGCTGGATTCAGACAGGGATGAGAGGGAAAACCATTTCTTATTTAATTATTTTCTTGCTTTGTAGACTTAGTGAATATAGTTATGGTTACCTGTAGTGAAATGTTTCAGGTTAATAATTTTTTAAATTAACAATAATGGCATTTCCATGAGTTCTGTATTCCACTAAGAAAGTTTACATTTCAAGTATGTGCTATGCTCATTATAAAGTCATCCGTTGTGTGAAGAAGCCATATTTAAAGAGAAGATAGCTTGTTACAGTAAAACACAGTACCCCAGGTAAGGTGGGAACTGAAATTATTTTGAGCCTACAGTTTGGGCATGAGCTAGGTGAATTGGCTAGCATTCAGAAATGTTTCAGCCAGCAGTAGTCTCAAATCATTCTAATTACGATTTTCTTACCATCATTGAGTAAGCCTGGATGGCATCCGACACTTCAAATTTGTTTTTTAAAATAATTTTACGTTATGTTCTGTGTTTCAGCAATTTTTTTAAAAAGTGGATTTTGGCTTAAATCCTAAAGTAAAACTTTTGTTCCAGAGCCTGTCACTCTAGAGTCCAGCATGTTATGTGATAAAACTGTAAGAACAACCTCTGGATTCCTAAAATCTGTACAAAAGGAAAGAAACATTTTTATAGCTTTAATAAAAGTAGATCCACAATATAAATTCAGTCTTGTTTATATGACTATTAAATGATACCACCAACCTCAAATACAAAACAAATGAAGAAAATATTATATCCCTAAAAGAGTCAATTTATGGTGATGTTTGAAATTTTTAGAAGCCCTAAAAAAGAGTGCCTTTCAATATACAGATGAAATTTTTTCACTGATGGTAAGTAAAAATAAAGTATTAGAAGGTATAACCTTAGAATACATGTTTGTGCTGGATGCTTGGAAATTGTTCTGGACCAAACGGTTTGTCATGAATATCAAGGAGAGTAACAGAATGCAATGAGAATTTCTTTTAGTGACCATACTTACAGTTCCTTGAAGGATACTGAAAAATATCTAGTTAAAAAATCTTCCTCTTAAGGAAATTGAGCTTCTAATAAGATACAAATTTGTCTAAGACAACAAAAGTAGTTGGTTACTAAGGACTACAGTTTGAGTCTGCTAACTCCTAATTTTTAGCTTTTATTGACAGCGTATTGTTAAAAATTGTATTTGTTATTTTATGAAAATATGTAGTTATTTTCCAGGATTAACATTTTCTCAAAGCTTCTTTTGCTCTTCCTATTAGAATTATTTTATCTGGAATAAAATATGAATTGAAATATCATTTTAGCATTATATAAAATGTTATATAAAAGAGTCTTGTCACAACCATAGATTCTATTCTGAACTCAGCCTTGATAGCCATACAGAAATAGCATGATGACTCATCAGCAGTGGCTCTCTAGAAAGGCTCGAAGCTTGTTTAAAAGTTAATAAAATTTCTTCAACTTATTCTCCTTAGTCTTGGCTGACAGTATCAATCACAATTCCGTATAGACTAAAGTAGTTTCACGGAAATTTCAAAGGCTGCACTACTAGAGCTAAAATCTACCAAGGCAGACAGCCAAGCCTATTAGCTTGCAACATTTATTGAGTGTCTTCTATGGAACAGGTGTTGAAACTCCATGACAATGATAAATAAAGCACCTTCCCCCTCAAAAAAGAGAAAAAGTTCACTGTCTAGGAGGGAAAATATTAATACTAACAAGCATCTGTTGAGGTCTTCTAGAATTATCAACTAGAATCATCTATATCACCTTATTTCACCTTCACTTAATCATATATGTCTTTATTCCCATTTTATTGACGAAATTAAGGTACAGAAGACTTAATTAAATTGCCCAAGTCAATTAGCTATTCCAGGTTTTCTTTTTGCCTTATATATTCCTCAACACTGGAGTAGTTTAATAGGAAATTTTAATCAGCTTTGGAGATACTATTTTCTATAATTTGATATTTTATAAGTCATGAGAATTATTTCTATTTTTCAATAGTTTAAATAAAAACTATCAACTAAGATACCTATCCCAAATTCTTGCCTAATTACATATATATTCTCCCACAAGAATTTCTCTTGTTCTGGTATTGCTCTTCAACTTTCAACAGGCTCTGGTATCTATGCCATAAGCTCAGAACTGAGTTTCACTCATCAGAAAGTTTGTTATGGATATTTTAGACTGAACCATACCTTAGAATTCTTTAGAACCAATATTTTCTTTTTGGTTCTTCAGGTGGATAGACTAAACCTAGAAAAACATAACGCTTTCTGAAGGTGACCGAGCTGGATAGTTAATGGCAATGATTGGAGGTGAGGGGTTTGGAGAGTGAGGAATAAAATCTGAGTTTCTAACAGTATGTATAAAAAATCTATATTTTTATTATCTCTATCTTAAAATTTAGTATTTCAATTACTCTAAGATATAAATTCAACTATCATATTAACACATTTTTTTCTTGTCTTCAAATTCAAGTAATAAAAGGTTTAAACAATACAGGCTCATTAGAGAATGGCAGGTGTAAATTTTTGAATATTTAAAATAAGTGGAATGCTATGTTAGTAAAAATAACAGTTAGAATTTATTTAGCATGTAACAGATGCTGAGCAAGTGGTAAACACTTTATAAATATTTTCTCATTTATTCTGAAAACAAGCTTATGGGATTGGTACTAATATTACTTTCATTTTATAAATGTAGAAGTTGGGATTCAAGAGGCTAAATAATTTGCTCAAGGTCACATGTAGCTTATCAAGATAGGAAAGCACAAACATACCGTTTTAATAGAAAAATCAAACAGCTCCCTTTGTTTTATTTCCCCAAAGAGAGTTATTTTCCACGATCTAATAAGTTTACTGACTCAAATGTTTGTGCTAATAGCAGCAACATGGAACAAAAACTACTTTCTGTAATGGCATTATATCGTGTGGAAAAATAGAAAGTATTAAATAGTTTAAATAATTTCATTACATGGAGAATTTGTGCAGAAAACCAAATTCTTTGACAAGGCATTCCAACACGCTGGCTATTAGACCTAAGAAAGAGACGGAGAAGGTTTAAACTGGCATATGCCATCAATTTTTTTGGATCAAATTTGCAAATATTCAAATGAAGTCAATTAAAAAGTAGAGATGGATAAGTAAATCACATTTCTCGAATGTCTGTCTTTTAAGAAGCCTTCAAGCTGTGTTATCCAATTTGTCAATTTTAATAATTTCCAAGATATAAAACTTTATTTGTACAGCCACTTCTTCAATAGAAGTTTCTGTTAAGTTAAAAATGGGTTTTGATAAAATATTCATTAGATGAAAGATGCTGCAAAACCATGGAGAGAGCTCTTAACGTTTAGTGAATTTTAGCTTTAGGCTTGAGGGAAAAAAAATTAGGACTTAGCTTATTTGCTATTTTAGGATTACTAAGTAGAGACATGCTAAGTTTTAATAAAGTCTTTCAAATTGTACCCAAAGAAACACCCGGTGCTTTCATAAAAAATAATTGCAACTAGAAAAAAAATTTAAATCTATTGTTTTTTCTGACATGGTCTTGATAGGCAAATAGCCACTGAATCTATGAACACTATTCTACTAATGTCCCTAGGTCTCTACGTTGGAATAGATACAGTATACAACAGGAAGAAGGGTTCTATGCAGTGCTGTGATATACAAGGAAAGATAGCAGATTCAGGTGTATATTCTCCCTGACTCTCACATCTGTGTTTATTTATTGTCTGTAACTGTTTCATTAAAGGCAGGACTTGCAGATAGAATTAAGGGTTTGGCCTGGGTTTAAAGAATTTCCCTAGGGAATGCTTTGTATTGTCTCTTTAACATCTTCCTCAAATCTGGAAGATCAGGGCTAGTAAATCTATAGATAATACAAGCAACTAAGAAGTAAAAAGGAAAGATGATGGATAAAAAGTAATTTCCCTCTGATGTGGGAGGACACATGATTTTTCTCATAGAACAGGAAAAAAAAATCAGACTGGTAAGACTTCTTGTGTCTGGTGAAACTATGTTATTCTTAAATAAAAGCAGAAGTTGAAGAAGAAATTCAAATAAGAGTGCTGAATGCTTGCAAAAGTCTATTATCAGGTAGTATGACGTGGGAACACTCCGGCAAAATGAAAGCTTACATTACCTACTTCAGAAGTTAGCAACATTTAAGCTCTATTTTAATATTCTCTTTTTGGGAATCATAAAAATCATGGAAATAGAATTTATATACACATGCTATTAAGATCTTAGTAAAGGAAAATAAAGTTTAAAAATATAGTACTAATTCATACCTAAATTATTATTGAAATGTCTATATCAAAATAGTGAATATCAAATAGCACTTTTTAAAATTCAACTATTTATGTCATAGACTTCATTGAGACATGTACACAAATAATACAACAGTAATGAGAAAATAGTCTTCAATACACACCTTCACTAGAGTAAGCACTTGACAAATGCTCTAATTTGTATGGTATAACTACCTTGGATCCAGAAGTTGTATGTTGAACAAGCACAATTCATGAAGTCAGATAATCATGCAATGTTACCCTCCCATTAAATGCACTAAGTGATAGTTTTTTGACTAATTTGAAAGGAAATTCTGTCAGAATCTGTATATTTATTCACCACTCTTATAACAATCTAATAAGACTATAAGTCTCAAATCATAGTTAATTTTTAGAAATGAAACTATACAGGGTCAGTTATATTTCTATATAGTAGCAACAAAATTTGGAAAATTCAATTTTTAAAAACATAACATTTATAATAGGATTAAAAAACATCAGATAACTCTTAAATTTATCAAACATTGTGAATGACATATAACCCTAAACTATTTATCATTACCGACAGATAGATATTTAAATAACTGGTTTAAATCAGGCATATACCAACCATACTGATGAACTGAAGGTTAAATTGTTAATCTCTCTTATCCACATTTTAGATTCCATGCAATCCCAAATAAAATGCCAGCAGGCTTTTTTTTGTTGAAACTGACTATAAAGTTGATAAAGAAAGGGATTATAAAGTTCGCATGGAAATTCAAAAAGCAAAGAAAAGAGACACAGGTAAGTTGAAAGATTTATTGCAAAGCTTCAATAATTAAGGCAGTGGGATGTTAGTGCACAGAGACAAATAGCAATGGAACAGACTGTAAAATCCAGAAAGAAACCCACACATATAAATTTAATAGATTTATAACAAAGGTGCTATTGAAATGTAATGAGATGACAATGTTCTTTTCAAAAAAATTTTGGATCTAGTGGAGTTTCAAATTGGGGTGGAAAAAGGTAAACCTTGACCCCTACCATGTATCATATACAAAGATACAGGCACATCATAGAAGTAAAATTATTAAGCTCTTGAAGATAACGAAGAAAGATATCTTCATGAACTTGGGATAGGTAAAGATTTCTTAAAACTGACACAAAAAGTAATAACCACATAAAAAGACTGATGAATTGGACAGCATTAAAAATAAAAAAATTTTGTGCACTAAATGATCCCTTTAAGTAGTGAAAACCATTCACAGATTGTGAGAAGATATTGCAATACATACATCTGAAAAAGAACTAATACCTGGAATATATACAGTTTTCCTTAAAATCATTAAAAATAATAAATTCTTCCCTCCCAAAAGAAAAAATAAGCAAAATATTTTAACAAGCAATTAACAAAAGAGGATATCTAAACATCCTATAATGAAATTTTTTAAAAATCTTAAAAAAAAGAATACTAAAAGATGTTCAATCTTTTTAGTCAGAAAGGAAATAAAAATTAAAGGGACCATCAGATAATCCTAAAAGAATGGCTACAAAAGGGAAAAAGAAAATACTGATAATATTGAGTAATGGTGGAATGTGTACCAACTGAAATGCTCAAATATTGTAGTTGTTACTTTTAATTATTAAAATTCTTCTGGAATACTATTCCAAAGTGTCTACCAAATGTGAATATATGTATTTCCTACCATCCCAGCCATCCCACTTCTAGCAATTCTACTACTCAAAAGTAATATACAAATTGTGTACCAAAAGACAGCACTAGAATTTTCATACAGAAATTATTTATAGTAGCCAAAATTGGAAATATTAATAATTTACTTGGACATTACCAATAGATTAATAAATATAATGTGGATTATGGATCAATGGGGAAAATCTTACTGCAACATATTATAAAAATAACGAATCTCACTGAGGTAACATTAGGTAAAATAATCAGTTACCAGTAAGAGTGTACAATTTTATTGCATTTATATAAGTTTCAACAATTGGCTTAAGTAAACGAATATGGGAGAAGTCAGAAAAGAAAGTTTCTCTGAGGAGAGATCATGGGGAAAAAGTCCAGGATTCCTTAAATATTTGTTCATAGAGATGACAACTTTTTAAAACTCATCTATTTCAGCTAATTTCACCATCTCTGTCATTTATGGATCTATTTCTCTACATATTTTCCTTCTAATCATGAGTCACATTTTGTTGCTCTTAGCCTGTATAGGAAATTTTGATGGGAAGATTTATGTCTTCCTTTAAAGATTACGGTGCTCTGTTTGGCAAAGAATTGAGTTACTTCCTGAGTATGTTGATATTTTTGAGCTCTGTTTTTAAGATTTGCTAGGGTGGGTCTAGAATGCCTTTACTCCAGAGATAGTTCACTCCTACTATTAATTCATGACTCATCTGGGCTCTCTCCTATTTCTCTAAGTGATCACTAAGAACGCTCCATTCTGTCTGCTCAGAGATTGAACATCTCTCCACCTTGTATTGAGCTTTGGAAAATTGTCAGTTTATAATTCTCTGGTTGTTTTTTCTCTGTTCTTGAAAGTTTTACACTTCCTGTGTGCAATCTCGTAGTCAGTAAACACTCAAGGGTACTCCTGTGCAAAATTTTGGAATTCATTTTCTACATAGCTCCCATATGCCCAGAACAGTATGCTGAAATTTCTAAGCACCTCAGCACCCCTGACTGTTATTGCCAATTCCTTGACTCTGTGAGTTCCCTTGCTCAGCATAGGATTCTCTTATTTGTACCGCATCCTAGAAAGTACGTTCAGAGTGAAAGCCAGGATGATTCGAGGAATTACTCCATTTGTCACCCTGCCCTCAGGGATCACAGTCCGGTATTGCTTGCTATTCAATTTCTGAAAAGAGGGGTGTGTGTGTGTGTGTGTGTGTATGTGTATAATATTTCCTAGTTTTATTGTAGGAAATTAAATTTGGTCCCAGTTAAACCATTATGTCCGCCAGCAGAAGTCTTCACCCTTACTAATAGATTTTTTAAATAGTTTAAATTTTTTAAGTAGTTTTTTATATACTAAATGTTTTTAATGTCTATATTTTTAAAACTGGTTTGATCTTTTTCAAATCAGATATCTAATTGACTTCTATTTGATATAACTAAAACAATTTTTGAATTACTTAACGGGTATTCAAACTTTGTGACCATCTATCCTTTGCTACACTATTATTTCTTACAAGGCTACCTAACATTTTGTACTTGGTTCTTCATTTATCAATCCTCTTATATATTCCTTATGGAAGAATGATGGTGTCCAAACTCAATTTGTTAAAGCTTCCAAACTGTCCTAAGTATAAAATGAGTGAATATTATAATAATATTTTTATCGATTTTACTTCCAGGCCAAGTAACTAATATTTTCAAAGTAGCATGGCAAAATTTAAGGCACACAAGTCTGGGCTTGAATTTTAGCTCTGTCATAATAAACTTTGGGTCTGCTAGCAAGTTTTAACCCTCTATGAACCACCATGTTCTGATCTCTAATATGGAAACACTAATGCCTCACTTGATGGGATTCAAAGAGATGAAGAAAGTGTTCACTTAGTAAACAGTCAATATAATGTTAACACTCTCCTGATATTTTGCTGTTATTTCTATTTCTATTGCAAGTTTTCTGAAAGGTATGGTGCCTGACTTCTCAGTATAAAATAGGAAAATAAATCATTTTTTGTCCCCAGGAAATGGGTATATTTTTAAATTGAATTGTTAGTGTTGTATAGATAATCACAATCATCAGGGACATTAAGTACTACATCATTTTTGTTATTAATACATCAGTAGGCCAACACTCACATGCATAGATAGTTGTTTGCAACTGTGTAGTTTCTGAGCTACTTCATGTGCCTTGTGTTTATGCCCCAACCACTAATATGTGTCTTGAGCATAACAAGCAAGACCACAGGTAACCCAATATTCTATGCAGAGAAATCAAGTTCATTGATAATATATATGTTATTGAAAAGATGAAAAAGATGAATTGTACTATAAGATGAATGGCCTTGTTTTCAAGGTTCCTACCAAAATGAAGGATCTGCTACTTTATTATCCTGCACTTTCTGTTAATGGTAACCATAGTTCAATAAATTAAAACATTCTCTAGTAGGCTGCACATCCATTATGTTAATGCAGGTATAGAAGCATAATCACAGAAAACATAAACTGCCAAAACTTGTCTGATACGTGCAAGGATAATGTTACAGATTATTTAATTACAGCTGGCATTGTAGTATATGTTAATTGTATGGTTCATTTTGATATAAGATGAAAAGAGCGAAATTAGACCTCAATAAATAAAAAGTATAATATAAACATAATCCTCCTCAAAGATTTGATGAATTAAAAGGAAAATTTCAAGAGATTCAGTAATCATAGAGAATGAGGTGGGGATATAGAAAGATGTTTTCCATTTAAAAAGTGTGATGCGTCTTAAGTTCCTTCCTAATGACATTTTCAGTTTTGTTGTAATATTTTTTATAATATCATTGCCTGATTGCTAGATAGAAGGCACTATTTTATCTCTAAAACATTTGTTCCTAATTATCAGCCTTTGAGAGAATGAGCCACCACTGTTTTTTGGTTTCCCCCCCACACCCCCTTGACCAATGCCAAATACAGGACCATTTGATATGTCCCATTTCGATCAGGTGAAACTCGTCATCACCCAAGGCTTTAAAAACTTTTTTTTAAAGAAATGAAAAGAAAAACAATAAGGTATGAGGCAAAATGGACAGTGGAAGAAATATCACAAATTCAAACAATAATGAGAGAATATTATGAATTAATATTATGAATAATTTCATAACAACTTTGCTTTCTTGGTTTGTTTACTCTTCTCATTCTTCTTCATCGGTCTTGAAACGAATTTATAAATTATGCTAGTTTTTTCCAACAACTAGTTCTTGGCTTTGTGACTACTCTCTATTATATATTTTATTTCTGATTCATTAATTTTGCTTGTATCTTTGTTATTTTCTCTACTATATTTTTTGTCTTTATTTTACTTTTTCTTTTTAGATAGTTAAGATGGATCTTTGATTTCAGTCTTTCTTCTTGTCTGTTAAATGCATGTGATTCTGTAAATTTATCTCTAAAATTGAATTCAGCAGCATCATCCATGACATGTATTTAACATATTTACATTTCGTATGTTCATTATCATTTTTAAAAATTACTGAATTCTCATAGTGATTTTTTCATTGACTTGTGCTATATAGAAGGGATTTCTTACTTTATAAATATATAGGAATATTGGATAATCTTTTTGTTATTATTTTCTGGCACAGTTACAAAGTGGTGAAATAACATACTCTTTATGAATTATACACTTTGAAATTTGTTGAGGGCTTTTGTATGGTCAGCTGTTCCATTCTCTGTATGCAGTAACCTGTCATTCTCTGGATCCTTTAAACATTTGTTATTTATCTTTGGTGTTCAAGAGTTTGATGATGTTTAAGTGTGGTCTTCTTTATATTTTTCTTTCTTTGTTTTATTGAGTCCCTTGAAAGTGTAAAATTATGCTTTTCACCAAATTTGAAAAAATATCATTATTTCTTTCAATTTTTTTCACCTTGTTTCTCTCTTCTTTTCTCCTGAGTCTATCATTGATGGTGGACCACTTTATATTGTTCCACAGTTTACTGATATTCTGTTTATTTTTTTTTAATTTATTTGTCTTGTTCTGAAGATTGGATATTTCTATTGATTTATGTTCAAATTAAGACTTTTTAAAAATTTTTAAATCTACTGTTAAGCCTATTCAATTTCTTTTTTTTTTTAAATTTATTTTTTTATTTTCAGAATATCATGGGGGTACAACACTTTGGCCATACACATTGCCCCTGTTCTGCCCATGTCAGAGCCACAATCGTGGTCATCCCCCAAACTGTGCTCCCCACATCCATGCAGTGAGAGTTTTTCCCATCCCTTCCACCCCCCTCCCGCCCACCCGCCCTCAGATGAATGTTCTTGCCCTGTGTGATGTAAGTGTTCATCAGTTAGTACCAGTTTGATGGTGAGTACCAGTGGTGCTTGTTTTTCCAATCCTGCGACACTTCACTTCGAAGAATGGGTTCTAGCTCCAACCAGGAAAATGCCAGATGTGTTAATTCACTGTTGTTCCTTATTGCTGAGTAATACTCCATGGTATACATATACCACATTTTATTGATCCACTCGTGTATTGATGGGCACCTGGGTTGTTTCCACAACTTTGCAATTGTGAATTGTGCTGCTATGAACATTCGAGAGCAGATGTCTTTATTATAAAATGTCTTTTTTTCTTTTGGATAAATACACAGTAGTGGGATTGCTGGGTCAAATGGTAATTCTACTTTTAATTCTTTGAGGTATCTCCATATTCTTTTCCATAGAGGTTGTACTAATTTGCAGTCCCACCAGCAAAGCAATCTTAAGCAAAAATAACAAATTGGGAGGCATCTGTCTACCAGACTTCAAACTATACTACAAGGCTATAGTAACCAAAACTGCATGGTATTGGCACAAGAACAGACACGTAGACCAATGGAACAGGACTGAAAACCCAAATATAAAACCAACCTCATACAGTCATCTGATCTTTGACAAATTCCAGAAAAACGTACACTGGGGGAAAGAATCCCTATTCAACAAATGGTGCTGGGAAAACTGGATGGCCATATGTAGAAGACTGAAACTGGACCCACACCTCTCACCTCTCACAAAAATCAATTCACAATGGATAACAGATCTAAACCTAAGACATGAAACCATAAGAATTCTCGAAGAAAACGTTGGAAAAACTCTTATGGACATTGGCCTAGGCAAAAAATTTATGAAGAAGACCCCCAAAGCAATCACAGCAGCAACAAAAATAAATACATGGGACCTGATCAAATTGAAAAGCTTCTGCCTATTCAATTTCTTAAATTGTTTATAATTTATTTTGGAAACAAAGAATTTCCACGTGGTTCTTCTTTATAGCCTTAATTTCTCCATTTAGTTTCTCTCTTTTTTGATTCCTATGCTTTTATATTTCTTTAATTTTTCACATATTTATAATCAGTGCTTTAAAGTCTAATTCCAACATCTGTGTCATGTCAGAATCAATTATCCTTTACTGTTTTACCCATATCTATAATTCACCTTTCCTGTTTGTTTTCTTCTTCATTTTTTTGATAATTTTTTATTCAGTGTTAAACATTATGAATGATAATTCCAACACTTCATGTTATTAGAATTTCAGAACTTTGTAATAGTTGTTTTCTTATGTTTTGACCAGTTTTTATAATTTTGATTTGCAGTAGGGTTGGTCTCAACAAGCTACTCCACCATTACTGAAAGCAACAGTCTTCATTTTCTTATGACTATATATCAAAATTTACTCAGGATTTAATTTTTATGAGCTAAGTTTACATTGTGCCAATTACCTGTAAGAGTAGCAAAACCAGTGATATTTAAAGGAAATGATAAAAACCAGATAGTTCTTACCATATGAACTAATGATTTGGATAATAAACTTTCCACTAACTAAAATTTTCCCCATCCCATAATGTGAGCACTTAAAGTTGATCAGAATACTTCAATAATTGCCGATTTAAGATTAGAATTAATTTTATTTCTATTTTAAATGATATTTAAATAATAACAATTTTTTATTACAAATTTCATTGATTATAACATTTCCAGTGTATTTTTCAATTATGTTAACTTGAGAGATTCTCTTTTATGTATATACGTTCTCTCATCATAGCACATAGATAGCCTCCTCAAAAATCTGTAAGAACACTTATGATACTCAAATAATATCTCATAATTTAAGATCTATAATATTTTCTCAAAATGCCTCTTCCCATTAGTTTTTATTTGTATGATTTAATTAGATCTAATTACAGGTAAAATAGACTAAAGTTCACTTTGTCTTGGAGGAAATTACACTACATACTCACAATAGGTTTGGGCATTGGCCAGGTGCAGTGGCTCACGCCTGTAATCCTAACACTCTGGGAGGCCGAGGCGGAAGAATCACTTGAAGTCAGGAGTTCAAGACCAGCCTGAGCAAGAGCGAGATCCCTGCCTCTACCAAAAATAGAAAAAATTAGTTGCGCTTGGCACGCCTGTAGTCCCAACTACTCGGGGAGGCCGAGGCAAGAGGATTGCTTGAGCCCAGGAGTCGGAGGTTGCAGTGCGCTATGATGAAGCCACTGCACTCTACCTGAGGCGACAGAGCAAGACTCTGTCCCAAAAACAAGAAAGGTTTGGGCATGAAAATTATACTGTTTAGGTATTCATTAAGCCACAATTTGTTAATAAATATTTACTCAGATTTTTATTTATATTACTTGTGCTAACACAAGCAATATATAATATATACTCATTCATAAAATTAATAAAGTATTTATTGATACAGATAATCTATACATTATATTTAGTGCTAGGAAAAAATAATCTTCATTACTTTTATTGGAAATTAGGTCTGTTGATCATATTAAATATATAACAATATTAAAATTTAAAACAAATAATAATGTCAGAAGTTTACATTCTATAGGGAAGAGGTTCCATCCAATAAATAAATCATAGGACATAAAGACAGACTAAGAAGATAAAGATAAGTGATCTCCTTGACAATTAATTTGATTAGGACTTATCAGTTTATCTCCCTTTAGAAATGAAATGAGAATTGGGTGTTTTCCAAAAATGGAGGAATTGAGTGAATTGTCTAACATGGATCAGACCCATTGCAAATACATACCTGTGCACACTGTAATTAACCTCTGGAAAGAACCTGATGGAGTCATACATAATTATGAAGTAATAATTACAGGGAAAGTGACATTTGCTTTTTAAGCCACATGTGCAGCTAGCCCAAATAGGCCTAAGTGTACTGAATCAATAGTTATAATCTGATAGAAAGGGCATATAAAGAACCATTCTTTTCACATCTTATTATAGCTGAAATCCAAACATATCTTACATTTGATGCCAAAAGAAATTTTCCAGACAGAGGTGGTGTAAGATGTAAATTTTCTTTGTGTTTGCCAATGTATTAAGTAATAGAACTTATAGACTAATCCATTTGTCACCTGAAGTAATTTATTTGTTTTGGAAACATCACATGAGATTTGCTTTTTACTTGTATATGTATGTTTTTATTTGCATATGTTTAATGATGCTTAATATTTCTTCAAAAATTTTAAACTATGATGCACTATTGAAATAAAATTATCGAGCACATAGATATTACCAGTTAAAAGATCTGATAATACAAAGACAGAATAAATTGCCAAACATCTCAGAACTGGAGTTTTCCAAATGTGGAAGTTGGAAAAATTTAATCTAGTTGAATAGACCCAAGAATAATAGTTAACCAGGAAGTACAGACAAACCCAGTATTCTTCATTATACATCAAATTTAAACAATTGGTCTTCAAAAGCCCTGCATGATGTGATGTCATGCACAAACAAAAGTGATTTTGAGAGTCTTTGATGTTTGAATATATGGAAGGCTTAGACTCATACTAGATTACTAAATCTGTGTGTTCCTATCTAGACCCTGACCCCTTTATCTCTCACAACACTAGCAACCTCATGATCACCATGTATTTTGTGATCAGCATTATGCCTTTTGTCTCTGTTCACATCAATTCCAAAATATATCCACATAACTCCCAAGTCAGTCCTCAGTCTCTGAATTCTAACTCCTATATATGACTCTATGGAAGGTAAGGGAAATTTCTGGACCCACCTAAATGTCTATTTTTGTTTTTCTCCATACAACATAAAAACATTGAAAATACATATATTTACTTACGTTTTCATTTATTTTCTCTTTCTACCCAATAGAATATGAGCTTAATGAAGGTAAAGATTCTCTCTGAATTGTTCATTGCATATTCCTACAACTAGAACAGTATAAAATCTATAATAGGTGTCCAATACACATGAGTTAAGTGAATATATGAATCCCAAAGTAAAATATGATATATTTGCACATAAATGCTGATAATTCCATGTATACTTTTAACTTAGTGTTTTTTTCCAAAAACAGAAAACTTGAAATATTTATCTTACAAATGATCAGTGAATATTGCACAGATAGCACCAAATAAAAGAGAGAGAAATGAGTCCAAGAAAAACATATAACCTCAAGGTCATAGAAAATCACCCAGAGTTAAAAAAAAATTAAAAAGGAAAACTAATAAATTAATGTAGTATTTGTCAGGTAGATCCTAAGATATGTAGGTGGAATTAGAAATGCAAAATATTTACTGGGGATAATGTCTGTGAAAGTTAAAAGGGAGAAGGAAAAAGACTAGGCTGGAAAAACCATCAGGCTGTGATGCATGTGTGATATCGCTGAAAGGAGAGGGAGAGGAAAGGTGAATTGGGTAGGAAGAGCCTCAGAGTGTAGCGCAACTCTACAATGGAGCCCTGAACTGACCATAAATGGCAAGTCCTTGTGCCACTGTGGTGGCCAGTTATCGACTGAGGACTTTCTAGGATGCCCAGGGCCTAGGCTGGCAAGCTGAAATAGATTCTAAAGGCAATCACAGCTGGAGACTGTCAGAAAATTTCACACCCTGCAGCAGAGTTCCTCTTTACCTGCTATATGAAAGGCACAATTCTATGGCTGCCCCATATATTAACTTAAGTTGAGGGGCTTTACATAAAAGACAGGGGATATTTTTTTTCTTCTAGGGCAAGGTAATGGAATAATCCTTGCATGGCCACAGTATTATCCTAACAGATGCACATCAAATGACTGCACCTAAAGAAAGAAATTAGCGGCACATTCTATGGCCTAGAAATCCCATCCTATGTGGAAATCCAGCACATTCAACACCAGCGGTGGAGCTTTGCATTAGTAAAGGTTCTTCAGAGAAATAGAACCCAGAGAACATATATAGATAGATACCTAAAAGAGGAAATTTTTATGGGAATTGGGTCACACTATTATAGAATCCTAGAAGTCCCACCAGACATTGCCTGCAAACTGGAGAACCAGGAAAGCCAGTGATGTAATTTAATCCAAGTCCAAAGGTCTGAGAACCAGGCATATGATGGTCAACTCCCAGTCTAAGGCTGAAGGACTGAGAACCTGAGAACCAGAACCGAGAACCTGAGAAGAAGGGGGAGGAGATTGCTGATAGTTGGTATAAATCTTGGAATGTCAAAACCTGAGAACCAGGAGCTCCGATGTCTGAGGGCCAGAGAAGATGGATATCCCAGCTCAGAGACAGAGAGAGAGAGAATGTGAAACAAGTTCATTGGGCACTGGTTATCAACTTGTCTGAGTCTGGTGAGACAAAATACCCACCCACACAATAAGTTAGAAGAGACAGGTTTATTACTTACAGAGAGGCAGCAAAAGCAACAGAAGGCTAGCACTCATTGCTAGCTAGTCCTCCAAAGTCTCGGGAAAGCTACCTGGAGTGAATGGAGTCTCTTCTACGGATCCCCCACTTGCACCACAGCTGAGGGACCTCGTAAAGTAGTCTTCCCTGGGTTTTATACGGCAGGGCTATGTGTATAACTGCATATCTGGACATTTCTCCTTCCAGACAAAGTGTATTACCAGGTGCACTGCCCAAAGTTCTGCCCACTGCCCCTTCACCACTGTCCCTCAGGGATGTCCAAGAGAGGGGCTGCAGTGCTACAGCTGTCCACTTTCTGTTGGTGCCTAGATATCATGCAGAACCATCTGTGAGCCAGATCCAAGTCTTGTCTTCTACTGTCAGCTGATCAGAGGAACTCCCCATGAGACCATAGATGAAGACTGAGAGAGAGAAGACAGTGTGTAAGGATTGGGGGCCATATACATTTGGGCCACTTCTTCATGGAACTTACTTATGCCTTAAGGTCTTGCTAGGGCCAGATCAAGTTTATACCACATACATTTTATGATGGGATGTTTCTGTGCACACCCAGCTTTATGGCATAGTGGGTCAGATAACAACCAACCCACAAATAGGCAGCTCACGTTGCATAGTAACTTGGTGGCCCATGGTCGAGCAGTCAGTTTTGACGAAGGTCCAATAGCAGGCCAAGGACTGTTTCTCAAAAGGAGAATAGTTATCTGGGGATTATGGCAGAGCCTTACTCCAAAATCCTAAAGGCCGATGCCATGATTCACTAAGGGGGCCTGATGAAGGCCTTAAACTGCATCCATATCTGCCATTGACACTTTAAGCACCCTCTGGTCTGGGAGATCATAGGGCATAAGTGGCAGAGCAGCTGGCAGGCAGCCCACACCTGTTGTAGAGCCTCTTCTTATTCTGGGTCTCCTCAAAACTGCAACTTTCAGGTCACTCAGTAAATGGGCCAGAGTTACATATGCATTTGAGAAATATGTTGCCTCCAAAATCTAAATAGGCCCACTCTGCATTGTGCCTTTTTGTGGTGGTTGGAGGGGCTGGATACAACCACCAAAACCTTACAAAGGATATCTTGACATGCGCTACACCACTGAATCCCCAGAAATATCACTGAGTAAGAAAGTCCCCTCATTTTAGTCAGATTTATTTCTTGCCTTCGGAAGAAAATGTCTTATTAATAAGTCTAGTGAGATGTTTACTAGGTTTAATCAACATAATGTCATCAGTGTAACGGACCTGTGTGATAGCTTGTGGAAGGGAGAAGTGATAAAGATCCCTGTAAACTAAATTATGACGTAGGGCTAGAGTTGATTTACCTCCAAGGAAGACAGTGAAGGTATATTATTGGCCTTGACAGCTGAATGCAAACTGCTTCTGGTAGACTTTATTGACAGGGATGGAGGAAGAAAAAATTTTCCCAGACTGATAGCTGTACACTAGGTACCTAAGGATGTGTCCACTTGCTCAAAGAGTGAATCCATGTCTGGTACATCAGCTGCAGTTGGAGTCATCACTTGGTCAAGCTCATGATAATCCACTGTCGTTCTTCAGTATCCATCTATCTTCTGCACAGGCTAAACAGGAGAGCTGAATGGGGATGTGGTAGGAATAACTACTTCTGCATCTTTCAAGTCCTTTATGGTGCCACTAATTTCTGCTATCCCTCCAGAAATTCAGTATTGCTTTCTACATACTATTTTACTAAGTATAGGCAGTTCTAAGGCTTCCACTTGGCCTTTCCCGACATAATACCCCTCATTCCACAAGTCAGCAAAGCAATGTGGGGATTCTGCCAGCTGCTAAATATATCTATTCCAGTTATGCATTTTGGAACTTAAGAAATAAACACAGGATGTGTTTGGAGACTTACTGGACTCACTGTGAGACAGACCTGAACCAAAACTCCATTGGTCACCTGACCTCCATAAGCTCGTACTCTGACTGGAGGGCCACAGTGATGATTTCAATCTCCTGCAATCAATGTCAGTTCAGAGCTTATGTCCAGGAGTCCCTGAAAGTTCTGATCATTTCCTTTTCCCCAATTTCTTTTCCACAGTTACACTGGTAAAAGGATGTAAGTCCCCTTTCTAGAACTAGAAAGATTAAAAGTATAAAAATTTCGTAGGGTCCCAAGATTCTTTCCCAAAATAACCCAGGTTCCCTTTTATTCAAGATGTTCTGGGTCTATAAATTGGCTCAAGTAGGTCTGGTTTTTATGAGTTGAGTTAGATTTTCATTCACATCACCTGGAACTTTTCTACTTATGCAAATCAACTGAGAATTTAGCAGGCTTCCTATCTAGTTCACTTCTAGGAACACCAGGATTAAATAGCCAATGCCATAAGTCTTCTCGAGTCTGACTTTTCTGGCCGCTGGTTTTATTCTGCTGTCCATCATGAAAACTACCCTCACCCTGTCTTTGCTGGTTCAGTGCTGCCATTTGACCCGTGCCTCCCTGTTATCCATTTATTCCCATTGCCTTTATGTTTTCAAATTCAGTGTCTGCAATTTCCACTGTAAGGTCTGGCCTGCAGGGAAAAACAATCCCTGAGCTCTTCAGGGATGCTAGGGCTTCTCTCACAAATTTATTTCTGAAAGTATTTGTGAAAGTTATGTCTTCTGGCTCCTCCTAGTGTTGGTAAGTAGGTTTTAAAGGACAAATCCACTCTAACATTCCAATCTCCATAAGCCTTTGTGTTCCTTCTTTTACATTAAACTAAAGGAGATTGGGTATTTTCTCACAGTGGGCCATCTTTTGATACATCTTTTAGCCAACCAACCAAACTTTAGAGCCTTTTCTGTCAATGGAAAGACAAAATTCAACCAAAATATTTTAAAGAGGTTTATTCTAAGCCAATATGAGTAACTACAACCCCAAGAGTACAGTCTTAGGAGGTCCTGAGAAAGTGCAACTGAGGTGGCCAGGTTACAGTTTGGTTTTACAAATTTATGGAGATAGGAATTATAGGTAAAATCGTAAATCAGTACATAGAAGGTATACATTGGTTCATCCTCAAAAGGCAGGACACTTCAAAGCAAGGCCTTACAAGTTACAGGTATGTTTTAGGGATTCTTTAGTTGGTAACTGATTGAAAGAGTTAAGCTCTGTCTAAAGACTTGGAATCAGTAGAAAGGAATGTTTAAGATAAAAGGGGTCTTCTATCTGTCATGTGATGCTATACCAGAGTCAGGGTGGAAAGTAAGCCACATTATACAGGGCTAATAAGAAACATATTTAATGAGATTTTTATGGGTTTTTAAATTTATTTTTAAAATTTTTTTAGAGACAAGGTCTCACTCTGTCCCCTAGGCTAGAGTGCAGTGGCATCATCATAGCTCACTGCAACCTCAAATTCCGAGCCTCAAGTGATCCCCCTGCCTCCGTCTTGGCCTCCCAAAGTATTGGGATTACAGGCATGAGCTACAATGCCCAGCCTAAGATTTTATGGTTTGTAAGGCATGACCCACCAAGCCTCTTAGAAAGGAATTTAGGCAAGATTAAAAAAAAAAAAGTTCAGAGTTCAGTCCTCATGATGCCCTGAGCTGCTATATTAAATGTAGTATCTCTGCCAGTGTGCCCATATCAATGAGTTTGGGCTGATTCAACTTTATATTACTTCTATCATTATGCCACACCCTTAGTATCCATTCCAACATTTATTTCTCAGATTTCTGCTTGTATAAATTAGAAAACTCAAGTAGTTCTTTTGGAGTGTAGTGTCACAATTTACAACCTCCTTTAGAGGCCTGCTGGGACTTGAATCTAGTTATGTGTCTAGAAGTAAGGAGAGGGGTGGGTCTTGAGGGCAATCAGCATTGTCCTACATTGCAACTGCCCCAAGAGAGGCCATTACTGTGTCCACAAGCAATGTAGGGCTAATACCCTCAGAGGTGGAAAGGCAGATTTCACTGGGGCAGGGAATGGTGGCCCACTGTCACTTGGGGAGTGGGAAGGCCATGTCCACTGGAAATAGAGAGACCACTTTTGCTGGGGGTGCAGAGACTTCTTCCACTGGGAAACAAGACATCAGTATTTAGAGGCTCAATGTCCCCAGCTTCATCAGGGTTTTCCTACATCTCCCTGTCTCTACTTACAGGACCCCATTCTTTCCCAATCAATGCACTCACTTAACAGTAGACACTCTATGAGGCTGGGACTTCAATTTGCATTGTAATTCAGACAATCCCAGGAAAAGGTCTTACATTGATTTTTAGTAATTTCAGACCTGTGGCTATAGGAGCTAAGGCTCTCCATGAGGGCACACCTACAAGCTCTTAGGTTATTCATGCAGTGCTTGAGCTGAGCATTTGAATCCCTGAGCTCATCCTTTTCTTTCACCTCTTTTTTCCCCAACATTGGCAACCAACCAAGGTCATTATATTCCTTAGTTTTCTAAAAATGTTTGAAAGTATTATGTACAGAATTACTTAGCTCCTTGCTTCTTATAAGTGGTTGACTAGAAGTATTGAATGCACATATTTTACCTATCTCTATAAGCAATTCACACCACGGACTATCAGTCCTATCTTTACGTCTGGAAATAGAATCGTTAGCATTTTTAAATTTAATCAGATTAGAGGTCAATTTCAGAGACCCCAGAACCAATTCAGAAAACTCATCTTTATTTTTTTTTCTCTAGAACCACCCTCAGTACCAAAATCTGTCTTATTTAGGGTTCTGCAGATAAACATCATATATAGATATATATTATATATATATATATGTATACACATATGTATAATAGGAGATTTATTATAGGAATTGGCTCACACTATCATGGAGGTCAAAAAGTACCATTATATGCCATCTTCAAACTGGAGAATCAGGAAAGCCAATGGTGTAATTTAGCTTGAGATCAAAAGCCTGAGAGGGAGGGCAGCCAATAGTATACTTCCAGACCAGGGCAGAATGCCTAAGAACCAGGTGCCAGGGACGACTGATGTAAGTCCTGGAGTCCAAAGACTCAAGAACCAGGAGCTCCAGTGTCTGACGACAGGAGAAAATGGATGGCCTGGCTCAAAGAGAAAGAGAGAGAATTTGCCTTTTCTCTGCCTTTTTGTTCTATCTGGGCCCTCAAAGATTTGGATAGTGCTGGCCCACATTGGTGAGGGTGGATCTTTACTCCATCTACTGATTCAAATGCTAATCTCTTCTGGAAATACCCTCAAAGACACGTGTGGAAATAACGTTTTAGCAGCTCTCTGGACATCCCTTCTCCCAGTCAAGTTGACACATAAAATTAACCACCACAGGATTTATCTAACATTCCCATTCTCAATGTTAAAAATATTTTTAAAAGCCAAGCACAAAAATTCTATTAACATGGTAATCTAAACAGTCTGTAATTAGACCATCTTTGAGGTAAAATTTTAAAAATATTTTTCGTTTATAAAGCATATATTTCTTTAGTTTATTTTGTTGCTATTGTTTCACTATTATTGTTGTTGGAGAGGGCAGAGGGCAGTAGGGTTAGTCTCCAGCTCATCCTGAAGAAAATATATACAAGTATATCTCAGAGATATCGTGAGTTCCATTTCAGACCACTATAAATGAATATTGCAATGAAGCAAGAATTTTTTGGTTTCTCAGTGCATATAAAAGTTACGTTTACACTATGCTGTGGTCTATAAAGTGTGAAATGGCATTATGTCTAAAAATGTATATACCTTAATTAAAAATTACTTTATTGCTAAAAAATGCTGACAGAGAATGAAGTAAGCACATGCTGTTGGAAAATGGTGCTGAAGGACTTGCTTGAAGCAGGGCTGACACAAACCTTCAATTTGTAAAAAGCACAATATCCACTAAGTGCAATAAATGAAGTACAATAAAGCAAAGTGTGCCTGTAGATTTTCCAAAACTTAATCAAGATACTTACTCAAGGGAATATAGCGATATAGCTGCCTATAATGTTCCAATATACAAGTTATGAGTGGGGAACTTACAGAGTGGAAGAAACAGTAGTGAATATGGATGGTCTTCCATTTGGGCCACATTCCCACAGGAAGTATTATCACATAAACTATATTGCCGCTGTGGGGGATAATTAACATGAAAATTAGCTAAATAAAGCAGAGTAACTAAATTATGGTTCTGTTCAACTGTCAGCTCTTATACATGGTGTATTAGTTTTCCATTGCTACAGTAACAAATTACCACCAATTTAGTGATGTAAAACCACACAAACGTATTACTTCACAGACTTTGTACATCAGAAGTTAGGTTGGGCTTGGGTTTCACACAGCTGAAATCAAGGTTTGGGCAGGGCTGCCTTCCTTACTGGAGGATCTTGGTAATCATCTGCTTCCAAGGTCATTCATGTTGTTGGCACTGGCTGTCAGCCAGAGGTGTATCTTCCCTCCTAGATGCTGTCTATATTTGTTCTCATGATTTCCATGTGGCCCCCTCCAGCAACAGTGGATGAAACCTCTCTCATGCTTTAAACATCTTTGACCTCTGTTACCTCATCTCTTTGACTTCGGTTTAGAAAGTTTCTGCCTTTAGGGGTTGTGTGATTAGATTGGACCCAATGAGATAATCCAGAAATATCTCCCTATTTTAAGATCCATAACTTTAAATACAGCTATAAAATCCTTTTTGCCTTGCAACCTAACATAGTCGTAAATTCTAGGGATTTTGATTTCATTCTGATGACATTTAGTAAAGTTCCTAAGTATAATTTTCCTTTTTTTTTTTTCTTTTAGAGACAGGGACTCTGTCTTTCACTTAGACTGGAGTACAGTGGTGCCGTCATAGCTCACGACAGCCTCAAACTCCTGGGCTCAAATGACGTGATCCTCCTGCCTCAGCCTCCCTATTATGTAGAACTATAGGCATATCCCACCACGTCCAGTTATTTTTAAAATTTTTTGTAGAGACAAGATCTTGCTATGTTGCCCAGGCTCGTCTCAGACTCCTGGCCTCAAGCAATCTTCCTTTGGCCTCCCAAAGTTCTGGTATTACAGGTGAGAGCCACCATGCCCAGCCTTCAAAGTATACTTATAAAAATGTAATGGGATTATGCAAATTACTGTACCAAATTTAAAATATGTGAAATACTTGCACATGCACATACATATATATTCATATAAATTCGTGTGTACATGTGTTTCCCCAAAATGTCTAAATCATTGAGCCAAGATATATTTCTCCATTTACCTCCTAATTGCCTCAGCCCAATATTTCATTTCAATGTGTAGTGGAAAAAAAAAAGCAAAACATATCTTAAGTAGTCAAACACATTTGAATGAGTGATTCGATTTAGCAAGTCATCAAAGAAATCTCATCAAAATATCAAGGGGCCCTCAAGATGTTTACTTTTAATTTTGCTCCTTTTCTGCAGCATAGACAATGAGTGTTCCATTTTCTATTGAAAGATACATTAGCCGTTTCTGAATTATGGTTACATTTTACTGCTTAAATACAGAGAAACAAAATTGTTTTAAAATAGGCTGCACTGCCTTTTATTTCTCTGTGGGAAATTCTGGGAAGAAGTGAAAATGATTTTAGCTACTGTGGCACTGCCTACATCAAAACAGAATTATAATTATGTTGCAGGTGGCAAACTACTCAAGGTACCTGCAAAGTATAGATAAAGTGGTTCATTGGCTATCCATTTTCCAGGTGGTTTAGCTTAATCTGCAGACAATGTATAATGCATATTAATCCAAATAGCCCTGAACTCCAGCCATTTGGAGAAAGTACACCCGAATTTGCCTTTAAGAATATGTTTTATAATACATTTTTTTTTCTGGTTCTAATCATTGTCACTGGGTATTTTTAAACCTATCTGGAAACCCAGATTGTTACTCTAAAATGTTTATCCAGACTTTTCACAGTTCTGAGATTACCCTACAATAAAGGGAGTAATGATGCCCTGCATGTGTGCCATGTCAGAAAAAAATGTTCAAAGTATCGCATCATGGCTAAAAATATGTAAACTCTCAGTCTGCGTAGTTATAGCAGGCAGATAGCTCAAGTTAAGTGGAAAATTCCAAAAGTATGAGACATTACATCTTTCTTTAAAGAGACATTAGTGTCAAAAATAAAAGCATAGCTTGCCCATTCCTATAAAAACATTTATGGTCTATATGCTAAACTTTCACTTATATTTTAAGATACTGTGGCATGCCAGATGGGCTTGTTCATTTACTCTGCTGATTAAACATCATACATGATGGTTTGATAAGTAGCTTGTGGCTTACAACACAAATAACAATCCAACAACAAGCAAATATGATGCCAACTACCCTTTATAAATCAATAGTAGCTCTAATTCATTGATGTTCACAGGCTAGCGAAGTCTTTTTCACAACTGAGCTGATTACCCCTATGCATTTTAGGTAAAGTATCTACAAAAGTTGCATACCATCCAATATCATTTTTACTATTTAACATTTCTTGAATCAAACTATATAACAAAATAAAATAAAATAAACATTACATCTATTTTATTTGGAAGGAAACTCTAAGCAAAATAAGAACTTCAAGTACTTGTAACAGACTTATCAGTAAATCTCATATATTATTTTATGATTTATAGTAAAAGTAGGAGGAAAGGATCTGAAATAGACAAGCAATAAATTCACTTTCTTACATCAGCCTTCAAAATTATATTCCAAGATATAGTAAATTTTTATATAGTATTATTTTTTCTAACCAACACACACCAATGACACTTTTGGCTAAGATTAGTTGCTCCCATTTCCTGCTTGAGAGTCTTATATTAAGAGGAAAACAAAGTACATCAATTGTTAAAAAAATATATGTACCCTTAATAAAGGAATGAATGGATGGAAATGGTCAAAATGGTTAACATTAAAAGGAATTCTAGGGAAATTATTTCCTTATCCTGGTTTTTTTTTTCCATTTTACTTGAAGCAACACTTTTATTAAACTCTTTACTTTTTTGTCCTACATTCTCAGACTTATTTTCTTAGTTGGTGTAAATCTTTACCCAGATATTTAACAAAGCATGAACATGTAATGCTTCATCAAAGCTCTTTTTTCTCTCCTTTTAAGTTAAAAAAACAAGCTAGGGTAGTGTTACTTTATAAAGTCAAATTTTAAAAGATGAAATTTCTATATATGTAGATAGACTATAAAACTAAAAGGAATTTCTTATTAGTTTTCATTGAATTCTAGAAAAAAACTACTAGAAACAACTAGAATAAAAGAAAAAGTGACTTAATAGATAACCTCAGGAAAGCAATATTACATATGAATTAACAAATTACCTTTCTTGTGTAGACTTTTTATTTTCATACTTTTTGAATAATATGAATGGAATTGCTCCAAAATATTCAGTGAGAATTTCTATAGGTTGCATTCTGTGTAATTTGCAATTTTATCTAGAAATTCCAGGAAGCTTGAAGGTTGTTTAGGATGTGCGAGTGACAATGAATGAGCTCTCTATCTGAAAGGTCTCTATTTGAAAAATTAGTGTTATGACCTCTAGTATTCACCATTTAAAATGTAATGGACTCAAATTACTAGAATAGATATTCTTAATGTATTTTTTTCAGGAAAAATTTCCAAATTTTAGAATTTTTGTGGACATAACAGAAGGGTTTAAATATTTCAAAAACACTAAACAAGTCAGTAAACATTGCATTGCAATCATTATTTTCTGGTATGTCTCATGGTTTCTATTAAATATAAACAATGGCAAACATTTCTCTGTTCACCTGACCATTCTTCAATCCTGTCCCTAAGGTTTTATGTTTTAACTCTGATCCCTTCCTCTTAGATCCAGGAAGGAATTTTAAAAATTCTTTTTGTGCCTCTTGCCTCTCTTTTAGTAAGATATCCCTAATCTACTGACATCTGGCTGACATTTCCATGACATCACATGATTAGTTGAGACAAATATAAATTTTGAATACTTAATAATTGACATCTGTGGAGGATTTTAATACATCATTATTCAGGACACAGAGCCCAAACTTGTTTCTTCAGAACCACCAATGACCAGAAAGCTTAGAAGACTCATCATAATCATACCTTTAATCTTATTCTTTGTATTTTTTCTGCAGGTGTGATTGTTCTCTTGAAACATTATCTTTGGATGCTTAATGGAGGATATTATCTTTCCTATACCATTTATTACCTTAAAGCTTATACCCAAAGTGTTTACGGGTGCTATTCCATATTTGCTTTTTCTAAATATTCATATAATTTTTAGTGTTTGGTATGATTTTCTAATTTTCAATATCTATCACCTTACTACATGACTACGTCTTTCCATTTAGACATTTAAAAAATCGGATTTGCATCAATATTATAGGATATTTAGTTTTAAGCTTAGTGCATAACCCATAATGTTGGTCCCTTCTTCTTTTCTGGTTGCATGGTTACCTATTCTTACATGATTTGGATGTGGGAGTTATGAATACAGGCTTTGAAATAAGATAGACAATGATATCTCCCTGCCTCAGCCTCATGCCAGCTGAAGCACATGGACAAGCTTTGTGATGATTCTCAATCCAAGGTTATGTTGGGATTAAACCCCACATATTGTGTCTAGCCCAAAGTAAGTGGGCCCAAAATGCCATCAGCCCCCACCCCATTAGAAAGAGAGCTTATGGAGGAGAGACTATAAATATAGTTCTGACACAGGCTGCACTCACAGTGGGTCCATTGCTTCCCAGACTAACCTGGTGGTCTTTTCCTTTGTCCTTGTACATATAGTCAGGATAGACATTAAAACTAGCAGACGTAAATACCTATTGATCTTTTATGTGCAAAGGAAAGGCCATTATAATAGGAAGATTTCATGGAAGCTTTTAAAACTGACCCACCTCAGTCTAAGATAGTAAATCAAAAATAATATCACATCTTTTGTGGAATAGTAGATATTAGTGTCACTCAAAGATTTTAAGCATGCAAGGACCTACTATACCAGTGTGGTCTCCCAAGAAAACCTAGATGGATTATGATGGATGGTAGTGGTCTACTACAAAATTAACCTATTAGTCCCAACCATAGTTGTTGTGCCAAATGTGATATCGTTACTAGAACTGATCTATATAGCCTCTTGTACCTGGTATGGGTCTACTGACATTGAAAATATGTATGTATTTTTTCTCATATTCATTAAAAAGGATAATGAGGATCAGTTTGTATTTGCCTGGATAGACACATGTATACATATATTCATCATCTTGCCCTGGGGCTAGTTTGACTTTCCTACTCTCTATAACACTGTAATATGAAGAGACCTTCATTTTTTTGTTAATTCCATAAAATACCACAACAGTTCCCACTATAGATAAAATCATGGTAATTGAACTTGGAAGTGGCAAGTATTTTTGACATCCTGGTAAGACTCATAAACCTTACAAAAATTCAGGGTCATGCTAATTCAGTTAACATTTTAGGGTTTCTACTTCTGTAGAAAATGAGTAAGTATGCCCCCTGAGATAAAGTACAAGTTATTGCAGAGTACAAATGCTCCCAGAAAGGCAGTAGCATAGGGCTTGGTAACTCTCCCCAGGTTTTGAGGGAGCACATACAATACTTGGGAGTAGTTATCTAACTATTCATTGGGTGATCTAGGGCCTGCAGTTTTGTTTGGTCCAAAGCAAGAGGGGGCTTTATAGTAATTCCAGACAAGCCACTCTGACAGATAGGCCAAATGGCATTGTAGTTGTCACTACACTAAATGTATTTGTGGTATACAAAGATCCCACATAGACTTACGGGAATGCATCAATATGATAGTTTCAATCAAGACCTCTAGATTTTTGCCATCTGCACCAGAAAATTATACATCTTTTGAAGATAGTGTTTTGCATGCTATTGCTCTCTGATAATGTTTGGATGTCTAATTGTGAGATATCAAATGGCTATTTTACCAGAACTACCCTTTATTAGCTGGGTGCACTCAGAAACACTGAGTTACAAGATCAGGCAGAACTAGCAGCAAACCATCTGTAATAGAAATGATAAATCAGAAATTGGGATTGAGTAGAGAGGTAAGCTTTATGAACAGGTTAAACAGAACTTTATGCCTCCCAACTCACAATGATGGCTATTTTGAGGGGTAGGGTTCCCTGTGTCTAGTTAATGGAAGAGAAAACAATTATAAAGACTGGTTCAATGAAAAGTTGGCTAAGTATGTTGGTGCAAGTAAAAAATAGACTGCCCTGTAATACATCCCAATGCAGGGCTATCCTTGAACGATAACAGTGAGCACTCTTATCATGTCAGATCTTCAGGCAGTGCACCTGTTAATACACTTTGAGAAGACAGAGTGGTAACTCAAGTTAAGAAAATAATTGGTGTATTAGTCCAGGTTCACCAGAGAAACAGAATCAATGGAATATCTTATATGAAATATATAATAAAGAGATTTATTGTGAAGAATTGGCTTATGCAGTTCTGGAGGCTGAGAAGTCTCTAGATCTGTAGTTAACAAACTGGAGAACCAGGAGAGCCAATGGTATAGTTCTAGTCCAGGTTCAATTCTGAGGGCAGAAACTGTTTTCCCAGATTAAAGGCAGTCAGAAAGAGTAATTTTTCCCTACTCCATATTTTTTGTTATATTGAGGCCCTCAGTGAGTTGCATGAGGACTCTCACATTGGGGTTGGAAATCTATTTTATGTAGTCTACTGATTCAAGAGTCAGTATCATCCAGAAGCATTCTCACAAACACACCAAATATCAGGGCACCCCATGGTCCAATGAATTTGACACATATAATTAACCATCAACTTGTATTCATGAATGTTGAAAAATGATTAGACTATGTGGCAAGGAAAATGAAAGGAGTAAAATTGAAATACATGAGTTCAGGGAGGTCTGGGGAAGAAGCTTGTAATTAAACCAAGGGGAGTTGGTATAAAGTGAGAAAATTTCTGTCTCACGTATTAATGCCCACCAGAGAGCATCCTCCATAGAGTAGGTGTAACTGGAAAACACAAGAAATGAACTGAACATTACTATAAAAAGGCTTTTAAAGTACTATAAAAGATAATACAGGGTATACAATTAATATTGGAAACCAACAACTTTCACTTACACAAACTTTGTAGAAGATAGCAAAAAATGCCAATTAAAATAGCAATAATATTGTTCACAATAAATATATACAATATTATCTGTCAATTTAAAAGTAAAACAGGAAAAACAATAAAATAAATTAAAATATCTAATAATAATCCTAAAAATAAATGTGCACTATCTTTAAAAGTAAAACTTTAAAGTAGTCACCAAAAACTCAAAATAATTAAATGAACTAAAAATTCAATGTATTTGGGGGATATTATGATTTATATAATGATTGGAACCAATTCTTTTTGTGCCCATTACCTAACCTTTCTTCATCCTCCCCCTACCCTTTCCATAATCTGGTAACCACTATTCTCCTACTGTCGCCAGGAGATAGAGAGTTTGTAGTTCCTAAATTATTTGTCTTTCTGTGACTGGCTTCTTACATTTAACCAAATGTGTTTCAGTTCCATACATGTTGCTGCAAATGACAGGATTTTTGTTTTTTATGGGTGAATAATATTCCATTATACACACACATACATACACACAACCCCCACATTTTCTTTATCCAGTTATCCAGTGATGTATACCTAGGTTGATTTCATATCTCGGCTATTGTGAATAGTACTGCAATAAACATAATAGTGCAGATATTTCTTCAATGTTTATTTTCTTTTTTTTGGATACATACCCAGCAGTGAGATTGCTGGATCACATAGTGGATCTATTTTTGGTTTTTTGAGGAAACTCTGAACTGTTTTCCATAAAAGCTTTACTAATTTACATGCTCCTCCACAATGTAAAGCGTTCCCCTTTATCTCACCAACACTTATATTTTGTTGTTTTGATAATAGTTACTTTAACCGGGATGAGATGATATCTCATTGTAGTTTTGATTTGTGTTACCCTGAGATTAGTGATGTTGAGCATTTTTCCAAATCTGGTTGGCCATTTGTATGTCTTCTTTTGAGAAATGTCTATTCAGATCATTTGCCTTTTTAATTGGATTATTTGTGTCTTTTTATCTGTTGAGTTTGAGTTTCTCCTATATTCTGATTATTTACCCCTTGTTGAATGGATAGTTTGCAAATATTTTCTCAAATTATATAGATTTTCTCTTCCCCCTGTTGATTGATTCCTTTCCTGTGCAGAAGCTTTTTAACTTTGTCTATTTTCACTTTTGTTGCCTGTGCTTTAGAGGTCTTACCCAAAAAATCTTTGCCCATGCAAATGTCCTGAAGCATTTCCCCAGAGTTTTCATCTAGTACTTTCATAGTGCCATGTCTTAAATTTAAGTCATTAATCCATTTTGAGTTGATTTTTCTATATGCTGAGAGAGAGGGATCTATTTTCATTCTTCTGCATATGGTTATCCAGTTTTCCCAGCATCATTTATTGAAGAAACTGTCCTTTCCCCAATGTATGTTTTTGGCACCTTTGTCCAAAATGAGTTGTCTATAAATTGGTGTATTTATTTTTGGATTCTCTATTCTGTTACATTCGTCTGTGTGTCTGTTGTTATGCCAGGACAATGCTGTTTTGGTTACTATGGCTTTGCGGTATATTTTGAAGTCAGGTAGTATGCTCTCTCCAGCTTTGTTCTTTTTGCTCAGGATTTCTTTGGCTATTTGGGGTCTTTTGTAGTTTTATATAAATTCCAGAATTTTTTTCCAAAATATAATTTTAAATATTTTTCAAAAATGTCATTGGTATTTTGATAGGGATAGTATTGAACCTGTAGATTTCTTTGGGTAATATGGTCATTTTAACAATGTTAATTTTTCCAGTCCACGAACATGGGATGTATTTCCATTTTTGTGTGTCATCTTCAATTTCTTTCATCAGTGTTTTAGAGTTTACTTTGTGGAGTTCTTCCACTTCTTTGGTTAAATTTATTCCTAGAGTTTGATATTTGTTTTTTGTAGCTATGGTAAATGGGACTGCTTTCTTGATTTAATTTTTCCAGTTGTTCACATGTTGATTTTTGTAAGTTGATTTTGTATTCTGCAACTTTACTAAATTTGTTTATCAGTCCAAATGTGGTTTGTTTCAGTGGAGTCTTTAGATTTTTCTAAATATGTGATCATATCATCTGCAAATAAGTATAATTTGATTTCTTCCTTTCTAATTTGGATACCCTTTATTTCTTTCTCTTGTCTAATTGCTCTGGCCACTACTATGTTGAATAAAAGTGGTAAACGTGGACCTCCTTGTCTTATTCTAGATCTTACAGGATAGGCTGTCAGTTTTTCCCCATTTAGCATGATACTAGCTATGAGTTAGTCATATACAGCTTTTATCATGTTGAAGTATGTTCCTTCTATACCCAGTTTGTTGAGAGTTTTCATCACGAAGGTATGTTGAATTTTATCAAATGCCTTTTCAGTGTGTATTGAAATGACCATATGGTTTTGTCCTTGGGTCTGTTAGTGTGAAATATCATGTTTATTGATTTGTATATGTTGAATCAGCCTTATATCCTTGGGATGAATCCCACTTGATCATGGTGACTGATCTTTTTAATGTGTTACTGAATTCGGTTTGCTAGTGTTTTGCAAAGTATTTTTGCATCCATGTTCATCAGTGATATTGGCCTATAATTTTCATTTTTGTTATGTCCTTGTCTGATTTTGGTATCAGGGTAATGCTGGCCTTGTAGAATGAGTTTGGAATTATTCTCTCCTCTTCAATATTTTGGAATAGTTTGAGTAGAATTGGTATTAGTTTTTCTTTAAATATTTGGTAAAATTAAGCATTGAAGCCATCCAGTCCTGGCTTTTTCTTTGATGTGAGAATTTTTATTACTGTTTTGATATTGATATCCATTATTGATATGTTCAGATATTTTATTTCTTCATTGTTCAATCTTGGTAGATTGTATGTGTCCAAGAATTTATCCATTTCTTCTAGGTTTTCCAATTTCTTGGCATATAGTTGTTCATAATAGTCCCTAATAAAGCCTCATGGTAACCATGAAGTAAAATTCTATATTAGATACACTAAAAGTAAAAAGCAAGAAATTATAATATATCACTAGAGAAAGAAGTAGAAAAGCAAGAACAAACCAAACCCAAAATTAGTAGAAGGAAGGAAATAATGAAGATCAAAGCAGAAATAAATGAAATTGAGACAAAAAACAACACAAAACATCAATGAAATGAAACTTTTTTTAAAAAGATAAACAAAATAAATCTTTAGCTAGACTAAGAAAAAAGAGAGAGGATCCCTTCTTTTATAAAATGGGATGTGTATTGTGTGTCTATTCTTTCCCTGTACAATCATTTTATATAGGATAGGTATAATACAGATAATTTTTCATTCCTAGACTTTTTAGTTAGTAAGTCTTTGGACTAAGAAGAAGTTGCATTTAGGCCTGATGTAAATCACATTATCTTAGATGTCAAACTTGATGTCATGATTCGTACAAGACATACGGTAGTTGTGGAACGGAGGTGAGTTTATTTTGCATATAGGAAGGATGTAAATAATTGAAGCCAAAAGATTAAACTGTGGTATGTTGAATGTTTGGATTTCATATTTACCTATTCCTACACCCACACTATTGCCATGGCCTCAATGTGGACATAGTATATTTCCCTACCCTTTGACTTTTGGCTTGATCATGATTTGCTTTGGCTAATATCATATATATGGAAGTGGCAGTGTGCCAGTTCCAAGCCTAGAAACTTAGTTATTTTATATGTTTATACTTGCTTTATTGTACTTTGTGCCCTATCCATAAATGGAGCACACCATGGCTAATATAGTGATCTAAGGAGAAGAAGAGACACATGGATCAGAACTACCCAAGCAACCATAATCAGTTTCAATGAGAAGTGGAGCCATAGTAGGTGACCCCGGTCTGGAATCACTGGACATAAATTCTACAGATTTATGATAGTGAAGGATTATCTTTAAGCCACCGAGTATAAAGGGTAATTATCATATAGATTTTTTAATTTTTAATTTTCAAGTTATTTATTTATTTATCTTAGAAATGAAGTCTCACTATGCTGTCCAGGCTTCCTTCAAATTCCTGGGCTCAAGCAATCTCCCTGCCTTAGCCACCTGAGTAGCTGGGACTATAGGCTTTTTTGTGTGTATGTGGCACTTTCAGATGAAAATACAGAATATTATAAAGATTCAGGTCCTCCTTATTTATTTTCCAAAACAATGTGATCCTAAAAAGTACTCACTTTTGAAAAAATAAGTTAGACAAATCCAAGCTAACAGTCATATGGGGGAAAAAATGAGCAAGCAAACAACATTCTAGGGAATTATTCAAAAAAGGAGAAAAACAGGTGGACTAGTTCATCATATATCCAAATGTAATTAAACCAGTAATTAAAAGTGTGGAATTAGCATATAAATAGGCAGGCAGACCAAAGGATGTAATAAAAATACAGAGAGGGATGAAAATATATACAAAAATTTAGGATATAATAAAGGCAATATCTCAAATCAATAGAATAATTTCTTAAAAAAGAAAAGGAACAAACAAAACAGTAGTTCACATGGTCCCTCTATAGACATCACAGGGGACCAACAAATATGATGCATTTGTTAATAAACTGCAGTCTGTTTAACATAGCACCAGCTTATATTTGGTCTCTCTACTTTGCTTCCATACTTATTTGTCCTTCCCGGCGATTGTACACCTTTTCTTAATAAAGTGTTAGCTCATTATATTTTTTGTGTCAGGTTTTATTTTTTAGGAAACCTACGTTAAGATATAAGAAATTTTGGCCTTTTACCATTATATATAGAAAATACTTTGCCTTGTTTTTAAATAAGTTCATTATGCAGAAAAATTTAATTTTAATTTAAATTTTGTTTTATCAAATTTATCTTTTCTGTAAGAAATATGTGGAATGTCTTTATTTTATCAAATGTCATTTAGCAATTATGAAATACTATGGTTCTCCTTTGACTTACTAGAGTGAAGTAAATTAATGGTTTTTCTAATACTGAAGAATGTTTGCAGTCATTTAATGAACTCATCTTAGTTGCAATATGTTATTTCTTTAATATACCAATGGGTTATATTTGCTAATATTTCATTTTAGGAGTTTGGTACTGGTGTTTATAGTAGAAATTATCATTTTTATATTTGTAAAGTTTTGTTATTAATATCACGAATTTATATAAAAATAATTTGAATGTTTTTCTTCTTTTTTTACTCTCCAGAAGAATATAAGTAGAAATAGAACTATCTGTTTTTTCTAAGGTTTTGATAGAATTCATTTATGCAAACATCTGGATCTCATACTTTTTGGAGAGAGTTTCCTTCATTCCATTCTAAAATGCTTTGTTCAAATGTCTTAGCTGTTATTGTAATTGGTAAGTTTGATATTCTGTGCATTAGGGATACTTTCCTTAGCATATATTTTCTGTTCCCCTTAATTTACTTCTCATCTGAGAGAAGCCATGTGTGTCACTGGCTTCTTGGAAAGTCTTTAAATACTAGTCCTCATGACATAATCACCTCCCAACAGCCCCATCTCCTAAAACAATCACCTTGGGGACTAGGATTTCAGCATATAAATTTTGAGGGGAAATAAACATTCAGGCCAGAGCAGCTTCCTTATTTGTAACTCATTCCGCTATATCTATCTATAACGCAAAATTTGCTATTGTACATGAAGATCCACTGTTTGCTCCTTTTTTTTGCCAGTGACCTATAGCTTTAGACCAACTACATATGATCAGCCAGTTCCTTATATCATTTCATGTCAGGTCCTCAAGGCAAGTACATATTTTTCTTTTTTTTCTTTTGAGATGCCATAATAGGGAGAAGGAAGACAAAACTGCCCCCAAAGTGCTAACAGCATATTTTCCAATAACAGATTGTAATGAAACCCTTCTGTATATCTTAGATACACTTACACTAATATTTTTTAAAGAATCCTTTAGTTAGGCAAAGACAATTCTATCAGTGGATCTAAGACAAAGACAATTACTTAGAATGGCAGTGAGGAAAATAAAACAGTTGTTTCTGAGCAATTATCCTATGAAGGGAACAGATAAATTAATGTGTGTCTAAGTTCTAAACTACTTACCTGGCTTCATATTTCATAGTTATATTCAACCCTGTACTTATCACAGTGTCTTACAAATGGATACAATTAATGTTTTTATTCATCATTACATATTCTAGAAGGAGATCTAATTGTCATGTGATTCATACCTATGTAAATCACCTACACCTCAAGTTAGTTTTCATTGGCATTGGCAAGTTTCTTTCTGTTTTAAGCAAAACTCTATTATATAAGAAAAAATGTATTATGGTAAAAGATATCACTCATAAACCCACCATCTGATAACCAATTAAACTCAAAATGACCAGCAAGTAATGTATATGCAGGTGAATTTTATAAAGTTCAACATTACAGAATGGAAAAAAAATAAATGTAAAGCTCTTTTCCCTGTCCTCATCCCCATTTTCTTTCCTTAAAAATTATCACAAATAGCAGTTTTCAATGATTGATGTAGTCTGGGTCCCTATGACACTGCAGTTCTAAACAAACAAAAAACCCCACTACTATCAAATCCCCGTTTGATTTGTGACTGATTGGAGTCTACTTGCCTGAATAAGAGGCGTGTGATAATATAACTGTTGAAATAATATTCCACAGAGCCTTAAAAACAAAGCAAAAAAATTGAAATAAAGCTTAAATAATGTCATTTTTCTGTGCAATAGTCCTGCTAGTAATTACCTGTAAATATAAAAATAAGATAATATAACATTAAAAAGTATATTTATATTTTTTGTGTATTTTCTAACTGTATAACCATTATTGATGCCCTACAGACTTAAGTAAAAGTGGCAAAAATTTTTACAGGCTCTCATTTTCATTGATTTAATACATTCATTAACATTCAGATGGTGATTTTACTTTTAACGAATTATGATGACCAAATATCATGTTAGATGTTTTTTGGTGTATTGAGGATGATATTTCTTATTTTGTTCACTTGAGAAATAAAAAACAGTTAATTTTGTTACTATGACATACATTTCCCACTGTGTTCCTTCTGACCAAACAATGAACTATCCAACTATATTCACTGCATGCATCATTACAAAAGTGTCATATGATATTTAATTCATGAGAGAGTGTAAGATGTCACCTGAAATACAGTGATAGGCACCTTTACCTTCAAAGCAGTCTTCACAAAAGATTCAGAAAATCCTAAGGCTCTGCACTAATATCATATGAAATGCAAATATCGCATTTAAAAGGTTGTTCTGGTTGAGAAAAAATGTTTTTGATCAAATGTTAAAACAGGACTTCAATACAAGGCTGAAGTGAAAGTTCTTCTAAATACACAACAATCGATTTCATGGATTTCACATGTGCTTTAAATACTTTTATATACCCTTAGGATGTGACCTTAAATTCTTAAATGTGTTAGTTAATTTCTCATCTCTGTACTTCCAGCACATGGCACATACTCAATATATATCTTCTGTGTGATTTTAATTACTTTGCCTCTAATTAATATGCTTTGATTTTTATTGTCTCTATTACAAATAATAAGTTATTCTGAGTTAAACCATATATACTATATATCTACAAAATTGTAGATATATTTATAATTAAAATGTTATTAAACTCTGATACCAAGTAAATTTGTTTTTCCATTAATACACACGTTAGTTGAGATATTTTCAATCATAAATGACAGCATTAAATCTCAAACTAGGTTAAGCAAAATCAATTTAATTTCTTTCTATATTATGACAGATGGCCACCAAAACTTTTAGGCTTACAGTGATTTTTAGCTCACAATTAAAGAACAATAAAAGCAAACCTCCTCTCTTAGTATCTATCTTCATTGCCCCAAATAACTCCACTTTTGCTTAACTCATACGTCCTCCTGTGGACTAATCATTTATGGGTACTCTGGCCAGTCTGGGTTGAAGGTTAATCTCTTTAGCATGAGAGGTAAGTACCATATCAAATAGGCAAGTGGCTCTTTCTGAGAAAAAAAAAAGGTTTACTATATAAGAATGAAGGGTAAAGAACATTCAGCACTCGTGATGCTTAGAATTTCCACAGCCTGACTCTGTGACCTTAGACTTCGGCGTACCCCTTCAATGATTTGATCTCAAACCCATGCACATGACCTCTGAGAGTCATGGGAGCCCTGATCTCCCTCTATCTACTACAGCCACACCCTGCTCTCGGTAATGCTAGGGGTGAAGAATACACTGCTCTGGGTCCCAAGTTTGGAAATTCTCTAAATTTTTCCAGCACCGGAAGATTTTCTGAACATTTCACTCCCTTGCGGGAAACCCGTGAACCTCACATTGCTCTTAGAATAAGTCAATTCTTAATCCTTTCTTTTGATTTTTTGTTTGCTCTTCTCTATAGCTCTCCAGCTTTATTTTTCAAGAACTCTTCATTCCTAAACTCTATTCTTCAGTAATATTAACGTTTTTATTCTTTAAAAGCACTTTTCTCTTTCACTATATTCTTTACCTTGACATCTGAGTATGCTGTGTCCTCCTTTGGAATCCCCCCACCTCAGTCTCTTCCTTTTGCTAATATCTAGTCATTTTTCATCTTTTACCAGAGATCCTTTACTCTGGGAAATATGTTCCCCTAGAAGATTGCAGGCAATTGGCCAGCTAATTCTGATTGCACCCTAAATTTGCACCCTGGGCCTTTTCACCAAACATATATGTACATTGTATTAGTAAAATTTAAAAAAAAAAACATGCATATTAGGACCAAGAAGTTAACCTCTTATGAAAATGAACACATGCCTAAATTTAAGCTCTAGATACTAAGGTTTAAGGCATGGATTGTCTTGCTATCATCTGCAAACCTTATACCATGAAAGCAGTTTTCAAATTCCATAAGGTAAACTATGAAGCTTCCCTACCTCCCATAGTTTTGGTCAGTGACATGGTTTTTGTAACTTATAAAATTATGTAAATAGGTGAATATTCTTCTAGTCATGCCATAACACAATTTTTGGAGTCACAAAAAGTAACAGAATCAAGATAGGTGAAGGGAGAGGGATTGGGGAGAGAAAAAGTAAAAAGCAAAGTAAGAAACTTTGCTTGCAAATGAGTATTTTCCTGTTGTTAGCTCTAATCTCTTCTTCATGCTGACAACTTTTCACGAATAAGTTCTATGTTTTTGTGCTACTTTTATATCCTTCACAATCCAGTAAGAGCTCCTTCCCACGTGAAGTTAGTGGAAGTTACTCAGTGGTTTTTCTAATGTAGAGATAAACATGTATCCAGACATGTCGACCACTCAGGAGTTAATAAATATTCCTCAAATTACTGATAGAATCAACTGCACACTCTCCCTTGCAGAATTATTAGTACAGTAGGCTGATTCCTAAGCTAGGCTCAGAGACATTATTAATTAAAAGCAATGCATGCTGGGCATGATTATTTTTCCACTGTCTTGCTCTGACTGACCATCTTCTGTTACTCAAAATGAAGAAGATTGTTTCATTATTGTTTGTGGCTTCTCATATGTGTAGAAGCTGGGGTGAAATACAATCAAATTTCAACAATGATAAGGGAACATAAAGTTAGTGCCCCCGCTATGGAGCCAACAAAGAACACCTCTGAGATCAAAGGTTGTTGTTATCCATGTACTTCTTCAAGATGTAAGATTAGATTTGGGCATAAAGTGAGACTATGGTGTCTTTATAGGACTGAACCATGGTGAAAGGACAAACCTTACTTTTATCTCTGTGCATTTTGTCGTACCCACATTTCCTATAAGCATTGTGATGATTTGCCTAGAAGATTAAATGAACTAATGAAGCATGTTTTAAACTTATTGAAGTATAATCATTTTAATTGTACAGTTCCATGATTTTTATAAATATATACACTCATGTTGCCATAACCACAATCAAGATATATCACATTTACATCTCCCCAAAAAGTCTTCACATGTCACTTGGTAGTCGGCCCTTCCTTAATAGCCAATTCAGACAATGTCTTCTATCAGTGACTACAGATTAGTTTGCCCACATTAGAATTTTATAGAGATGGTACATTACTTTCCTGAGACTTTACATTTTATCCCAGCATGTAAATTGCCTATCCAAAATTTAATGTTACCTTTTGAAGAAGAAAACTTTAATTTTTCAGACATTTAATTTGGTTTTTTTTATGTTGTTTTGTTTTGTACATTTTGTGTTTTATTTAAGAAAACTTTGGCCACTTTAAGATCATGAAGATTTTGGTTTTTTCATCCTAGAAATTTTATAATTATAACATTTACTTTTAAATCAAGTCAATTGTGTGTGTGTGTGTGTGTGTGTGTGTATGCTATGTGAGTTAGTTATTGAAGTACATTTTTTCCTGTACAGATAGCCATTTATTACAGCAGCATGTCTTGAAAACATTATTGAATTACATTGGCATCTCTGTAAAGAAACAATTGTTCACGAACATGTGAGCCAATTTCTGGACTCTCTAACCTATTTTATTGATCTATAATATTCTGCTTTTACCATTAAAACTTTTTCTTCATTCATATAGCTTTACAGCTTTAGAGTATACCTTGAAATTAGTTAAGTTTTCCAACTTTGCTATTGTTTGAAAAACATTGTTTTAGCTCTCTAGGTACCTTGTACTTCCTTCTAAGTTTAAAAATCAGCTCGTAAATTTCTCCTGACAAAAGTTTCCTGGGTTTCTGATTGAGTGTGTGTTTAATCTGTAGATTTATTGTAGGAAAATCGATATCTTAAATAACAAATACAAAAGATTAGTGTAAAAAAATAGGTATAAGTACTGTAATGTGAAAATTACTAAATATTTGTAAGAAAATTAAAAAGAAAATATTTTGTAGTTTTCATGGTACAGTACTTGCATGTATTTTGTTACATTTCTATTTGAATATTTATTATTTTCATGCCATTATAAATTATATTTTAAGTGTTATTTTTATTTTATTTTACTTTTCAATATTTTACACCACTATATAGAAATTTAATTACTTTTTCGTGCTAACCTTGTATACTAAATTAGTATAGAGGCTTACTTAAAGATTTCTTAAGATTTTCTGCCTAATGATTATTTTGTCTGTGAATAAAGATAATTTTGCTTTTTTTCTTTATCAAAAAAGTTTCTTTTCTTGAATTATTGCATTGAATAGGACACCTGTATAATGGAGAAAAAGAAGTAATAATAATGGGAATCCTTGCCTATTCTCAATCTTAGTGGAAAAGCAGTCTTTTATCATTAAATATATATTATAATATATATAGGTTAGATATATTATTTTGCTTTCTGATACTTATTTTGATTTTAATTGCACTTTTGTTCTAACTTCTTAAGTTGGCAGCTTCAGTCATTCATTTTACACCTTTCTACTTTCTTATATAAACATTTCTTGCTGTAAATTTCCCTAGGCAAACTGATTTAGCTATAGCTCCAAAATGTTGATATGTTGAGTCTTCATTTACATTCATTTCAAAAAATTAAAAATAGATTTACCATATGACCCCGTAATTCTTCTTCAGTGTATATACTAAAAGGAAATGAAATCACCACCTTTTTAAGTTAGATGCTCTCTTATAGTCATTGCAGCAGTATTCAGAATAGCTAAGATATGGAAACAACAAAAGTATCTATCAATGGATGAATGCATAAAGAAATTAAAGAAATTGTAAGACACACAAAGATACATACACGCACACACACACACACACACATAATGGAATATTATGTAGCCTTAAAGAAGGAGATCCTGCCATTTGCCATAACATGTATGAAAATAGAGGTCATTGTTCTAAGTGAAATAAAGTAGACACAGAAAGACAAGTAGTACATGATCTCACTTATCTATGAAGTCTAAAAACAAAAAAAATCAAACACATAAAAACAGAGAGTATTATGGTGGTGTCAGGGGTGGGTGGGAGGTGAAGATAATGTGAAGATGTAGGTCAGTGGTACAAAGTTGAAGTCATGTAGGATGAATCAGTCTAGAGATCCAATGTACAACATGAGGGCTATAGTTAATAATTGCATTGTACACTGGAAATTTGTCAAGAAGGTACATTTTAGGTATTCTTACCACAAAAGGAGGTAACTATATGGGATAACAGATATGCTAATTTGATTGACTCTAGTAATCACTTCACTATATATGTATATCAAAACATAATGTACATCATAAGTACATACAATGAAAATATTTAGTATTTTTCTTCCAATTTCTTTTATAACCATATTACTTAAAATTGTGTTAATTTCCAAAATTTGGAGATTTCTACATGATTTTAATCCTTTTAAATTTATTGAGACTTGTCTCATGAACCATCATATTCATATATTCTATGAAGGTACATATTCCATGTGACAATGTGCATATGTGAGTAAGGGGTATTCTGCAGGGATCTACAAATATCCATCAGCTCAAGGTGATGGATAGTGTCATTCAGTTGTTCTACAACCTTGATCTGTGTTTGATCTGTTTCTTTTAATTACCATGAGAAAATTTGTTGAATTCATACTACCTTTGTGGATTTGTCTATTTCTCTTTTATTCCCTCAGTTTTTACCTAGTGCCTCTCAAACTATGTTATTAGATACAGTATATTTATGTTTTGAATTCTTTCATCTTATTTTCAACATTTTATCATTATAGAATATCTTTTTAATCTATGAGAATATTTCTTATCTGAGTTCTATTTTGTTTAATGTTAATGTAAACCTCCATCTACCTCATAAATGAGGTTTCCGTAGTATCTCTATTTTTCTTTATTTTGAGCATTCTGTGGTTTTTTAGAGTTAATATGAATTGTTTCAAACATCATTTGTTTATGCCTTGCTTTTTGTAACCACTCTGACAAATTCATTCTTTCAATGGAATTATTAAGATGCTTCTATTCAATGTAATTCTTGCTATATTAGGGTTTCCATGTCCCATTTGGCTATTTGTACTCTGTTTTATCTGTTCTCTATCTTCTCCTTTCTATCTTCTACTTTCTTTTGGATCAATTAGGTTTATTTTTTATTATATTATTGGTATCTATATTATTTTTAGGTATATTTTCTTTTTACTTTTGTGTGGATTCTGTGGGGATTGTCTCTTTAATTTTTCAGTCTACTCTCTAATAATATTATAACAGTTCATAAATAATATGAAAATTTAAAAGTACATACATCCATCTGTCTCACCTGTTCTTTGTGATATTTTGGTAAAATTTTTGTTGTACATTTTATCGCTACAATAAAAATCTTGGACACACTTATAATTTTAGCTCTAATAACCCAACTAACTTTTAATTGACTTTTTAAAATGATATAATGAACTGTATTTTAATGACATATTTAAAATTCCAAGTGTCCTCATCCTTTATGTATGTACAAGACATTTTCTGGTACCATTTTTCTTTCACCTGAAAAACTTCCTATAACAATTCTTTGTAAGTGCAGGTCTATGGTTGATATATGTTCTTAAATTTTGTCTTTCTGAAGTCTTCATTTCAGTTTCTCTTACTAAGTGAATATAGAATTTTCTGTTGATGATTTATTTATTCTATCTGTCATCTATCTGTCATCTTTATCAATCAATCCATCTATCCTCTATTTATTTTTCCTTTGCTTACTCTACCTATGTCATTTCATTTATGTTTTTAAATTATTATTTATTTCAAAATATTAGGGGGTACAAATGTTTTAGGTTACAGGAATTGCTTTTGTAATGTTTTAAATCCTGCTTATAGGTGTGGTCATAACCCAAATAGTGTTCCTCGTACCCATTAGGTAGGTTTTTTCTTCTCCATTCCTCCCCACTGGTTGATTTCCACTGAGATTTACTTCCCTCTGTGCACATGTGTGCTCATCGGTTAGTTCCAATTTAATAGTGAGTACATGTCATGTTTGTTTTTCCATTCTTGAGATACTTCACTTAGGACAATGGTCTCCAGTTATACCCACATTGTAACAAAAGGCATTAGTTCGTCTTTTTTATGACTGAGTAGTACTCTAAGTTATACATATACCACACTTTATGAATCCACTCATGAATTAATGGACACTTGGGTTGATTCCACATCTTTGCCATTGTGAATTGTGCTGCAATAAACATTCAAGTGCAGGTGTATTTTTGATGAAAAGTCTTCTTTTCCTTTGGGTAAATACCCAATAGTGGGATTGCTGAATCAAATGGTAGGTCTACTTTTAGTTCTTTGAGGAATCTCCATGCTGTTTTCAATAGAGGTTGTACTAATATGCAGCCCCACCAAGAGTATATAAGTGTCTCTTTCTCTCTGCATCCACACTAGCATCTATTTTTAGACTTTTTAATAAAAGCCATTCTGACTGGGGTAAGGTGATATCTCATTGTGGTTTTAATTTGCATTTCCCTGATGATTAGTGACACTGAGCATTTTTTCATATATTTACTGGTCATATGCCTTTCTTCTTTTGAGAAGCTTCTGCTCATGTTTTTTGCCCACTTTTTAATAGGGTTTTTTGTTTTTTCTTTCTGATTTTCATGAGTTCTTTGTAAATTCTGGTTATTAGCCCTTTATTGGATGTGTAGCTTGCAAATATTTTCTCCCATTCTGTGGGTTTTCTATTTGCTCTGTTGATTGTTTACTTAGTTGTGCAGAAGCTTTTTAGATTAACCAAATCCCATTTATTTATTTTTATTGTTGCCATTATTGCCATTGGGGTCTTAGTTATAAATTCTTTGCCCAGGTTGATATCTAGGGGAGTTTTTCCTACACTTTTCTCTAGAATATTTGTGGTTTCATGTGTTAGATCTAAGTCTTTTATTGATCTTGAATTAATTTTTTTGAGTAGTGAGAGGAAGGGGTCCTGATTCATTCTTCCGCATGTGGCTATCCAATTTTCCCAGCAGCATTTATTGAATAGGGCATCTTTTACCCAGTGTACATTGTTGTCTACTTTGTCAAAGATCACTTGGTTGTAAGTAGATGATGGCATTATGTCTGGATTCTGTGGTTCTGTTCCTTTGGTCTATGTCTCTATTTTTGTACCAACACCATGATGTTTTGGTTACTATAGCCTTGTAGTACAGTTTGAAGTCTGGTACTGTGATGCCCCCATATTTGGGTGTTTTTTTTTTTTCCCTTAAGATTGCATTGGCCATTTGGGCTCTTTTCTGATTCCAAAGGAAGTGTAGAATTATTTTTTGTAGATCTGTGAAGTATGACTTTGGTATTTTGATGGGGATTGCATTGAATTTGTAAATCACTTTAGGTACTGTGGACATTTTAACAATGTTGATTCTGCCTATCCATGAGCATGATATATTTTTCCATTTGTTTGTATCCTCTGTGATTTCTTTCCACAGAGTTTTGTAGTTCTCCTTGTAGAGATCTTTCACCTCCTTGGTTAAGTATATTCCTAGGTGTTATGTTTTCTTTGTAGCTATTGTGAACAATATTGAGTCTTTGGTTTGCCTCTTGGCTTAACTGTTATTGATATTTAGAAATGCTACTTATTTATGTACATTGATTTTGTATCTTGAAACTTTGCTGAATTTATTTATCAATTCCAGGAGACTCTCAGTGGAATATTTGGGGTTTTCTAAATACAAAACCATATTGTCAGCAAAGAATGATAATTTGATCTCCTCTTTTCCGATTTGGATACCCTTAATATACTTCTCTTGCTGGATTGCTCTGGCTAGGACTTCCAGCACTATGTTGAATAGAAGTGGTGACAGTGGGTATTCTTATCTTGTTCCAGTTCACAGGGGGAATGCTTTCAACTTTTTCCCATTCAGTATCATGTTGGTTGGGAGTTTGGTCATATATGGATTTATAATTCTGAGATATGTTTCTTCTATGCCTACTTTGTTGAGGGTTTTTATCACGAAAGGGTGCTGGATTTTGTTGAATGCTTTTTCTGCATCTTTTGAGATGATCATATGGTCTCTGTTTTTGCTTTTGTTTGTTTGGTGAATCACATTTATTAATTTATGTATGTTGAACCATCCTTTCATCCCTGAGATGAAGCCCACTTGGTCCTGGTAAATTATTTTTTTTATGTACTGTTGAATTTGGTTTACTAGTACTTTATTGAGGATTTTTGCATCTATATTCATAAAATATATTGGTCTATAGTTTTCTTTTGTGTTGTATCGTTTACTGACTTTGGTATCTTTGGTGATACTGGCTTCATAGAATGAGTTGGGGAGGGTTCCCTCCTTCTCAATATTATGCAATAATTTCTGTATTATTGGTACCAGGTCTTCTTTGTAGATCTGATAGAATTTGGCTGTGAATCCATCTGCTCCAAAGCTTTTATTGTGTTGGGAGGTTTTCTCTTACTGTTTTATTCTCATTGTTCACTATTGGTCTGTACAGGAGTTCTGTTTCTTCCTGGTTGAGTCTTGGGAGGTTGTGTGTTTTTAGGAACTTGTCCATTTCCTCTATGTTCTCTAATTTATGTGCATAAAGATTTACATAGTATTCATTGATGACATTTTGTATTTCTGCAGTACAAGTTATAATGTCATCTTTTAAATTTCTGATTGAGCATATTTGTGTCCTTTCTCTTCCATTCTTGGTTAATCTAGCAATAGGTCCGTCGATTTTGATCATCTTTTCAAAGAACCAACTTTTTGTTTTCTTAATCCTTTGTATTGTTTTATTGTTTTACAATTAATTTAGTTCTGCTCTGACCTTGTTATTTCTTTTCTTCTGCTGGCTTTGGGTTTAGTTTGTTCTCCCTTTTCTAGTTCCTCAACGTGTGACATTAGGTTGATAATTTGTGATCATTCCATCTTTTAGATGCAGGCATTTAAGGTTATGAATTTTCCCTTGAGGAATGTTTTTGCTGTGCCCCATAGATTTTGATAGCTTGTGCCCCATTTGTCATTCAGTTCAAAGAATTTTTTGATTTCCATCTTAATTTCATTCTTGACCCAATAATCATTCAGCAACAGGTTGTTAAATATCCATGACTTTTTGTGGGTTTGAGTGTTTCTCTTGTGAGTGATTTCTAGTTTTTTTCCGTTGTGGTCTGAGAAGGTACATGGTATGATTGCAAATTTTTTGAATTGTTTGAAACCTGTTTTGTGGCCTAAGATGTGATCAATCTTGGAGAATGTCCCATGTGCTGCTGAGAAGAATGTGTATTCTCTAGTTGTGGGGTGGAATGTTCTGTAAATGTCTGTTAGGCCCATTTGATTTGGATCTTGGTTTAAGTCCATTGTTTCCTTATTTATTTTCTGCTTTGATGATTTGCCAAGCTCTGACACTGGGGTATTGAGGTCCCCGGCAATTATGATGGTGCTATTTATTTCTTTGCTTAGCTGTCATAAAATTTGCTTCATGTATCTGGGAGCACCTCTTTTGGGCACATGTGCATTTAGGATTGTTATGTCTTTCTGTTGAATTCCTCCCTTTACCCTTATATAATGATCCTCTTTTCTTTCTTTACCTTTGTTGGCTTAAAGTCAATTTTTTCTATGAGAATGGCTACACTTTCTCTCTTTTGATTTCCATTTGTATGGAATATTTTTTTTCATCCTTTCATGTTGAGTCTGCATGTGTCCTTGTGGTTTAGATGTGTTTCTGTAGACAGCAGATAATTGGGTTGTGTTTTCTCATCCATTCAGCCAGGCTATGTCTTTTGAGAGGAGCATTCAGCCCATTAACATTTATTGATAGCATTGATATGTGGGATCTTTGTCTGTTCATCCTGTTAGATAGTCCCTTATTGCTTTGTTTTCCCTCTGTTACATTGTTTTATAAGACTTGTTAGTTTTGAGGGGTTTTCAGGTGAGTTCATACTGGCAAGTATCTATTGTGCTGATGTGTGTATAGTGCTGTTCTGAGTATTTTGTGCAGGGTAGGTCTGGTCATGGCAAATTCCCTCAGTGTTTGCTTGTCTTGAAAAGATTTAATTTCTCTGTCCATTGTGAAACTTAGTTTTGCAGGATACAAAATTCTAGGCTGCGTTTTCTGTTAAGTCAATTGAAGATGGCCTCATCCTTGCTTGTAGTTATACTTAGAAGTCTGCAGTTAGCCTGATTGTTTCTTGTAGTAATTTGATGCTTTCATCTTGCGCTTGCAGAATTCTCCTTCATTTGACTTGCCAGTTATACTATGTTCTGGAGATGATATTTGCATGATATCCATTTGGTGTCTCTGATATTATGTCTGACTGGTGATACCAGGGAATGTCTCATATTCCTCAAGTAGTTTTCCCGTTTAGCTCTTCTCTCCGCTCAGATACCTATAATTTGATGTGAGTGCACTTCCAAAGTCCATATCTCTCTGAGGTTGCTCAACCTTTTAACTTTCTTGCCTCTTGGTACTGGGTTATCTCGAGAGTCTTGTCTTTAAGCTCTGAGATTCTTTTTTCTTGGTTGTCCAGTTTCTCTTTAATTCCATTAATCTTATTTGCCTTCCTTATTCTGAATTCCATTTCTGTCATTTCAGCAATTTCCTTGTGGATAGAGTGCACTACTATAGCTCCATTGTGTTCCCTTGGGGGTGTTGAACTATTTTGTTTTTTCACGTTGCCAGGGTTCTTTTGCTAGTTTCTTCTTATCTGGCTTCTCTTCTCTCAGCTCTGGGTTATTAGGATTGCAAAGCAGCTGTTCTCCTTTGCTGGGAACTCTCTTGAACCAAGTCCAGGAGTGATGGCTGCGCTCAGGGCTTGGGGTTCTGAGTGAAGTGTTGGACCTCAGGGAGGTTCTGCCAGCCCAGAAGTAGTAGTGGGGAGTTGGTAGTGGAGTGTTGGGGTCCAAGTACAACTCTGGAGTATCAGGGGTGGAGTTCCAGGCCCAGCAGGGGCCCTGGAGCTACAGGGGCAGAGCCTTTGACTCGGCACAGTGGCAGCTTCAGAGATGGTTCTGGGGATTTTGGAGGCAGAGATGCCCATATAAGGGGCTGTTCCACCAGCATGGGGAATGCTGATGCCCTGTCACACAGGCAGGGTTTTATCTCAGTGGCCCAGGGTTTGTGTAGGTGGGCCGGAGCTGCTGGTCAGCCAAGGTTCTTCCCCCACATCTAGGACCCATTGAGGCAGTCCTCCTTGCCTTCCCATGTGGTGCCTATGTTGTCTGGGGCTCTTCCTCTGCTCAGCTCCCATGTCAGGGAGGAGGCATACTTGGTGCCCAGTCACAGGGCATGACATGGGGGAGTGTCTGTTCCCTTCCTGCCTGATGGGGGTGATGCAAGGTCTACTGCTGGAAAGCTGGGTCCAGATTGGACCTGGCTCCATGCACCAGAGCTATCAGGATGGCATCAGTTGCATAAACCTGGGATTGGCAGGCACCAGATCTCTACTGCACCTGCTTTCCGGTAGAATGTCTCTGCACAGACTCTGAGCAGCTCCCTGATCAGCCCAGAGATCTGCAGTGGAGTTGGGAGACTCCACACAGATTGAGTGGCCTGTAACTTTTGTTTCTCTCCTAAAAAGCAGTGTTGTCTTTTGTTGCTTCTATCCTGCTGCCTTTACCTCTTCCCAGTAGTGTGAATTGTACTAGGACACCCAGCTTAATCTCTGAGATGGTGGGTGATGCTTGTGAGTAAGAATCAGCCACACCCAGTTTGAATGAGTTGGTAGATACCGTAATGAGCAATAGAGTTGTTCTCCCTGTCAATGGCTGATGCTTGCAGGAAAGTGCCAACTAAAGGGTTGCTCTTTTGTGCCTGTGAAAAGTTCTAGTCCCTGAGGTGGAGTACTTGAATGCTCCAGGCTTTGGGAGGGGCCCAGTATGTTGCTTGATCTCCACCACAGTAGAGGTGGGTGGAGGAGTGAGGTTGAGTGTGGTTAGGTTGTGTGAGCCCGGAAGTCTTCACAAAGCCTTGGCAGGGCTCAGAGGTCGTTTTCCGGGCTCTTAGGTGGGGCCGCTGTGGGAGGGGGGGTCAAGGCAGACTCTCCAGACCAGGAAGGCTGCTCCTGAGGGAGGAGCTGCAATTTCCAGACTAACTTTTGGGAGTACGCTATGTCCCTCTTGTGTTAACCCTGCCCTCTGATGTCTGGTTGCACATGGGTGCCTGAACACATCACACCCTGCTGCTATGGTGGCTTGGGCTGGTATGTTCCACCCCAGGGGACCCTCCCTTATCTGACAGACTGGCTTTGAGCCTTAACAGGGCTCCAAGGTCATTTTCCCTGCTGCTAGGAAAAGCCACTGGGAGGAGGGTCACAGTAGGCTCTCCAGACCAGGAAGACTGCTTATGGGGAAGGGGCTGCAACTCACTGACTGGCTGTTGAGAGTGAGCTCTGTCCATCTTGCATTACCCCTGCCCTCTGGTGTCTGCTGTGGCACCACAGGCTGGGATCTTTCTTGCCAGAGGACCCACCCTAGTCTGACAGCTATGGCTGTCCTGTTGAGGGGATGGGCACCTATGTCATTGCATTTAAAAGTCACTTACATTTTATCAAGATCTGTAATCATTCTCATCTTTGTTCATTTGTGTGTAATGTATCACATTTCTCTAGCTGCTGTTGGGACTTTCTTTTTATCATCATTTTTTAATGAAATTTTAGTATAATATGTACTTGTGTGTTTTTTTTCTTTCTCTCACTTTGTTTTTTGTGACTTCTTTGGTCTGTAGGCTTAGTTTTCATCAGATTTGGAATATTTTGGGCCATGAGTCTTCAATTTATTTTTCTATTCTTCCTTCTTATTTTGAGAATAAAGTGTGTATGTGTGACCACTTGATATTATTCCAAAGATTTCATAACCTGGGATTTCTGTGTATGTCATATCATTTGATATTGTGAGACAGGTGCTGCACTGAAGCTTTCTTCTTAAGGTCTATCCCTCCCCCATACCCAGTGTTTCATTTTAAATAGTTTCTGTTACTATTTCTTTAAAATTCCAATCATTTCATTTCATATACTATATGCTTTCATCTCTAAAAGTTTCATTTGGTTCTTTTTCATATCATCTATTTCTTGCCTGATTATTTTTATGTTGTTCTCTAAGCCCTCAATCATATTTAAAACAGTTGCTTTAAAGTCCTTGTCTGATCATTCCATTACTATTGTGCTACTGTGTTGTTCTGTCTGTTTCTCTTAAGTGATTTATCCCCTTGTTATAGGTCACATTTCCTGTTTCTGTGCATAGCTAGTATTTTCCAATTGGATATTAGACATTGGGAATATTACATTGTCCAATGCTGGAGTCTATTGCCCTCTTTTAAAAAGTATTAGACTTTCTTCTGCCATCCATTTAAGTTTCTGGAAGATTAACTTTATGATTTTAGGGCTTGTTTTTAGGAGGGTTTTATGAGCTGAGTTCTGTCCCCCTTGAATTTATATGTTGAAGCCCTAACCCCCAGTACCTCCAATTGTGACTCTTTTTGGAGATAGGGCCTTTAAAGGCATGATTAAGTTAAAAAGAGTTTGTCAGGGTAGGCTCTAATCAGACTGATGTCCTTATTAAGAGGAAATTTGGACACACAGAAAGATACCAAGGATGCACATATAAAGTGAGAGCAGACCATTTGAGGTTATAGCAAGAGGGTGACTACCTGCAAGCCATGGAAAAAGCCTCAGAAGAAACCAAATCTGCTGACACTTTGATCTTGTACTTCTAATTTCCACAACTGTGAGAAAATAAACTTTCAATTGTTTAAGATGTCCAGTCTGTGGCATTTTGTTACGGCAGACTTAGCAAACTAACAAAAGATGTCTAGAGTAGCCTCTGCTTTAATGATCTTTAGTTTAGCTTTCTAGTGGTCTCTGACCCTTTGAGGTCACAGCTAAATGCCCTAAGTGTCCACCATTGTTGGTTGGAACTCAGTCCTCTTCCAGCCTTGCACTAGTTCTTGGAATTATTCAGCCTGTATCTCCCTCATCATTCTTTGCCTAAACTCATGCAATTGTATTCTATGAATATGCAGCTCTGCTCTGTATTCAGCAAGAGGTTCAAGAGGACCCATTGCTGATTTCCATAGTAATTTCTCTGCATAGCCTTCTTCTTTCTGACATTCTGTCCTAAAATTTCTAATTTCCTCACTCTTTTAAAACTCTGTTCTTCATTGCCTCAACCTTGGTTGCTCTGCTTACATTCCCTCCCTTTGCTGCACTATATGTAATGTGCCTCCAGACATAAATCTAGCTGATCGTAGGACTGACATAATGTATTTACTTTAGTCAGGTATCATAGTCCTATGTCAAATGTTGTTCAATGTCTTAAAAGTGTTATTTAATATATATTTCTTGAAAAGTTATTCCTACTTTCAAATGTCAAGTAAATATTTTTTAATAATGAGTGGTTTTTGCTCTGTATTATTCTATAATGTAGCTAATCTGTATGTTATTTATTGATTAATTTATTGCTGGGTATAATAGGCAGAATTCCAACAATGCTCCACCCAAATTCCTCTACCCTGATTATTCAATTAACACTAATCTAAGTACTGCTCTGAAGGGACTTGAGGTACTGCTTAAGGTTACTAATCACTGACCATATACTGGGAAATTATGCTGGCTTACCCAGTGGCCCAGTCTAGTCATAGACACTTATACAAGCAGAAATGGAAGGTGCAACAGTCAGTCAGAAAGATGTAACAGAAGGGGAGAAATTTGAAGCACAATAGTGATTTCCTACTCTTGATGTAGGGAGAACACATAAAAAGATGAGAAGGAATGTAGGTGTCCTCTAGGAGCAAAGACCACCACCTTGTTGACAGGCAGGATGCAAATGGTTTCCTCGGTAGCACAAGTGAAAGGAAATAAATTGTGACAAATGAATGAGCTTGGGATCAGATTCATATATAAAGCCTCCAGAAAGGGGCACAGCCATAATGGAGCTTATATGCAAAGTCAGAGAAAACTCGGTATATTAGATATCAGTAATTGAATAGATACTATTCATAAGTTAAATGATATATCTACTATATTCTTAAATCTTTTGCCTACTTTTTATTCCATAGAAAAGCCAATGATCATATTCCAGGTGCTAGAGGGAAAAAAATAGGAATAGCAGATTTTGACTCTTATGTGTATTTTATTCTGTTCCACTTTTTCTCACAAATTAAATTTCTTCCAATTATATGCCAATAATAGACATATTTTAGAAGAAAAAGAAATAGAAACAGTGCTTGACGTTGTGGAAAAAAGTTTAAAATGAAACTGAAAGAAAGATAGCTGAACAAAATTAGCTAGCTGGAGTGACTTATTTGCAAGCTACAAGTATTGTTATTTTTTTTTAAAAAAACTACTTATAATTTAAATAAGAAACCTTTATGAAAAAAAAGTTTTAAAGATCCTCTATCTCATTTTATTGCTGTAGAATTTAGAAGAAATTGAGATATGGTGGTTTACCCAGAAACTCAGCTAGATAGTAATATAATCTGCAATAGAACATAGGACACCTTATTTCTCTAAAAGTAACTATACCCAATTTTAACAAAAATATAAATTATATTTTCATAAATTATGTTTTTTACAAGTGAATATATGTATATTCAATAATTAACCTAAATGAATGTTACTTGTTTATAAAAACCTAAACATTAATACAAAATAATCTTTTTAAATGATTTATTAATTAATTACAAAATAAAGCCATTACTTTCTCAACGTGCCATATGATTCTCTCTTTTGCCTGCTAACTGAACATAGTATTTGAGTATACTAATAGGATGTATTATGAAGATGATTACAATAATTAGACATAATGTAGCTAGTTTGGAAACCAGGAATAGATATGGCAATAATCATGGACTCTAGTGCACTTAATCTAAGATGAAAATGTTCAAAGTCTTCCCAATTACTCTAAATTGAATTTATATGGTTAAATAATGTACACAGGGAATTTCTTTCATTAAGGTTATTGTTCACATTAACTTTTAAAGATTTTTCCCTTCATATATTAAGGGGTAGTCTCTTGTTCTCTTTTACCTCTTGGGTCATTGTGAAATCTGGGTTCTGGAGTTTTAGCTTTTGGGTAGTTTTACACTGGTGGGTGTCTGTTGTGCTGGTTAGTGTACAATGCAGGTCTAAGCACTTCTTGTAGGGCCAGTCTGGACTTCACAAATTCTATCAGTGATTGCTTGTCTGGAAAAGTCTTTATTTCTCCCGCATATAAGAAGCTTAGTTTGGAGGGATAAAGAATTCTGGGTTGGCCATTATTTTGTTTTAGAAGACTTAGGATGGGTCCCCAGTTCCTTCTGGCTTGTAAGGTTTCAGCTGAGAAATCTGCAGTTAATCTGATAGGTTTCCCTTTGTAGGTTACCTGCTCTTTTCGCCTCACTGCTCAGAGTAGTGCCTGTTTTGTGTTTACTTTGGTCAGTCTAATAATTATGTGGCGTGGTGAATGCCTTTTCAAGTTGAATTTCCCAGGAGTCCTGTGTGCTTCTTATACTTGGATATCGAGATTTCTGGCTAGGCCATGAAAAATTTCCTCTATTATTCCTTCAAATAGATTTTCCAGCCCATGCAAATTTTCTTCCTCTCCCTCAGGGATGCCTACGATCCTTATGTTAAGAGGTGTCTACTTCAAGACTTATTCTGTAAACCAATATTCATGCCATTGTCAGGATTTATAAGTGACCTAAACTAAACTGTGGTAAGTACACTGAAAGTAACAGTAAACATAAATGTGATTAGAACTGACAAGCTAGTGTACAATTTGTGTCTGCTGATAGAAATTTCTATATGTTGCCAATGAAACATAACCTTCTCCCTAAGCATAATTCTTTGGAAAAACAGGCAGAAATATGACAAGCAAAATGAGAAAAGGAGAATAGAGTAGAGGGTGATAAAGGAAAAGAAATGAGAAATCTTCAGATGATTCAGGTGGAGAAAATGGAGCAAATGATTTATGGGCTTCAAATTATCATTGTTGCCATAACAACAGATAAGTTACATTATTGTTATGTTGATTACAAATAAGTGGAAGGTATTGGTTTTAGTAGACTTACACAATGTCAATATTTCTGAGGCAGAAGGATTACCTTCAGGAATAATACAAAATTTTTAAAAAAACTAAAATCCTGTAAAATGTGCCTTTAAAGACTGCTTAAATGATGCACTCAAGCACAGCACTGAATGCTAAGTTCTGGATGAACTTTAGTATGGAACACAACATAAGAGAGAGTTCATCAAGGCAATCCAAGTTTGATACCAAAGTGTTTATACAGTAAATATTTTGTAATCCAGTAAAGTTATATTATGTTACATTTAGTAAGCTTATCTAATGGAGGATGGGCATGAGCAGGATCTTATGTACTTATAATAAAATCTAGTAGGTTTTTAGTTATATTCTGGGGAAATCCTTTATAGGCTTTGTTTCATTCTTTCCCTTCAGATTCCTCTCCAAAAATTTTCCTGAAATAGTACTGACCCTGTATTTTCCTCAAATATCGAAATTCTTATTTCAATATTCTAAGAAATTGGGAACCTACTAAAACAAAAAGTAATTAATCTTTAAAATACTCCATAGCAAATGAAGATACACTTCACAAGTATAATAGCTATAGATATTAATGCTAGAATTATACAAAATTCCAGCTATTTATAGCTCTAGTTTTACCAAGAGAATGAGCAAATAATGAATCTGGTCAAGCATTATCTAGGAGCATTGTCTCTTAAATAAGTTTTCATTCTCTTTCACTGTTATCACCACATTTTTTGGCAGCAAAGTTTAATGAAAAGTTCATGGGATTTGATATCAGAAAGACCTAAATTTGTATCTAATTTCTGCTATTTATTGACTTCATGAACTTGGTCAATTTACTCAAATGCAAATCATGCTTGATAAAAACTGAGTTATAATGGCCAGATATGGTGGCTCACGCCTATAATCCTAGCACTTTGGGAGGTTGAGGCGGGAGGATTGTTTGAGACCAGGAGTTCGAGAACAGCCTGAGCAACATAGCGAGACCTCTCTACAAAAAATAGAAAAATTAGTCAGGCATGGTGGCGCAGGTCTATAGTCTCACCTACTGGGGAGACTGAGGCAGGAGGATTGCTTGAACCTGAGAGTTTGAGGTTGCAGTGAGTTAGGATGATGCCACCGCACTCTAGTCCAGGCAACAGAGTGAGACCCTGTCTCAAAAAAACAAACAAAAAAATTGGTCATAGAGAAGATTAAATATGTGGAGAAGGAGATGGTATATGAAAGTGTGTGTTTTTTCCCTTCTCTCTTTCTTTTTCCACTGGGAGAAAGAGCACCTGCAAATTTGAGAAATGATGTAACCTTTTAAATGAGGTGGCCCTTAACACAGTCTTTATAATATTTGTGACGTATCTTTTATGTGATTCTGAGGAAATACAGTCAAGTCTGGGAGCATGATATAGGATAATGAAAATCATCTGCCTTGAGAAATAAAGGGAAATATTAGGAATCATAAGTAGTCAAAATATCCACTTAATGAATAAATAACATTTTTCATTGCCCTACCATCATTGGAAGACTCAAATTGTAAGTATTTAACTGGGAAATATGTTGTATATGAAGATTCTGAACTCCACCCTAGCCTCTTGATTGAATATGGGCAAAGGAAGAGGCTGGAAACTGCTTATTGGTCGTATCGTCCAATTCTAAAGCAGGTGGCCCAAGGGAAAAAATAAAAGAGAATCTAATATATATTCATGAAAATAAAACTTGAACTGCTTAGATATGTTTATTCTGCTTCTTCTGATTCCAGGTATGGTACTCAAATTGTCAGAATTTAATTGGAGCAAAGTTTCTCAAATGCCGGTATTCAAACTAATCATTTGGAGAAGCTTATAAAATATTGTCATGAAACTCCCAAACTGCTGAGTAACAGCCACAAGAGATCAGGCAAACACCTGAATGTTTATAAAGCTTTTCACACAATTCTGATACAAGTTTATATTTGGGAACCACTAGTCTAGATTAGAGAGTGACTTTGCTAAGAAACAAATCTATAACCTATATGTAGCTGGGTACTATAATATATTACAATTGGCAATATATTGCCAAAAATTTGATATCTTTACCTCAGGGACAAATCTTTGTGTGAATGGCAAAAAATATGCAGGAATCCAATAATTCATATACAGGCAGTCCCTGGGTTACAGACAGCCTGACTTACGGTGTTCCATATTTACGAGTGGGCTTCTAAGCCTCCCCATAAGGATAATTTATAATTAAATAATTAAATTAATAAGTTGGGAATGAATTTCTCCCTCATATGTAAACAAACTTGCATGGCATAGGCGGTTCTTTGGGGTAGCATCTTTATGCTAGCTAGCGGCTTGTCTCGTTGTTTATATGGTCACTTACGTACAGCATCACTTTTGTCTTAACTTTTTTATTCGATTTTGTGAATCTGTGTTTATCCTTATGACCATGTCTCCAAAGGGAAGGTCATTTGTAAGTCCAGGTGAGCCTGCAACGAAGAGAAAGGTAACTAAAATGGAAACAAATTAGAATAATAAAGCATTCAGAGAAAGGCTACACGCCATCATGGAAAAGCATTAGGCTTCAATTGCTTGACTATTGGAAAAATTATAAAGGATAAAGTGACAATGACGGCACATGTGAAAGGCAGCATTCCAATGAAAGCACCAGTTATTACTAAGCAGCGTAGTGGATTAATTATTGAAATGGAAGGGTTATTACTGATTTGTTTAGAAGATCAAAATAAGCATAACATTCTTATTAGCCTAACATGGATGTAACATGAGATAAGTGTTAACCTTTAATATTCTTTTTTTGAAATTTCTTCTAGCTGAGCGCGGTGACTCACACCTGTAATCCTAGTACTCTGGGAGGCTGAGGCAGGCAGGTCGCTTGAGCCCAGGAGTTTGAGGTTGCAGTGAGCCATGATGACGCCACTATACTCTACCCGGGGTGACAGAGCAATACTGTGTCTCAAAAAAAAAAAGGAATTTCTCCTATCTCCTATCTAAACTTTTTGTATGAGTTTGTTTTTAATGTTTTGTTTGTTTGAATTTAAAGAAAGTGCATACCCAGGTGACCATCAATACACGAGTGGATTAATAAAATGTGGTATATGTATACCATGGAGTATTACTCAGCAATAAGGAACAATAGTGAATTAACACATCTGGTATTATCCTGGTTGGAGCTAGAACCCATTCTTCGAAGCGAAGTGTCACAGGAATGGAAAAACAAGCACCACTGGTACTCACCATCAAATTGGTACTAACTGATCAAAACTTACATCACACAGGGCAATAATATTCATCAGGGGGCGGGCAGGCAGGAGGGGGGTGGAGGGGATGGGAAAACTCTCACTGAATGGATGCGGGGAGAACAGTTTGGGGGATGACCACGATTGTAGCTCTGACACGGGCAGTGCATGGGCAATATATATAGCCAAAGTGTTGTACCCCCATAATATTCTGAAATTAAAAAAAAGGAGCAAGAAAAAAATGATAATATTATAAAAGAAAAAAGAAAAAGAAAGTGCACAATAGTATATGTAATTTTTTTTATTACAGTACAGGGGTATCATTATTATTATTATTATTGTATATGTGCTGTTCATCAAGGATCTGAGTTACATACCAATCCAATCTAAGATATTCTCAGGAATGTATCTCGTCTATAACCTCGGGACCACCTGTACTCATGTACTTTTAGAAATGTTCTATTATAGTCTATTGTGAATGGGATTATTAGCATATTAAATTCAAAAAAAAAAATTTCAGACCACTACAGAGTCCTTTCAGTGCTCACTGACAACCCTGCACAAGAAGAAAAATTTAGAAGCCTCATCAGGAGAGTTTTATTTGATTCCTTGAAGCATATTCTGACACCAGACAGAAAAAAATAGCCTAATTAAATGTGTTTGAAAACATTTGAATCCAAAATAGGAGTATCAAATCTACTCTACATCAGCTCTTTGTCATGAAAAGAGAGGCTGGAATAAAATATATGGTTAAAAACTTTGACAGATTTAATTTCTATTCAAGAAATTAAATATATTGCTACTTTTGATTTAAAGAATAAAATTATCCTGGAAAAAATTGGCAAAATTATTCTGTAATGAATTGCTAATTTTATGACTACCTCATTGGTGATCAATTTTTTGGGAAAGGGTAGTTGACTTTTTAAATCATTATGGTAATAATGTAGAACCCATATGAATTAAAAATAAGCAGTAACTTTGCTGTTTCAGTAAAATGAGTTTTATCTTGAAGTATTTATTGTGTATCTTTTTGCATAATTGAGTAAAAAATACCAGATTGTGTTTATGTGGCTAGAGGTAGGGAACAGGAACAAACGCCTACCTGCTTACTCCTCCCTGCTACAGGACTTGAGAATAGTTTAAAATCTACCAAACTTGCATTAAAAGACTACGTTGAACACAAGTACACTGTATTCTTGGTATTCAGGAAAATTAAAAACATCTGTTTTGTCTTGAGCAAAGACTAAGAAATTCTATTATGTGTGTGTGTGTGTGTGTGTGTGCTCATTTGCTCATGTTTATAAATATGTGATATTTATATTTTGTAATTTTTTTGTGGAACATCTGAGGCTCTAGTTGTAGGATTGTTTTGTTAACTAATGAGCAAATCTGAACAACACCTATGTTTCAGTGAATCTTTGCTAATGTCAACTCATCATTCCATACCTAGTACTCTAAGTTTAAAATAAAAATAATAAAAAACAATATGTTTTATTGAGACTCACCTAGAAAACCAAGGAAGCACTTCTTTTAAAATATGAAAATCAAATGATGACAGCAAAGCTTAAGTAGAATATAGAGGGTTTTGGTGAATGTGTCTGTGACTCAGCTAATGCTACATTCTTCATATAGAAATAAAGATAAAAATTCTTTCATAAAGTGTTCCAGGCAGTACCAAAGTTGTTCATAGTTTAAAAGAGTATAATTTATGACAGTTGAAAAGATAATTAATGTGTGGTATGATGATGTGCACAGGAAACATGTGATTATGTGTGGAAATATAATTTAAGAAGAAGCCAGAAGCCTGTTAAAAAAAAAAAAAAGTTTCCTTTTAACCACAGGTGCTGAAGTTACCAGCACAGCATTTGAAGCAACCAATTTTATGAGCAAAGATTGGTTCAAGAATTTTAAGAAGCATTTTCATTTGCATAATGTGAAGTTAATAGGAAAGGAGGCAACAGTTGAATACATAACTGAGAAAGTATTCCCTACCAAGGCAGAAAACACAAAGAGGTGAGCCATAGGCAAAATAAATTTCTGTTAGAATTAAAACATTCAATAATGGAAGAAAATATGTCTCTAAATATACATTCATGCTGTTTGCAGCATACACACATAAGGTATATCATCAGTCACAATCATTTACTGTTACTGTTTTAGCTTTACTAATTTAGCTTATCTTCACAATTAATATTACTATAATAGTGATACATAAATTATAGGATATGGTTTATTTGAGTAGGAAAAAATAATTTAATATCAAATTAAATCAATTAAAATCAAATTAACATTATATTTTAGACCTTACTGTTATGAGACTTAATTAAAATGCTCATTAAAAGAATACAATTTTTATGAGGGTGTTTTATATATTTCAGTGGCTTATATGAATTTGGAGATCTGCAAAGGTCTTGTAAAAGTATTGCTCACAAATGTCCAATTTTCAATATATCTCTTTTCAGTAAACTTGATCTATAAATAATGCTGGCTGCCTATTCTTTTAAGATACTAAATGAGTTGCATATTTTCACATTAGTGTATCATTTTGTTTGACAGTTTGTATGTAGAAAAATATGACTTCCAGAGGGATATAAGAAACTTTCAGTTTCCTAATTCCATATGTATGGGGAATTCTTTTTAACTTTTTCCACTAAGGAACTTAGTTTAAAATTCTTAATGATTTAATGATCATTTGAGTTACATAAAGTTACTTTTTTTCTGTGAAGCATGGAATCCTAGATACCCGTTCTTATTCTGAGGAGGTTGCTATAACCCTTATCTAAACTGTATTTGTCAGGCTAAGATAAACCTATGGTGTAGTAACAAATGTACCAAAATATCTTAGTGACTAGTCAAAGTGGAAGTATATTTCTTGCTCATGCCAAGTGAGCATGTGATTCACTGTGATTTCAGGTATTTTTCAAGAAAGCTGTCTCTCATGTGGAGAGTCAATGATTCAAACCACTGCTATCTTGTGGCTTTACTCTGACACGGTAAAGCCATCTATCATTCTAGAAAAGGAAGAGTAAGAGAATAGAACTCCCTAACACTTATTTTCTGTCTTAGCCTAGAAGTGACACATTCCTTCCACCCACATTTTAATGACCAGGAATATAGATATGGCCCCACTTAATCAAAAGAAATCTTAGAAATGGAGTATCTTTTGTAGAAGAAAAGTAAAACCAGTTATATTGGTGAATAATAGTAATCTCTACCTCCAAAACTTATTCTAAATCTACAATGTTCTTTTTTAATATAGTAAAATCAGTCAAATGCTAGGAGAATGACATAAAGAATTAGATAAAATTATTGTTTGTAGGACCATTTAGTTAAGTTATTACAATGAATTTAATAGTTTTAAAAAAAATTAAAGGACATATCCAATTTTTAAGAAAATATTGGACAGGATAGTGATTGGCTCCTAAATATAAAAACTTCCTGTACAGCCTCCAAATAAATAAAGTCAACTGTAACCTATTTCTACAGCAAGAAAACAAAATACAATTTTCTAAAAACTCCAGTTTACATATATATGGGAGTAAACATCCAAAACCACTATAGCCTACTCTGTAGCCTTTCTTAGTGGAGAAACAGGAAAGTAACCTATGAAATAGAAGATTGAGCAACAGAGTCCTCATAGTAGGAGAGCACAGAAAGTCTCACTCTGAGTGACAGAAAAATCGGAACATGTCAAATATCTGTGCACCAAAAACATGTCTCTATGTGACATGAGTGAAAAGGAGAGGACTGGAACATGTGTGGGGTCAAAGGAATAGAGGTGAAAAAAGTCTCACTTTGGGGGTGATAGAAGCCACATGAAAAGGAGGCATTTGGGGAGTTTGGTGGTAAAGGGAAAAAGCAGTAAAAAATATGAAAGCTTCAGAAACAAAATAATATTACAACATTAGAAGAAACTGTATCTTACCAGTATCCCCAACACACACAGGAGAAAAGCAATAATTAGTAAAGAAACTACACTTCACTGTATCAATAGAATATGGTAAGCTTGAACTAAGAATCTTAGCAAACCATTCAAACCACACAACCTCATTTACATGTAATTAACCATAATTACTCTTTCAGAAAAATAAAATGTACTTAAAAAACTCAGAGAAAATTCACACAGCATCCACTTCAAATATACTACAAGAAAGCAAAAAGTGACTGCCAAAACTTTTCAGTAGATGAAAATGCATACCAACAACAATTATGAAGCAGAGGGAAATTATAATGTAACACTCAAACATAAATTAAATAACATTAAATAAGAAATGGAAAAAGTAAACGAATGATATGAATCAGAAAATCAACAACTCAGAATATAAACAGACCGAAAATAAGCCAAAAAGCAGGGCCCCTGAATTAATCTCTAAAACAATATGCTCAGTGTAAGAAGCCAGTCACAAAAGACAACATATTGTATGTTTCTGTTTATATGAACTATCCAGAATAGGCAAATCTATAGAGACAGAGAGTAGCTTACTGTTCGCCAGGGGCTAGAGAGGTGGATGGTAAATGACTGCTAATAGGTACAGGTTTCTTTTTGGGTAATGAAAATGTTCTAAATTGAGATTGTGTTGATGTTTGTAGGATTCTGTGCATATTTGAAAAACTATTAAATTATATACTTTAAATTGGTGGACTGTGTGCTACATAGATTGTTTCTAAATGAAGTTGTAAAACACACACACATATACAAACACAAGAAAATTTGAAATCAGGTTGCTTGAACTGAGGAAGGAAATTAAGGGAAAAGAAAAAACACCCCAAAACAAAGATTGGATCTAAAAATTCCCTAGGAAGAATTATTTGACTGAAAGTATAATAAGAGAATTTGAGGAGAGGAGTAAAACCAAAGAGAATCACACCAACAAAATAAAATAAAAGATAAAAATGGATGAGAAAAAGCAATAGATTTTAGAACACAGGCAACAAAGACCCATTGTATGATTTGAATTCCTGAAGAAGAAAGTCATGACAATGTAAAACATACCTAATATTTAGATTTATAATGAGAGAAAGGTTTCTAGAACTTAAAGATACCCTGAATCAACATTTTAAAAGTGTGCACTTACATCTTATTAAGTTGATACAGAATGATCAACTTTGAGGCATGTTTTTCTGTTAGGCTTCAAAATATAGATAACAGAAATCATTGATCTTCCTGGCAAAAAAATCTAGTTACTTACTTGAAAAAAATGAGGATGATGTATGTAAGAACATGAAAACCAAGTGGTAATGAAGCAGTATTGTCAAGAAATGCAGGAGAAGATAGAGCAATCAATTTTATGCTGCTTTTCAACAACCTAAGCTACAGGGACACTCAGTCAACAAAATATCAGATTAGGAAGCTTCAATCCCTTGTTTCCCCACAGACACATTTTTTTTAAAAAATGACTAGACTGGCTAAAATAACTTTATAGGAGCTCTGAAAATCAGATATACAACAACCAAGAAATATTCAATCAAGCAAAAGGCCACATTCAAAATGGTAGGAAATTTTGTGATATTTTACTTTCTCTGGCCCCACCTCCTCCCTTGCACATTGTAGTTTAGAGGAAGCAGAGGCCCAGTCCTCTGTTAACTCCCTCAAACAGAGAAAGAGCAAAGCAAAACTAATTTTGAGTGTACTAACCTGTCCAGGGTTGTTGGAGGGATTGATCTCTGTGTTGCCTAACTCATAATTCAGATAGCCTAAAGAAGCACATCTTAGATCTCAGGCTAGGAAGAGCCACAAAAAAAACCAGTGAGCATGGCTGCTAAAAGCTTAAAGGAGACTATAAACCCACAGATTCCAGGGACAGAATTAGTGGTAAAGAATTATAATATAGAAGCCAAGTAACTGAGAAGAAGCAGAGGTCAGACTTGGGGAAATTAAGGCATTAGAAGCAGCCACTTATACCGGCGTATTGGAAAAAAGCATACATACAGGCCCAAAGAGGATGGATGCCCACAAAAAAACCTGAGAAGACTTTAAGCCTTAAAATCAGGCTGCTTCTAATAATTAAAACATACTCTTCTAATTAGTTTTCCACTACATGGAGCCAGGCTACAAAGACTAGGAGAGGTGTTTAGTCAAGTGCCAAGTTTTCAACAAAATATCACAAGACATGCAAAGACACAGAAAAATATGGCCCATTCAAAGGAAAAAATAAATCTTCATAAATGTTTCTGAAGAAACACAACCATCAGATTTACTAGACAAAGACTTTAAAACAGCTGTCTTAAGTATTTTCAAAGTGCTAAAGGGAAGTATGGAAAACACTAAAGGAAATCAAGAAGAAACATGGTAAAAGAACTAAAGGAAATCAGGAAGATAACATATGAACAAAATGAGAATATCAGCAATAGAGATAGAAATTATAAAAAAGAATCAAGCAGAAATTCTGGAACAAAAATTAAAGTAACTGAAGTAAAAATTTTACTAGAGAGATTCAACAGCATACTTGAAAAAGCAGAGGAAAAAATCAGCAAACTTGAAAACTGGTCATTTAAAAATATAAAGTATGAGGAGGAAAGGAAAGGAATAAGAACAGAGAAAGTGAACAGAGCCTAAGGGACTTATGGAACACCACTAAGTGTACCAACACACACAATACGGAAATTCAAGGAGGAAAATAGAAAGATAAAGGATCGGAGAGCTTATTAGCAGAAATAATGGCTGTTCCCAAATTTGAGGAATTTGGATATATGAATACGAAAAGCTCAACAAACCACAAGTAGGATAAAAACTAAGAGCCCCACACCAAGACACAATATAATCAAATAGTTGAAAGACAAAGGGAGAGTCTTGAAAGCATCAGGAGAAAAGTGAATCATTACCTGTAATGGATCCTCAATAAAATTACCAAAAATTTCTCAGTATAAACGTTGGTGACCAGAAGGCAGTGGAATGATACATTAAAAATGTTGAAAGAAAAAATTTGAGAAAAGAAAATGTCACTTGAGAAATCTATATCTGCCAAAATTGCCCTTCAAAAATGAGGAAGAGATTCAGACAGATTTTCTCAGATAAACAAAAACTGAAACAGTGTGTTACCACTAGACCTGCACTACAAGAAATGATAAAGGGAATCCTTCAAGTTGAAAGGAAAGGACAATAGAGAGAGACTTGAAGTCATATGAAAATCTAAAGTTCTCAGGTAAAGATAGATACTATGGACAAGTCTAAAAATCAGTATCATTGTAATTTTCATTTTCAACTCCAATTTTTGTTTTTTTGAAGAATTTAAAAGGCAAATGTATAAAACTAATTATAAATCTATGTCTTGTACATAAAGATACAATTTCTGATAGCAACAGCATAAAGTTGAGGGGTCAGAGCTGTAAAAAAGTTGAGTTTTGGCAAATGATTGAAGTTAAATGGTATTAGTTAGAAATAGATTGTTATAACTTTTGCATGTTATACATAATCCTCATGGTATCCACTCCTTAAATGAATTCACAACTGGAAATGACAAGAGAATTAAAATGTGTCACTACAAAAATGGACCTACCAAAATAAAAGCTGACATGGAGCAAATGAGGTTCAAAAAAGATTTAGAAAATAGAGAAAATGGATAATAAAATGGCAATAGTAAGTCCTTCCCTATCAGTAATTACTTTATATGTAAACAGATTAAACTCCTCAATAAGAAGACATTTGTTGGAATAATGGGAAATACACAGAACACAATTATATGATGTCTATGACAGTCTCATTTTAAGTACATTCAAGGGTTGAAAGTAGAAGGATGGAAAAGAATACTCCAAAATGGAGTAAGGGTGGCTATACCAATATCAGGCAAACTAGACTTTAATTAAAAACAAACAAACAAAAAACCCACCTCAGTTACAAGAGACTAAAAAAAAAAAAAAAGACAAAAAGGGTCAATTCACCAAGAAGATATAACAATTATAAATATATATGCAGCAAATATCAGCAGCTCCTATATATATAAAGCAAACATCGACAGAATTGAAGGGAATATACAACTGTACAATAATAATAAAAGACTTCAATTCCCCATTTCAATAGTGGATAGAATAATCATACAGAAGATCAATAAACAACACTGTGGACCAATTGGATGTTAAGAAACATGTAACAAACACTCCAGCACACAACAGCAGAATACATATTCTTGTCAAGTGCATATTGAATCTTGTCGGGGCTGGACCATATGCTATCCCATAAAGCAAGTCTTAATAAATTTTAAAAGGCTGAAATCAAACAAAGTTCTGACCACAATAGGATAAAACTAGAAATAAACAATAGAAGGAATACTGGGAAACTCACAAAAACATGAAAAATAAACACCACATTCTGAAACAACTAATGGATGAAAGAAGAAATTATGGGGAAATTAGAAAATATCTTCAGACAAATGACATGTCTAACGTGTTACTCAATGCAGGCCTTATAATGGTGACAGTTCCTTAGATCCAGGCTCAGTCTTAGTAAAGGTCTTGGTATGTGGGCCTTGGAGATAGATAGTACCTTCTTAGTGTTTCTGGCACTTCTCTTTGTGGCAGCAAACTTATATTTATCTGTGGTGGGTTTCAGGAAGAAGACAGTTCCCTGCTCCTCCCTAAGTAGTAGCAGACCTCTGTTTTGTTTTGTTTGTGTGTTTTTAATTAAATTAATTAATTATTTTTGTTTTTAGATACTGGAGTTTGCTATGTTGCCCAGGCTGGAGTGCAGTGTCTGTTCACAGGTGCTATCATAGTACACTGCAGCCTCCAACTCCTGGGCTCAAACAACACTGCCGCCTCAGCCTCCCAAGTAGAGTAAGCTAGGAACACAGGTATACGCAGACTTCTGTCTTTAATTGGTGCAGGATCCAATATTCCAGAAGTTTTCATGCACCTTTCCTAGATGAAAAGGATTTTACTTGTACCCTTCTTTCAGAAGCTGTAAACATTTGCCTGCTTTAGGGCATCTGCAAAGAGAAAATCTTATCCTTTCCTCAAATGCAGACAGATTTTGCTTCTACTACTCCCAGGAAGGCTGTAGGGTCGAGAGGGTTTGCTCCGCTCAATGGCCAAAGCTTTTGCTTCCTATGTGAGGAGGGTCTAGGGGAGCAAGCAGCACAGCCAAAAACCATCCCATGCTTGCTTGTACCAGGAGGCTTACTCCTGTCTTCAGCCTTGCCCAATCTTTATTCTGAATATTGGAGAAGGCCTGTGGGGAAGAACTCCAGTGTGCCTGTTGTTCTGATAGACCAGCCCAACTCGGTCTTTAGTAATTCATCAACTTTTTAGCCAACTTCTTTTCACACGCTTCTGTTGAAGCCACTTACATGTTCTGCACTCTGACAAAAATGAAACACTGCATTGTCCCTTTTCTCCTTGGAGGAGTTTGTCACTCTCTGAAATTCAGTTCCCTTGTTTGTCTTGTGACAAAAGCTCTTGGATAGGTTCAAGAAAAGTTGTGCTTTTATTCATTGTTATTATAGAATGGGAGTCACATTCTCTTGCTTTCTACACCTTGAATAGAAACAGAACTCTTGATTATTTAGTATTGTCTCTTTACCTACACTGTAACCTCCAGGAAGGATTTGTTTATCACTATAAAATGATGTACATAACACACTGCCTGGTAAATAATAAAACACATATTTGAATAAATAAATAAATAGTACATTGCTTACTATTTTATTTAATTTATTCAACACTATATTAAATACATATGATGTTCTAAAAGAAAACTAAATAATATTTGGTAATACAAATACATATACTTTCTTACTTTCCCAAGAAAGTCACGTTTCTATTTTACTCTTACATCATTGAATTTTATGTCTCCATGGCACTTGTCACAACCATAACACATTTGTTTGTCTGGAGATGAGAGTATAAATATTAATATTTGATTAATGTTTATTTCTCCCACCAGATTGTAAGATCCATAGGGTTGTATTTTTATTTTGCTATTGTTTTCCTAACACCATCATATTAAAAGTAGACTTTCAAATAACTGTTGAATGAATCAATAAATTACAGTGACATAAAATAGGTAGGTGCATCAGGAAACTAGCAGAAAAATCATAATGCAATATTTTCATTTAAAGCATAATAAAGATATTAAGCTATTATATTTGAAACGGATGTTTAAAAATATTTAGTTCAAACTCTTTGATGTATAAATGAAGAAATTAAGGACAGGAGAAATTAAATGCTCTTCCAAAGTCACAGAACACATTAGTGGCCAAGCCTAGAATAGAAACTACGTCTCCTGAATCTAAATCCATTGCTCTCTTGATTTGGGTGCTCTAAGAAAAAAAAAAAAACACTTAAAAATATTGGTTAATGGATTATTAAATGCCCATGTTGAGAAATAGAGAAAAAGGAAGGTATACTCTAAATACGTTTCAGCCACGATACCCAAACAGATGGCCATACTGCAGCTACTCTCTCAGGGAAGTTATATTCAGAAAAGGTAACGCATCACCAGGTCTCATAATCCCAATGGACAGTAAATGATTTCACAGTGTGTCAAGCAGTGCAGCAGCCAACATTTTAATATTTCTTTCTGAAGGGAAGATGAATGTAAAATAGCTTTACCTTCATGCTCTAGCTGGTGATTTCCCTGCTGTGCCCTTTATAACATTGTAGGTAGTAGAAAAAAAAAGAAGAGCATAAATAAGTCCTGCCAGCCATTCCACATACTCATATGCATAGAAAAATCCTAAATTTTCTATTAATATCAATAATGATACTTAATTATTATAACAGCTAATAATAATAATAATCCCTACCGTGAACTATATGAATTGATTATTATCTAAAACCTTCAACCTACAATTATATGATATTATGGAGGCTTTTTTTTCCCATTAAGTGGTGAAAAACATTGGCTCAGAGTAAAAATTTAAAGATCTCAGAGTGGTAGAGCTAAAATTCAAATCTAAGTTATTCAAAGTTACTATAATATACACTATACTATATATATACTATATACTATATATACTATATACTATAATATATACTATAATATAATATACATAAATAATAGTGAAATAGGATGTAAAAAAGTAATCAATTTATTGAGCTGTAATATTATCTGGAAGCCTTCACTAGTTTCTTGATTGTCATTGTCAAGGTCTAAATCCTGTGTCATGGAAAGAAATTTATTTTTACTGTTTTCAGGATTACATGAAATATTTCCCAAAGAACTATGACATGGTTTTCAAACACTATATTAGCTCTGTCTAATAGAAATATGATGAGAGCTACCTATGTCATTCCTCTTTTTTTGTTGGCCGAATTTTTTAAAAGTAAAAAGATACAAATTAAATATAGTAATATTTTATTTAACCCAATATATCAAACATATTTTCAATCCAACATGCAATCAAAAATAACTGTTAAAACATACTAGGTCTTTGAAATCCAATGTATATCTTCGTATTTTAGTTTCAAAGTTAGTCTTTCCTAATATATGATCCACACTAATTTATGCTGCATTTGTATTATAAACATCATTATAGTAACAATATGTCATTAAAATGTAGACTTTAGGGAAAAATTTTCCAATATATATATAGTAGTCCCCCCTAAACTGCAGTTTTGCTTTTCAAGGTTGCAGTTACCCTGGTCAACCTCTGTCCAAAAATATTAAATGGAAAATTCCAGAAATAAATAATTCCTAAGTTTTAAATAATTTTATAACAGTATATTGTTATAATTGTTCTATTTTGTTATTAATATTAGTTATTGTTGATAATCTTTTACTATGCCTAATTTATAAATTGAACTTTATCATAAGTATGTATGTATAGGAAAATCATAGTGTAGATAAGATTTGATACTATCTGCATTTTTAGACATCTGCAGAATGTCTTGGAACATATACCCCTCAGATAAGGTGAGACTAGTATTGTTGTTCTAAATTTGCTCATAAACCATATTTGAATTGTCTTTTGATATGAATATTAGATTATTTCACTGAAATGTTTCTGAGATAAAGTCTATCTTTTCCTTCTTTCCCTTTTTTCATATAACGTACAATTCTTAAAAACACAGTTTGCATACTGCTGCTCTTCTCTGTTGAAGTACACAGCAGCTCATGCCTAGCTGCTGTAAGCTGTTAAGTATAATTGTTATTTCTATTACCTGGTGTCTGAGTCATTTTCTGTGTCATTATTCACATTGGGCTGTGAATACTGTCTTCATTACCATCTGTTTGACTTATTTAGCATTGCTTCTTAGCCTGATTAATTTTTAGACTGTAGAGCATATTTATTTCCATACTGTGAAAGTTTTCCTGTCTTTCTATTTACTCTATATAGTGATTTATTACAATAGTTATTTCTTTCAGAGTGTGTTCTCAAGGTAAAGGACAATAAATCAATGAACACAGGAAAGAATAGAATATTAGAGAAAAAGCACAAATCAGAGAGACAAAATAAGGAGTGATGGAGAAAGATCTAGATTCCAAATGGAACCTTTCCATTTTCTAGATAATCTCTCCACTTGTTGACAGCAGCTAACAAAGCTGCTAACAAAGCCAACATGTATTGTGTGATAGCTATGTGCCAGACACTATTCAACGTCTTTTACAGATATTAACTGACTTAATTCTCAAAAGTCTGTGAAGTAGACAAACTTATTGTTTTTATTTTATAGATACTAAAGCCTAGAATGATTGAACATTTTTTTGTGAGTTACACAAATAGTGAGTGCCAGAACCAGGATTTGGCCCCAGACACTGAGCACTTAATAAACACAATCTTTTGCTTCTTAGTTGCTCTGGAGTTGAAAAATTGTTTATATAACAAAGTATACTATTCAGTGACAATCTATTTTTACAAAATTAAATATCTCTTCATTAGCTACGTGACTGAAAGCTGAATGTAGATATGCAATATTATATTATTTAATACAACAACAAAATGTTATTGTTCTCTAAAAGTTGCCTAAATAGTAAACACATCTTAGGTTTCATAATCATGTCATTTTTATCATCAATATCACAATATCTTATTTGTTTTGATTAAAAATATTTATATTTTAAAGGCTATAGAAAATAAGGTCATCAAGAGAAAGGGATTTTCTATTTAAAGTAAGTGTTGCACTTCTATTCAAACAAGATGTTTTAAATGTATTTAAATTTGGAATTACTGATGTATAATTTAAAGACAGTAACATTCATTATTATAGCTGTACTAAATCATAAAATCATTAGACTGTTACAAAATCAATGTACATAAATCAGTAGCATTCTTATACACCAATAACAGTCAAGCTGAGAGTCAAATCAAAGACTCAATATCATTCACAATAGCTACAAAGAAAATAAAATACCTAGGAATATACTTAACCAAGGAGGAAAAAGATCTCTACAAACATGAACTATGAAACACTGAGGAAAGAAATCGCAGACAACACAAACAAATGAAAAAAATATCATGTTCATGGATCGGTAGAATCAACATTGTTAAAATGTCCATACTCCCCAAAGTGATTTACAGATTCAGTGCAATCCCCATCAAAATACTAACATCATATTTCACAGACCTAGAAAAAATAATTCTACTCTTTGTTTGGAACCAGAAAAGAGCCTGAATAGCCAAAGCAGTCTTAAGCAAGAAGAATGAATCTGGAGGCATCACATTACCAGATTTCAAACTATACTACAAGGCTATAGTAACCAAAACAGTATGGTATTGGCACAAAAATAGAGACATAGACCAATGGAACAGAACAGAGAACCCAGATATAAAACCATCCACATACAGCCAACTGATCTCTGACAAAGCAGGTAATAATATATATACACTGGGGGAAAGAAGCCCTATTCAATTAATGGTGCTGGGAAAATTGGATAGCCACATGTAGAAAATGAAGCACAGTCCATATTTCTCCCCACTCACAAAAATTAATTCAAGATGGATAAAAGACTTAAATGTAAGGCATGAAACCATAAGAATTCCAAAAGAAAATGCAGGAAAAACTCTTCTAGATGTCAGCCTAGGCAAAGAATTTATGAAGAAGACCCCAGTGGAAATCACAGCAACAACAAAAATAAATAAATTGCGACTTGATTAAATTAAAAGGCTCTGCACAGCTAAGGAAATAATCAACAGAGCAAATAGACAACCTACAAAATGGGAGAAAATATTCACAAGCTGTACATCCGATAAAGGGCTAATTACCAGAATCTTCAAAGAACCCAAGCAAATCAGCAAGAAAAAAACAAACAACCCCATTAAAAAGGAGGGAAAAGACATGAACAGAAGCTTTCCAAAAGAAAATAGACAAATGGCCTATAAAAATGTGAAAAAATGCTCAACATCACTAATCATCAGGGAAATGCAAATTAAAACCACAGTGAGATATCACCTTAACCCAGTTAGAATGGCTTTTATTAAAAATACAAAAACAATAGATGCTATCATGGATGCAGAGAGAAAGGAACACTTATACACTATTGGTGGGGCTGAAGATTGGTATAAACTCTATGGGAAACAGTACAGAGATTCCTCAAAGGACTAAGAGTAGACCTACAATTTATTCCAGCAATCCCACCACTGGGTATCTACCCAAAGTAAAAGAAGTCATTTTATCAAAAAGACACCTGCATGTGAATGTTTATTGCAGCACAATTCGCAATTGCAAAGATGTGGAATCAACCCAAGTGTCCATCAATACATGAGTGGATTAACAAAATGTGTTATAAGTATACTATGGAATACTACTGAGCCATGAAGAAGGGTGAATTAAGGCCTTTTGCAACAATTTGGATGGAACTAGAGACCATTCTCTTCAGTGAAGTATCTAAAGAATAGAAAAACAAATACCACATGTACTCGCTATTAAATTAGAACTAACTGGTGAGCGCACATGTGCACAGAGGGAAGCAAAACTCAGTAGAATCAAGCAGGGGGGAGGGGGGAGGAGGGGATGGGTAAAAACCTACCTAACTGGTACAATGAACACTATCTGGGTGATGGGCACACTTATAATCCTGACTTAAGCATCACAAAATCAATACATTTACCAAAAACATTTGTACCCCTGTAATATTTTGATACTTAAAAAAAATTTTAAAAAAGAATGTGTGTTGCAAGTTACCACTTCAGTGAATTAATGAAAAACAGTAATGATGAGAATCTTGAAGAACAATTTTAATGTGAAGGCCCACTTTAAACCTTTTCTGTTTCCCCACAAAATGTAGCATCCCCCCATGATCTTAAGCATTTGGTTGTTTTAACACTTATCATTTTAAGAAAGGAAAGAAAGAATGCAAGTAGAATAATTCTGGAAAAAAGACAGCACTGAAAGAATAATTTGTACAGTAGCAAAAAATATTAAGAGGATATTTAAAATATTTAAGGAAGAAGCAAAGATATACCAAGCTAAGAAAGCACATGTAAATTATTTATTCAACAATTATTATTTGTGCACGAGTGTGTTCTTGGCAAAGTATATAATGTGTGAGAGGAATAAAAATTGGTTGAAAAAAATTATAACATAGTAATTAGACAGTTTGTAGAATATCATAGTCCAATAGTGACTACTAAATGTCCTAAGAAAGGTTTAAACAAATTAGAAAAATTAAATTGACCAGATTTTAGAACTGTTTTATTTAGCTGAAAACTTTGACACAGGTATCAAAGAATTGGATAATGATTTAAAAACATGGACATGTTTGGTTTTTCCCATGCCACTTAATGGAATTTTGATTATTTAGCATGCATTCAAATTCTACCACTGATTTTATTAACAAATTAAGCAGTCATTTCTTATATTGACATTTCTCATATGAGATATTAAAAGTTTGTGAAGACTCTGACTTCTTAGCTATCTTACTTGGTGTAAATCACTTTAATCTCTCTGAGTTTCAGTTTCCTTACCTCAAACATTAAGAATGTTGCACTAGATGATTTATAAGGGATTTATGGCAGTAAATTGACAAATTGGTTTGAAGTACTTACTATTATAGTTTTTATTCTATTTAAAGGTAAGTCTTAGAGATTTCAGAAAATGTCCCCGCAACTACACTGATAGCACAGAGAACATCTTATCCAAATTTACTTAATAGTTTTGGTGTCTGATTTCCACGCTACAACCTAGCACTTCTCTTCCACTTAACATCAGGGCCTTTGGTTTGATGTTTTGTTTTTACTTTCTGCTTGTCTCCATTTCTGTTTTTCTTTCAAGTGTAGTTGCCATGGTTTGAATGTGTACCTTCCAAAATTCAAGTGTTTAAACTTAATGGCCAATGTGATAATATTAAGAGGTGGGGCCTTTAAAAGGTGATTAGGTCATGAGTGCTCCGCCCTCATGAATGGGATTAAGGGCCTTAGGAAAGAGGCTTCATATAGCAGCATTAGGATGGCTTGCCCTTCTGACTTTTGTAATGTAAGAAAACAGCATTCCTTCCTGCAGAGGATGCAGCAAGAAGGTGCCATCTCAAAAGCAGAGAGCAGCCCTCACCAGACATGGAATTTGTCAGCACTTTGATCTTAAACCCTGAGAAATAAATTTCTGTTCCTTATAAATTGCCCAGTCTGTGGTATTTTGTTATAGCATAACAAGACTCAGACAGTAATCATTCCCATTTTCCTTCAATCCACACCAGGCTGTTCCAGAGTCAGTTCAGAACTACCTCTACACCCAGTTCAGTCTCCTACAATCCTTATCACTTATTCAATAACCCAAGCAATACCTACCTAAGAGGAAAGGCTGAATAACCACTGCCTACCTGACCACTGATGCAATCAATCCATATGAATATCAGTTAGGTGCCATGACACTTTCTGAGGAAATAGTGCGGCTGCACATCCATGAATCAAGGATGTGTTTATTGCTTATTTGGTAAACCGAATAAAATATATTATAGGTTTATGGCCCAGAATTAGTGTTCAACAGTGAAATTAACTAAAAACAACAAGGGCTTTGAGGTCAGAATTACTGGAATTTAAATATAAATTTTGTCACTTACTATCTGCTTGGTCTTGGATAAATTAATTTGCTACTCTCTATTACCTTTTCAATAAATTTGGGGTAATAATTAATATTTCACAAAGTTAAGTACATATAAGTGAGAACACTATTTTTAAATGCCCAGTTCTGTGCCTGGCATGTAGGAAGTGCACAATAAATGGTATTTTTTTTTTTGTTTTTCTGGACCTTGATTTTTTAGGTCATGGCTCCTTCTATTTTGTTTGACTTCTCTAAACTTGCCATCTAATCTGAGTGATAATACTTTCTCCTGACCTTTCTAGTCCTCCTCTTTCAGTATCTAAATTCTTTTTTGACTGAGCTTTGACAACTGGACTCTTTTTTGACTAAGGTTTGGTATTGTCTAGCTTTTACTAGGATAATCATATCTTCTCTAATATGTTTGTTAAATTTAACCAAAAATAGTATATCCAGTGACTTTCCATGTACAATAAATAATATTTTATTGCACAGACATGATTAAAACAAAGTTTCAAGCCTCAAAGGGAACAGATCTACCATGTACCTCAGAAGTACTTTGTGAGAAAAGCATTATTACTGCTGTTTTACAGATCAGTTAATTTCATGGAGGTTCAGGGAAATAAAGTTAATTCCCAAAGGGTGAAAGATTGACTTAGGACTGATACCTATATCGGGGGAATAGCCCCAGGTATGTAAGGTTGACGTCAGAATAATCCTCAGGCCACTGCACATTACCATCATTAACGTATTATTTTCATGTATTATTTTCCTTTTTTATTCCTGACCCCATTCTCAGTTCTATCCCCATTGTAAGTACTGTGAGGGACTCAGAAGGTCTCCGATTCCCTGTTAAGGAAGAACTTGTGGCCCCAGTTGTCAGCAGATAGACTCCAGCTGTTAATACTCTTAGAATGTGATGCAGCTGCAGCAACTCCTGCCCGAGGGAAGCCATACTGAATGACCAATTGAACTAGGGCTCTAAAGACCTGTCTGTTTCAGCTGCTGGTGGGCTGGCTGAGATTTTGGTGGTCTCTTTTCACACTTACACTTCTCTCTCGGTCCAAACCAGTTTTCCTTTCCACCTTTTCATAGGTCTCGATCCCTGCATGCCAAACTGCATAACAGCATGTTTCAGCGTGTTTCCAATCTGTGACAGTAGGAACCAGTTTTAATGTGTATGATATATGAGCATACCTCACAAACAAGATGTTATTATGATTTCTACTTTTATCCAACTGTGAATATTATTGTGTGCAAACAGGTATCAGGAAATTAGTAAAACCTGCTGCCAGGAGGAAGTTTTCCTGGAGAAAGAAAAATATGTATTTATATATACATATATATGACAACACTTCTCTGATAGCAGTACATGTAAAATGTAGAATCCCTTCCAGTTCAAAGCACCACCTTACAATACTTTATTTTTTACATATTCCATTATGAGCCATAGAGGCATTAAGCTGAAGGGAGCATTGTGCTTTTAACTGCAAGCATTTCTCTCAAGTAGGAGATACTTAGATTCAGAGTCTCATCACAGATGTGCAAGGTTCAAGGTTCATATTTAAGTGAGTTTCAACATTTTTTCATGTGTTTATGACAATTTACTCTCTCCATATATATGTACATATATACATTATGTATATTATATATGTATAATTGTTCATTTCTTCTTTTCCATTTTGATATCAGTTTTGGGGGCCATTGTCAATCTATTTTTAAGAACATATATGTGTATTAGGCATAGGTTTCTATGGGAAACCTTTTTTCCCATAGAATGTATTACAAAGATTTTTCTCCCAGTATGTTAAGTATCTTTTTACTTTGATTATGGTGTTTTGGCTGTGTCAAAATTTTATTTTATGCTGTTAGATTTTTCAATGTTTTATTTTATTGCACACGGATTTTGAGTTGTAGGTTTTTTTCCACCCAAGATTAAAGAGGAATACACAACTATGTTATCAAACAATTACATGGATTCATTTTATCACTGACTTTGTGTTTTTTGTAGTTTATAGTATATTTATGACTTACTGATTTAACATTATCTTTTCTCAAATAGCTATCCATTTGTCCCAGCCCCATTTCATCAAAAGCCCACCTTTGCCTCAGTGATTTGAGATGCCATCTTTAACATGTGGTAGGCACCACACTCTTACTTATACAGACTTTGCAGCATATTTTATTGTTTTGTAGGATTGTATTTTTAATTTTTATCTTTCTATTATTGCATGTTTATTTTTCCATACGATCTTTAATATTAGCTAAACTAATGTGAATAAAATATTTTGATATATTTGTTGGAATTGTGTCCCATTATTAAATTAACTTAGAGGGAACTACGTCTTTATAAAGTTGAATTATCCTATTAGAAACAAATAAAGTCTTTCTATTTATTATGTCTACTTTTGTGTTATTCAAGCATTCTTTAAAATTTTCCTCAAATAGATTTTGCAGTATTTTAAGTTTATTTCTGTAGTAAACAGAATAATGCCTATCCCCCCATTACACACACACACACACACACAAACACACACACACAATGATGTCATGCCATAATCTTAGTGACCTATAGATATGTTAATTTACATTTAAGAAGGGATCTTACAGTTGTGATTAAAGTTAATGACCCTGACATGGGTAGATTATCCTGGATTATTGGTTGGGCCCAACCTAATCACATGAATTCATAAAAGTGAAAGAAGAGTGGATCACAGAGATGTGACATGAAAAGTACTTGATGATGCTGTTGCTTAATTTGAAGATGGAGGAAGGGAGCCACAGGCCAAGGAATTTAGTGGTCTCTAGAGATTGGGAATGACCCTCAGATTGTAGGAGCGAAAAGATAAAGACTTCAGTTCTATAACTGCAAGGAACAAAATTATGTCAACTTGAATGAGCAGGAAACAGCTTTGCCAATGGAGCCTCCAGAAAGAACATAGCCCGTCAATACTTTGATTTTAGTCCAGTGAGATTATTATCAGATATCTGATTTATCAAGCTGCAAGGTAATAAATTTGTGTTGTTTTAAGCTACTAAATTTATAGCAATTATTTACAGCAGCAATAGAAAACTAATTCCTCTTAGAAATTAATATTGCTTGTTGCTATTGTAAATGGACTTTACTGTAACACTGACTGATAATTGTTTGTGTATATTACAGCTATAGATTTCTGTATGTTAATTTCACATCCTGATAACTTAATTAATTATTTTTTTATTAGATTTCTTTTATCATTAATTCTCTAGGGTTTTAGAAAAATAATGTCATAATGGATGCAAATCAGGATAATTGTATTTCTTCTATACCAATTCTTATTACACTGAGTTATTTCTTTTTGATAATTGCATTGGCAAATACCTAGAACACAAGGATGAACAGTAGTGGAGATAATTGCATAATTACCTGTTCTATTCCATACTTTATTAATTTCTACTTTTACCATTTTTATCTCCTTCCTTATACATTCTTTGGCTTTATTTCGTGGTTACTTCCTTTTTACCACAGCAATCATCTAAAAACCAGCTTCACAAAAATATTGACCTATCAAAGTCATGTAGCATACACGATCTGATGTTGAAACGGCCAATTACCTATAGCTTGTTAGTTCAAGCGATGTTTGATAGATAGAACACACTGTGTTTTCCTTTCTAGTTTCCTTCAATGTTTCAAGCTCTTTCCCAACTCAATACTTTTATGAGCGTTTCTTGCTGGCTGGAACTCTTTCTGTTTTTCTTCACATGCTGGCTTGTTCTTTATGTCCGTGTGTTCTGCTTAAATTTATAATGCATTTTTAGTACACCATGGTATTCAGTTAACCAAATAATTTATTTAAGATATTTGAATATTCATTCATAAGTGAAAAGAGCCTGTAAGTATTAGAAAGGGAATATATAGGCCTCAAATATTAGGTGAAATTCACCAGGAAAAAAATAGACACCTAGAACTTAGGAATTTTGGAGTGTGGATGTGAAGTTTTAATTAATTTTTAGTTACTGAAAAGTTAGTAATTTATTGAAGATTTCTGTTTATTTTCTTGTCAATTTTTGTATTTATATTTTCACATAAATTTATTCTCTTCAAATATATTTACAAATTTATAAAGATGAAATTTCTTATACTATTCCTTTATTATTATTTTATAAATCTTAGATATGTCAGAAGCTATTTTAAATTATTTATTTTTAATTTTATTCATTCATATTTTCTTTCTTTTCTCCTGTATTAACGCTTCCCAAGATTTATAAATCATGTTAAGCGTTTCAAAGAATCAGCCTAGGCTTTTATATATCTGCTATTGTCTATCCCTTTTTATATTTCATCGATTTATTCACACAAAAATTCCTCAAGAGTTTTCTAAGCTTCTTATCTCTTATTCACTCTTACTATTTCAAAAAGAATCAATTACATTCAGGCATCCATCACTACCACATAACTAAAAAAAAAAAAAAGTCTGTCAAGGTAACAAATGTCCTTTGTCTATCCTAATGTCTCCATTTTGTCTTCTTCCATTTTGTATTGAGCCCACTCCAGTAAGAATTTTAACCCCATTAGTACAACGAAATATACTCTGTCAGTGTCAATGATAACATCTATATCATTATATTCAAGGTCAAGTTTCAGTCTTCATCTGTATATATACAGATGCATATGTATAAATGATGCAGTTGCTGATTCTTGAAGCACATCTTCAGTTTGGCTTCTTGCATACCGCTCTTTATTTGCTGACAATACTTGCCACTCTTTCACGGTTGATGTGCTTCTTTCTATCCTCTCTACATACAGGAATCTTGAAAATGATCTTATCACATTTCATGTTGTATGTAGCATTGGTGTGGTGATGATTGCCATGTTACTCTCCCTAAATGCAGACCCATATTCAATTGTCTATGCAATATTTCCACTTGATTAACTAATAAAATTTTTATATTCAAAAAATTCTAAGTCAAGCTGATATTTTTTGACCCTTTTCCCCAACTTCTTCAACATACAGGCTTTGTCATCTCAAGAAACTTCTCCACTCTTCATCCACGTGCTCTGGACAAAACAACAACAGCAACAAAACATCATTCAGGTCATCGAAATCTTCATAAATCTTGAATGACAAAATAATCACGACCTAAGGATTTAGATATAAACAAATAGTTTAACAAATTAGGTTCACTATGTTTTAGAAAGCTTCACTTTTGTATAAGGGCTCCAAAATGCAGATTGCTTGTTGTTTAGGAAAAAAATCACTACCTTTTCTCTTTTATGACACAAAGAAAATATTTTGACCTTAAAAAAGATATATCATGTAATAGAAATATTCATGTATTCATGTATTTGAAAATTTCTGTGACCAAGTATAGATTTATTTAAAGAATGACAGTTTGGGCCAAGATGACACAAGGGGTTTTTTCCTTTGGTAATACCATAAGAATTATGTTTTTCCCAAATGCAGCAATGTTTGGAATACTTTTAGATGACTAAAAATGCAATTTTTTCCATGTATAAACAGAGGTATTAAATATTCTAATATAAATAAAAAGCCATCTAAAAACTTTATAATATGTAAACTCAGGAAAACAACTCTAACTTTAAAATTTAGTAGAACCTGCTTATTATAGCATAATTTTTACTTTAAAATAATAAGCACAATCAACAATTTAACAATGTTTAAGAAACCAAGCAGATGGGAATCTATAAAGTAGCCACAAAATATTAATTTGTGTATTATTCATAACCTGTAATTCTGACTCTGTTTCTATCAGGTTTCACTATTTTTATGTAATTATGAAACAATTACATAAAGCAGGCAGTTATAGGAAATCATTTGAACACAACTGATTATTTTCTGATTGAGATGTAAAGCATTATAATGGCATCATTTCATATATTTGAAGTTGTTTCAAAATATTAAACTGGCTAGGGTCCTAATTTTCAAAAAAAGTTAGCATAATTGAGTAATTCAACAAAATTTTACAACATTTTGATCTAAAAAATGGTCATGAGACAAAACTCAAAATGTTAAATACTCAGTACCTGATGTTTTGCTGCAATTCTGTGATAAATTACCTCTGAATTGGTCCCATATAATTTCTGTCTTCTGATTTGCAAGCCCTTGTAAAATTCTCCCCCCTTGAGTATGGGCTAGTTATACTCATTCACTTCATTTAGCTCTAATGAATACAGCAAGTAATGGGATGTTACTTCTGTGATTAGGTTACAAAAAAACTCTTACTCTCTCTTGCTCTTCATTCTTCTCTTGCTTTCTCTTATGGAAACCAAGTGATATGTTGTGAGCTGTTCTATGGAGAGTGACATGTGACAAGAAACTGATGTTGCTTGCCAGCACCTGGTGAAGACCTAAATTACGCCAACAATTTTGCTAGGATGTAAAACTTCAGATAAGACCTCAGCTCCAATTACTGCAGCTTTATGAGAGACATTGAGACAGAGCTAAGCTGTGCCCAGATCCTGTCCCAAGGAAACTATGAGGTAATAGATGTTTATTGTTTTAAGCCAATAAGTTTTGGGGTAATTTGTTACACAGCAATAGATAACTAATATAAATCTCAACAGAAATAATATTTCCATATCTGAAGTTAATCCATCACTTCAAAATAAATAACTTTGTTTTTGATGCTTCAGATAGTTATATCCTATACTGATTCACTTATTTTTATTCCATGATACATAGTTCACGATCAATAAATAGCATTGATACTCATTAAAAATATCATTGCTACTAAATAACATGTTATTTAAACTTGAGGAAACAAAGTTTTACCCTTGATTAGGTGACAATTCTTTTGAAATGTAATGTTTATATGTGACAATTAAAGGGCCAAGTCTGTATGTTTAACAACTGATATTAAACTTTAAGAGTAGACTAGTAGAAAATTTTAAAAGAAACACTCAGCAATACTATTAAGTAAAAATTGGCTAGTGGTTTAATTGCTTTACACTTAGGGTGGACGTAATGAATGCCTTTGTAATTAGAAATTATGTTTTCTATTCCTAGTACACTTGGGGATTGTGTGGTTTATTATACACAGGCAAAGAAGAGAGGGGGTGGAGAAAGAGAGAGAGAAAATATGACCAGAAACATATTCAAAATAAATTTGAATGCATGTGAAAGTCCATGCCCCCATGGCACCTCACAATGCCACACCCGTGGTTGAGGGCTCCACCACGGATCTGCTAGCCATGAGCCACCACCACCATGTGCCATCATTACATCTGGACCTGGCTGGAGTGAAAGCCCACAGCACTGACACACACAGCCACCTCCTAGATAACCTACCTCATCAAGCAGCCACTGCCACTGCTATGGGGAGACACAGGCAGAGCAATCTCACACAATGCCTGCCTCCATGGAGAAGGACTCACACACTCTGGCCCCCTGAGCTTCCAAAAGCAGCCTGGGGACCAACCCAACATTCCACACAAAGATACCCCAGTACTGGTTTGAGCTGTGACTACAAGAGAAGAATAAAACAAAGCAGAACAGTGACATTACAGGATGTCTCAGTGCATCCGCCCTTCTCCTGCCTGATGAAATTTCTAGACCAAGACACAAATGCACCAACTAGGGACCTCCCCTTCTTCTCACTAAATGAGAGAATTCCCAACAGAGGAGAACCGGTGAACCAAAAACCTATCTCCCCTGAACTGAGGGAATAGGTTTCAGATGAGAAGAAACCAGCAAAAGAACTCTGGCAACATGAAAAAACAAGCTAATTTGACACACCCAAAGGATCACAATAGACCTAAAGCAATGGACCCCAAACAAAAGGAAATTATCAAAATACCAGAAATGGAATTCAGAATATGGATGACAAATACAACAAATGGTATTGAAGAGAAAGTCAAAAACAAACACAAAGAAGCTAAAAAAAAATATTTTAGGATGTGAATGAAAAAAATGGAAGAGTCACTAAAGAGATAGAAAATATAAGAAAGGAAATATCAGAACTTAAAGAAATGAAAGAGTCATTCAAGGAAGTTCAAAATATAGCAGGCGCCTTCAACAACAAGCTAGACAAAACAAAAGAAAGAATTTTAGATTTTTTTAATTTTAAAATATTAAGGGGGTACAATGTTTTTTGTTCAATGGACCACTTTTATAATGCTTGAGTCACAACTATAGGTGTGCTCATCACCCAAATAGTGTTCATTGTACCCATCAGGTAGGTAGGTAGATTTTTATCCCTCCCCCTGCTTGATTTCCAATGATTTTTACTTCCCTCTGTGCACATATGTGCTCATCTGTTAGTTCCAATTTAATAGTGAGTACATGTGGTGCTTGTTTTTCCATTCTTGAGACACTTCACTCAGGAGAATGGTCTCCAGTCCCATAAATATTGTTGCAAAAGGCATTAATTCATCCTTTTTTGTGTCTGAATAGAACTCCACGGTATTCATATACCACACTTTATTAATCCACTCCTGAATTGATAGGCACTTGGATTGATTCCATATCTTTGAAATTATGAATTGTGCTGCAATAAACAATTGAGTGCAGGTGTCTTTTTGATGAAATGAATTATTTCCCTTTGGGAAATACCCCGTGGTGAGATTGCTAGATTGAATAGAAGGTCTACTTTTTGTTCTTTGAGGAATATCCATACTGTTTTCCATAGAGGTTGTATTAATTTGCAGTCCCACCAACAGTGTATAAGCATTCCTTTCTTTCTGCATCCATGCTAGCATATACTGTTTTTGGAATTTTTAATAAAAGCCATTCTACCCAGGTAAGATGATATTACATTGTGGTTTTAATTTGCAATTCCCTGATGATTAGTGACATTGAGCATTTTTTCATAGGTTTGCCAACCATTTGTCTATCTTCTTTTGAAAAGCTTCTGTTTTTTTTTTTTTTTTTTTGGCCCTCTTTTTATTTATTTATTTTTTTCTTACTGATTTGCTTGAGTTCTTCGTAGATTCTGGTTATTGCCCTTTATCAGCTGTGTAGTTTGCAAATATTTTCTCCCATTCTGTAGGTTATCTATTTGCTCTGTTGATTATTTCCTTAGCTGTTCACAAGGTTTTTGGTTTAACCAAATACCATTTACTTATTTCTGTTGTTACTATAATTGCCGTTAGGGTCTTATTCATAAATTCTTTGCCAAGGCTGATATCTAGAAGAGTTTTTCCTACATTTTCCTCTAAAATTCTTATGGTTTCATGGCTTATACTTAAGTCTTTCACCCATCTTTAATTAATTATTGTGAGTGGTGAGAGATAGGGTTTCTGTTTCACTTTTCTGCATGGGACTATCCAATTTTTCCACCACCATTTATTGAATAGGGTGTATTTTACCCAGTGTACGTTGTTGTCTCCTTTGTCAAAGATCAGTTGGCTTGAGGTAGGTGTTTTTCTATATGCATTCTCTATTTTGTTCCATTGGTCTATCTTTGTTATTTTTTAACCAATAGCATGCTGTTTTGGTTACTATAGCTTTGTAGTATAGTTTGAAGTCTGGTAATATGATGTCTCCAGTTTTGTCCTTTTTGCTTAAAATTGATATGGCTATTCAGTGTCTTTTCTGGTTCCAAATGAAGCATGGAATTAATTCTTCTAGATCTGTGAAGTGTGCCTTTGGTATTTTGATGGGCATTGCATTGAATCTATAAATCACTTTGGGTAGTATAGACATTTTAACAATGCTGATTCTACTAACCCATGAGCATGATATGCTTTTTCATTTGTTTGTGTCCTCTGTGATTTCTTTCCTCAGTGTTTCCTAGTTCTCCTTGTAGAGATCTTTTACCTCCTTGGTTAAGTATATTTCTAGGTATTTTATTTCCTTTCAAGCTATTGAGAAAGGTACTGTGTCTTTGATTTGATTCTCAGCTTGACTATTATTGGAGTACAGCAATGCTACTGATTTGTGTACTTTTATTTTGTAACTGGAGACTTGCTGAATTTGTTTATGGATTCCAGGAGTCTCTTGGTGGAGTTTCTGGTGTTTTCAAGATACAAGATCATGTCATCAGGGAAGAGTGATAATTTATCTCCTTTTTCCTGATTTGGATACCCTTTATTTCTTTCTCTTGCCTGATTGCTCTGGCTAGGACTTTCAGCACTATGTTGAATAGTAGTGGTGTCAGTGAGCATACTTTTCTTTTCCAGTTCTTAGTGATAATGTTTTCAACTTTTCCCCATTCAGCATGTTGACTGTGGGTTTGTCACATGGCTTTTAAAATTTTGAGATGTGTTCCTTCTATGCCTAGTTTGTTGAGGGTTTTTATCATGAAAGTGTGCTGGATTTTGTCAAATGATTTTTCTGAATCTATTGAGATGATCGTGTGGTCTTCATTTCTGCTTCTATTTATATGGTGAATCTCATTTATTGATTTATGTATGTTGAACCATCCTTCCATCCCTGGGATGAAGCCCACTTGGTCATGGTGGATTTTTTTTTTTGATGTGCTGTTGAATTTGGTTTGCTAGTATTTCATTGAGGATTTTTGCATCTATATTCTTAAGGGACATTGGTCTGTAGTTTTATTTTTTTGTGTGTCCTTTCATGGCTTTGATATCAAAGTGATACTGGCTTCATAGAATGAGTTGGGGAGAATTACCTCCTTCTCAATATTATTGAATAATTTCTGTAGTATGGGTACCAGCTCTTCTTTATAAGTTTGGTAGAATTCTGCTGTGAATACATCTGGTCCAGGGCTTTTTGTTGTTGTTGTTGCGTGGCTTTTGATTACTGTTTTGATCTCACTGCTCTTTATTGGTCTGCTCAGGAGTTCTATTTCTTCCTGATAGAGTCTTGGGAGATTGTGTTTGCAGGAATTTGTCCATTTCCTCTACATTTTTTAGTTTATGTGCACAGGTGTTTTTGTAATATTCATGGGTGATGTGTTGTATTTCTGTGGCATCAGTTGTAATGTCTCCTTTTTCATTTCTGATTGAGCTTATTTGGGTCCTTTCTCTTCTGTTCTTGGTTAATCTAGCAAGAGGACTGTTGATTTTATTTATCTTTTCAAAGAACGAGTTTTTGTTTCATAGGTCCTTTGTTTTTTGTTTGTTTTCTAATTCATTTACTTATGCTCAGACCTTTGTTGTTTCTTTTCTTCTGCTGGCTTTGTGTTTGGTTTGTTCTTCTTTTTCTAGTTCCTTGAGGTGTGACATTAGGTTGTTAATTTGTGATCTTTCTGTCTTTTTGATGTTGGCATTTAAGGCTATAAATTTTCCCCTGAGGAATGCTTTTGCTGTGTCCCATAGATTTTGATAGCTTGTGTCCCCTTTGTCATTTAGTTCAAAGAGTCTTTTGATATTGAACTTAATTTCATTCTTGACCAATAAACATACAGCAGCAGGTTGTTTAATTTCCATGACTTTGTGTAGGTTTGAGTGTTTCTTTTGTGATTGATTTATAGTTTTATTCTACTCTGGTCTGAGAAGATACATGGCATGATTTCAATTTTTTAAAATTTGTTTAGACATGTTTTGTGGCCTAAGACTGTGGTCCCCAACCCCCAGGCCATGGACCAGTACCAGTCCATGGCCTCTTAGGAACCAGACCACACAGCAGGAGGTGAGCAGTGGTGAGTGAGTGAAGCTTCATCTGTATTTACAGCCACTCCCCATCAATTGCATCACTGCTTGAGCTCCGCCTCTACCCCCTATCTGCCCCCATCTGTGGGAAAATTTTCTTCCATGAAACCAGTCCCTGGTGCCAAAAATATTGGGGACCACTGACCTAAGGTATGATCAATGTTATTGAATGCCCCATATGCTGCTGAGAAGAAAGTATATTCAGTAGTTTTTGGGTAAAATGTTCTGTAAATTTCTGACAGTTCCATTTGATTTAGAGTCTGGTTTAAGGCAATTGTTTCCTTATTTATTTTCTGCTTTGATGATTTGTCAAGCTCTGACAGTGGGGAGTTGAAGTCCCTGGAAATTATATGGTGCTGTTTATTTCTTTGCTTAGCTCTAGTAAAATTTGTTTTATGTAATTTTACATAATTACATAAATTATGTTTAGGCGCATATATATTTAGGATTGTTAGGTGCATATATATTTAGGGTTGTTACATCTTTTTGTTGAATTGCTCCTTTTACCATTATATAATGACCCTCTTTGTCTTGCTTTACCTTGTTGGCTTAAAGTCAATTTTATCTGATATTTGAATGGCTACACCTGCTCTCTTTTGATTTCCATTTGAGTGGAGTATTTTTTTCCATCCTTTCATGTTGAGTCTGTGTGTGCTTTGGGGTGTTTTAGGTAATATTACACTGATGGGTGTCTCTTGTGCCCCATTGTGTATAATGCTGTTCTGTGTATTTTTTGCAGGGCAGATCTTGTCATGGCAAATTCCCTCAGTGTTTGCTTGTCTGGAAACTACTTAATTTCTCCATCAGTTATGAAACTTACTTTTGTAGAATACAAAATTCTAGTCTGGCAGTTGTTCTTTTTAAGAAGATTGAAGATGGGGCCCAATTCCCTTCTGGCTTGTAATGTTTACACTGAGAAGTCTGCAGTTAGCCTGTTGGGTTTTACTTTGTAGGTTATTAGTTTTTTTCATCTTGCAGCTTGCATAATTTTCTCCTTCATTTAGCTTTGGTCAGGTTGGTTACTATGTGTCTTGGAGATGTCCTATGTGCTATGAATCTTCCTATTATTTGATGTCCATCTTTTATCTTATGTCTAAGTTTCTGGCAATATCAGGGAAGTTTTCCTCAATAATTCCTTCAAATAGGTTTTCCATGCTTTTAGCTCTTTCTTATTCTCCCTCAGTGATAATTATAATTCAAATGTTAGTTTGCTTCACATAGTACTATATCTCTCTCAGTGATCTCTCAGACTTTTTTATACTCTTCTCTGCCTCTTTGCAAGACTGCCTTGTCTCAAGAGCCGTGTCTTCAAGTTCTGAGATTCTCTCTTCTCCTTGGTTTAGTCTGCTACTGAAGCTTTCTGCTGTGTTTTGAAATTTACTAAAGGACTCTTTCATTTCTTTAAGTTCTACTATACCCTTTCTTATGTTGACTGGCTCTTTAGCAACTTTTTCATTGACTTCCTGAAATCTTTCTTGGCTTCTTTTTGTTGGTTTTCAACTTTCTCTTCAATTCCATTCATCTTATTTTCCATCCATATTCTGAATTCCATTTCTGTCATTTCAGCAATTTTCTTGTGGGTGGAGCCCACTACTGTAGTTTTACTGTGTTCCCTTGGGAGTGACACACTATTTTATTGTTTCATGTTGCCAGGGCTCTTTTGCTGGTTTCTTCTCATGTGGCTCCTCTTCTCTCAGCTCTGGATTAATAGAATTGCAGGGAACCTGTTCTCCTTTTCTGGGAACTCACCTGTTTAGTTAGGGGAAGTGGATGACACTAGATGGAGTTTTTGTGTCCTACTCTGGAACTGACCTATCAGGGGAGGGACGGGTGCACTGCAAGCCTGTAAAAGAGCTGTTCTATTTTAACCCATTCCTGTGTGATTGCCACAGTTCGAGCCAGTGCTAGATGACCTTCATTTAGGGGGGAGGTACGTTCTTCAGCTCATTGTCGGAAGTTCGAATTGGGGGCTGGTTATGCCCCTCTCCTCCATGGCTGTTGCTGTGATAGATTGCTCTGGCCAAGGTCCCTCAGTGGAGGTAACAGTGGAAGCTGGGTGAGTCTATTTAGGCAGTGGTCATGGATGACCAGGCTTTGGGCATTTTCTCAAACCAAGTCCAGGAGTAATGGCTTCTCAGAGTTGGGGGTTCCTGAGTGAAATGTTGGACCTTGTGGGGGTTCCATCAGCCCAGGAGCAGTGGTGGGTATTCAGTGGTGGGGTCTTGGGGCCCAGGCCCAACTCTAGAATCTCAGGGGTGTTGTTGCAGGCCCAGTGGATTCCCTGGAGTTACAGGGGCAGAGCCTCAGGCTTGGGAACAGTGAGAGCTTCAGAGCTGGCTCTGGGGATTACAGGGGCATAACTGTATATATGGAGGGCTGTTCTGCCTGCATAGAAATCTCTGATGCTCAGGTGCACAGGCAGGGGTTTGTCTCAGTGGCCCAGGGACTGCGTAGGTGGGCTGGAGCTGCTGGTCAGCCAAGGTTCTCCCCCAACACCTAGGATCTGGCGGAGGCTGTTGCCCAAGGCTGCCCAGGTGGTGCCTGTGGCATCTAGGGCTCCTCCTCTGCTCAGAACCCACGCAGGGGAGGAGGTATGCTCAGCCACTAGTCACAAGGCAAAACACGAGAGAGCCTGTGTCCTGCCTGCTCCTTCCCCAGCCCAGCAGGTGTGATGTGAAGGCTACTGCTGGAAGGCTGAGTTCCCAGCAGACCTGGCTCCATGGCCCAGACCCATCAGGATGGCATTAGTGGCAGAAACCAGGGATTGGTAACCACCAGATCCCTGCTGCACCTGCTCTCTGGTGCAATGTCTCTGCACAGACTCTGTGCAGCTCCCTGATCAGCCCAGAGGTCTGCAGTGGAGAAGGGAGACCCATCAAAATTGAGCCGCCTGTAACTTTTGTTCCTCTCTTAAAAAGAAGTGTCCCCTTGGCTTGCTTTTATTCTCCTGTCTTCCCCTCTTCCCAGAAGTGTGAATTGTATTGGGACCTCCAGCTTAATCTCTCAGATGTTGGATGGTGCTTGTGAGTAAGAATTGACCACTGCCATGTTTGATTGAGTCAGTAGATGCTGTAATGAGCTATACAGTTGTTCTCCCTGTCAGTAGTTCATGTTTGCAGGGAAGAGCCAACTGCAGAGATTGTTTTTGTGCCTGTAATAGGTTCTAGCCCCTCAGGGAAGCACTTGAATGCCCCAAGCAATGGGAGATTCCCTGTAGTTCCCAGGGGATTATTTATTCTCCACCACAGCAGAGGTAGGTGGAGGAGCGAGGCTGGGCAGGGTTGGATTGAGTGAGTCTGGATGGCTCTGCAAAGTCTCCACAGGGCTCAAAGGTCATCTCCCAGGCTCCTGGTGAAAGCCGTTGGGAGGGGGGCTGAGGCAGCCTCTCCAAATGGGAAAGACAGCTCTTGGAAGAGGGATCATCTATAATTCACTGACTGGCTATCAGGAGTGTGCTCCGCCTCTCTCTCACTAACCCTGCCTCCAGTGTCTGTTTGCAAACAGGCACCTGAAAAACAGTGTGCTTGGCAGCAATGGCACCAGGGGCTTGGAATTTCACTGCTGGGGGACCCACCTTAGTCCTACAGCATGACTTTCCTATTGGGGGGATGGGTGCTCCACCAGATCACCATGGCTTGGACCCTCACTGTATTCTACTGCCAGTTCTGTCCACGTGGGTTCCCTTGCCTGCTGAGTAAAGATCTCAAATCTCTTCCTTGTGGGATCTAGCAACCTGCTCAAGTCCTGGTATATGGGATCCATCCTGCATGTCTGATCCACTGACATGTGTCTCCAGGGAGTACTGGCAGGCAGGAAACTCCCAGACCAGGCACCCCTGGGTCCACTGCAAGTCCTCAAGGGGAAAGGTGTTGGCCCCACTCTCTGGAAACCTCAGACTGGAGAACACACCAGCAGAGGAGAGGCGGCCACTCCCAAAAGTCTCAGCTTAATCTGCCCTTCTGGCTGCAGTGGGTGAGGGAGGGGTGGGGAAAGAAAAGAGTCTGAATGGAAGACAACTGGGACTGTGGCTCCTGTGGTCCCTTTCCCCGGAAGGAAGCCTGCACAGAATGTTCAAGCTCTGAGATCACACAAGTTCTCCACACAATAAAGTGGTTCCAGCAGTGCTTGGGCTTGTGAGGGTGGAAAAGCTTCCAAAGAACTCAGTAGTCTTCTGATTACTGAAGGTATGAGGGAGGAAGAAATGGAACCCCCCTTTACCTCTTCACTGGGCTCCAAGCCTCTCTGGGTTTGATCCTCGTCAATATCTTTTCTTCTTTTTCCTTTTTCTGTTCTGCTTTGCAGTTTCCCTGCGTGAAGTCCCCAGTAGCCTCTGGCACTTCTTCCTCTGAAGTACACCTGAGCTGTGCCCATTTCCCCCTCCCCTTTATCTGAAATCCTTCCTTCCCTCCAGGACACTCGGCAAGGGATATTTCCAGTCAGCCATCTTGCTTCCCTCCCCCAATTTCAGATCTTGAAGACAAGGCTTTTGACTCACCAAGTGAGTCAAAGATGCAGGGGAAAAAAAAAAAAGAAGAATGAACAATCACTCAGAGAAATATAAGACTATGTGAAGTGAGCCAATATACAAATTATAGGTATCCTTGAAGGAGAAGAAGAAAAAGTAAAAAACATGGAAAACCTATCCGAGGCTATTATTGAGGAAAAGTTCTCTGGTATCATTAGAGATTCAGATATCCGGATAAAAGATAGTCGTCAAACACTGGGAAGATTCATAGCAAATCAGACACACAATTCAGTTCAGCAAAGACAGATATAATAGATCATCTCAAAAAAGGACAGCATTTACAAGAGACCATGGCATGATAGAACAATGATATTATGAGCTTGCAACTATTGTCACCTGTCATACTGGGAATACAAATAAGGATGAGATTTGGAAAAAGGGTATGTGCAAGCAAACAAACAACCCCATCAAAAAGTTGGCCAAAAACATGAGCTGAATTTTTTCAAAGTAAGTTAGACAAATGGCCAATGAACATATGAAAGAAACGCCACTACTTGTCAGTTCAATGCCACTAATTGTCAGGGAAATGCAAATTAAAAGCATAATTACCACTTTACCCCTGTCAGAATGGCCATTATTGAAAAGTCAAAAAACTGCATATGCTGGTGTGGATGCCAAGAAAAATGAACACTTATACACTCTTGAGGGGACTGCAAACTAGTACAAGCTCTGTGGAAAACAGGATGGAGACTCCTCAAAGTGCTAAGAGTAGACCTACCATTCAATCCAGCAAATCTACTACTGGGTATTTACCCAAAGGAAAAGAAATCATTTTATTAAAAAGACACTTGCACCTTAATGTTTATTGCAGCACAATTCACAATTGCAAAGATATGGAATCAACCTATATGCCCATCTATTCTTCAGTGGATAAAGAAAATGTGGTGTGTGTGTGTTTGTGTGTGTGTGTGTGTGTGTGTGTATATATATATATATATATATATAGGAGTACTATTCAGCCACAATATGGAATAATGAAATAATGTGTTTTGCAGCAACTTGGATGGAAATGGAAACCATTATCCTAATGAAGTATCTCAGGAATGGAAAACCTAACCCCACATGTTTTTACTAATAAGTGGGAGCTGAATGATGGTTACACATGGTCACAAAAAGATGTAAAAGACATTGGAAACTAAGAAGCGGGGAGGATGGGAGGGAGTGAGGGATAAAAATTTACCTACTGGGTACAATAAACATTGTACTGGTGGAGGGCACACTGAAAGCCCTGACTTCAGCTTTGTATGGTGTGTCCATGTAACAAAAGCATTTGCACCTCCTTAATATTTTGAAATAAAAATAAACAAATAAATAAATTATTACAGGTTAACAGTAACACGTATGTGCAGTGCCATATTTTTTTCTTTGTGACTTATTTTGTCTGCAGTTAACTAATCATGATTACTTAACAAGATATAAACATGAATTATTGGAGGAATTAATTGGTTTTTTATTTAAGGCATGTCTTAAAAACCTCAATTAATGACAGATATATTTCATGACCAGTGTTTTTTTTTTTTTTTTACCTCTGTTAGCTTAGCCACATTTAAGTTTTCACATTTAAAGTTTCAAGTATCTACTATGTGTCATAAATTTCTTTTGTGACTTTGTGTGTCCACAATAACTCTTCCTAATTTACAGTTTTTGATTATGTAATGAGTTCAGATGACTTTCGTCTGTGTTCAAATTTTTAACGATTTTCTTGTTTCTTAATTTTATGTTTAAATAGTTAAACTAGTGCATAATATTATATGAAAAAAGTAGTAAATTATAAAAATTTCAATAGAACACCAATATAAGATAATCATCATGTATATATCTGTTATGTTTTTAGTGTCTTTATATTTTAGAAAAGAAGAGAAACCTTTTATTATGAATTTAACCAATAATAGGCAAATACACATTTTTAGATTTACAAGAGAAGTAACATCTAGTTATTAGCATCTCCCTCTTTATTTCTACAAATGAGTATGTGAGTCTATAGGACCAGGGCTTATGAGAGATAGGAATTGAGCCTATTTCACCTGCTCCCAATTCAGTGCATGGCTTTTATTATATCATTTATTATCTGTCCCAGTAAGTCTCAGTAGTTGAGAACCCAATCATATTTTCGGTATGCAAGCATATAAGGGACTGAGAAGATAACATTTGCCAATCATTTCTTAGCATACTTACCTAAAAACATATATACTCATGTAGCTTGAAATTAACTTTGAGAAAAAGTATTGAATACTTATTGGAAAAATTATTGAAAAAAATTTATAAATTTACTATATTCCAAACACTGTTCTAAATATTTTATATGAATAACTCATTTAATCCTCATAATAATCCTATGATATACCTACAAATATTATGCACAGGTTGCAGATGAAGAGAAATACAGAGAATTTAAATAACTTACCAAAGTTTGCTCAGTTATTATTAATATATGACAGACACATACTTTGAGCTTGGCATTGCTCAATATCCATGACTTTGACCTCTGTACTATATTCGTCATTCTTAATGCTTCTAATTTCAATGCAACTCATATGACATTTTGAATAAACTTAAGGATCAAATATGCCAACAATTTTATTTTACTTTTATTATATTTCATTATGTGCTCTGGTTATAAACCAGTAAGAGAATTTCTATTTTCTGAATTATATGCCTAGAATCCCTTACTTTTTGGGATTATATGATCTTTTGTTCAAATTCATTAAACTTTGAAATATCAATAATAAAAAACTAAAAACGCACTTTACAAACACAATTTAGAAAACTGAGCTAAATTATCCTCAGTTTAAATCTTTCTGGGCCCCTGATTAAAACAATAGGATTTGGAATTTTCCCCCAAGTATTAGGGAAAAAATTGTTCTAACTTGAAAGGGTGACTGTGAATGGACAAAGGAAAAATGGGGTTTAATATTTGTCCTTGATGAATACAACTTCCTACCTGATATGTATGATGTATTTTAAAATGTTTTTTGGTGTAAATAAACACCTCTTACAACTAGTGACCACAAGTTTGAATAATTTTCTTTTAATTGTGTAAAACTGAAACCTTTGTCCGTTAAAACATTGTGCTACATTAAAAGGAAATAGCATTTGAATGGCCAAGGAGGGGATGTTTTCAGTGAAACCTGGGTAAAATTCTTCTCAGACTAGAGTACTTCACCTAGAATGAAGCTGCTAGTGAAAGTCTAATGTGAACACATGACATTTAATTTCCATCAAAGTTTTAATAGTCTGAGTAAAATGTGGCTATGAGTAAAATAATAAAATACAAGTGGAATGGTATGACAATAGTGCCCTACTGGGACTCAGGCAGCAGCATTGGAAGGGGGTGTTCCAAGAGCATCTGTCTCTTTGGCAGAATTCAAAGGCAGCTGCTCTGGTTACTTTCATAATGCTCATGAGATTTCCATTTGATTATGGAAATGATGTCTGCCCTCTATTGCTAGACCTGGAGTCATTTGTATTTGCCTTACCTCTGTTGCTGAGTTATTTGTTTAATTGCTTCTGATGAAAAAAAAAAATACTTCCTGAGGAAATCTCAGCGAAAAGCTTTAGCAAGCTCTTATAGTTTAAATCCAGTTTTGCTTGCACATACCCTTTTTCCGAATCTCATCCTTATTTGTATTCCCAGTATGACAGGTGACAATAGTTGCTAGCTCATAATATCACTGTTCTTATCATGCCATCGTCTCTTGTAAATGCTGTCCTTTTTTGAGATGACCTATTATATCTGTCTTTGCTGTCCAATTATTTTCTTGTAAAGGACTGATAAGGTAAATATGTGTCTGCTATTTTTCTTTCCATGAGCAGTTGTTTCTTTTTACAAATATTTAGACACTCAGGACTTTCTTATCATACCAAAATGGAATGATTACCAGCATGTTTACCTCTAAAAGTGAGATTATAAGTGTTTATAAAAGTGAACTATGTGCAAATGATGGAGCCAGTAAATCTGGCTGGAATTGCTATTTTGTCATTTTTTCAGCTGATGGTCTTGGACAATATACTTAGAATTTCCAAGTCTCACTTTGTTTACCTGGAAAATATTAAGATAAGATAACACATACTTTAAGAAGATGTAATGCACAGATACACATTAAAGTTGCTACAGAGAGAAAATTTGTGTGTTAATCTGCTGACATTAGCTATAACCTTGGGACACTGAAGAAGTACAAATAACTGCTAGGTGATGAAAACTTCATTGAAATGGTTTGCTTTTTATAGCACATTTTATATCAATGTATCTCAACCCAGTTATGTAAAATAAGCAACTTTTGGAAAAATAATTTCTTGAAATATTTGTCTTGTTTTGGATTCACAGTTTTTATGTGACAAATGGGAAAAATAAAGGATTGATTATAATTTATAAATAAAACTATTCACGGTTATAAACACAACATTATTCAAGACAGAGAACAGAAAGTTAGTTATGGAAATTGAAAGAGCAAGATGACACATGGGTACAGAGGTTAAGTGGAAATTATGCAGCCAAAATTTAAAAGAAACATGCAAGATATGTTTCAAAATGAAAGATTGCTATGGCAATTCAGAGTGCCAATAAGAGTATGATCAGTGAACTCATTATATTGTGTAAATTACAGCATAAAGAATAAGAGAAGCTAAAACAAGTTTACTTTCAAAGAATGTAAGAGCGGGTTGGTGGAGGATTATATGACATGACATCATAAATGCATAAAATATTCAGAGTATCCTGCAATTATCAGTTGTGTTGAATATTTTTCATTTGCTCTTCCAGATCCACCCTTCTTTTCTCTACTCTGTGCCCCAGGTAAGCAAACCCCCGTGGACAGAATTAGAGCTCCCTTGCCCACTTCCTGTTGGCTCTGGAGAATATCAGAGAATGGGGAGAAAGTAAGGTCAGAACATGTTACTTCCCCAGCTCCTTTCCTGTCATGCTGTGGGGGGTAGTGACCTCTTTCCTTGACCTCAGCCTTTGTCTTATGTTGAGCTACATTGTTTTGAGTACTAACATGCAAAACGGGAGTTGTCTCTTCTCCTTGCCTTTCCCATAGCTAGTAAACACTGCACCCCTCCAACACTCTGAATCCTGTCATCAGTTTGAACCTGTCTACTCCCCTCTCTCTCTTCCTCTTCACCCAGCATTGCCACTATTGTGATTTTGATCACAATCTCTTCTTTCCTAGACTAATGCTTTAGTCTTTTAATTAGTCTCCCTACTCCAAATTTGTGTCCACACCCACATATTCTCCACATAATGGCCTATTTTTGTTTTGTTTTATTTCCATTTGTTTTGAAGTTAAAAGTATGCCATTATTGGATTTTAATATCTCCATTTATTAAAAACCACTCTGATATTTACATAGAGAAAGGGGCAAAATGCATTCCTAAACTGGTTTCCAATGATGTTTCCAATGATGTTCCAATGTTGGAGTATACCACAAAGCCTATTAGGAAGCTCAGAGGCCGTTGCAAGCAGGATGGGGTGGTAGTAAAAGAATCTGAGCATTTGAGAGACCCAGTCTTCTATTCCTGAATCAGCTAGGACAACTTGGCATTTATCTGCTTTATATGTCATCATTCTACAATATTTTTTTTTTTATTTCAGAATATTACAGAGGTACAAACGTTTAGGTTACATACATTGCCTTTGCACTGCCTGAGTCAGAGCTACAAACATGCCCCTCCCCCAGACAGTGTGCACTGCACCCACTGGGTGTGAATATACCCATCCCCTCCTCCCCCCTCCCACCATTCTACAGTATTTTCATTAAGGAAAGATATGAAAATATTGGAAAACCATCATTATATCACTTTTTCAAAGACTTTTCTTCATTGAAAATTCAACACAATCATGCTTACTACAGAATATCATAATAAACAAATATGCAAAACATTCACCATGTCCCCAGAATCTAACACTCCTCTGGAAATTATTTTTGTTCTCGTTAGAATATAGTTTACTCATTTATTAGTGCTGGGCCTGCTGTCTTTCCTTTGATGAGGAGGTTAAGGAGACCCAGTCAACTTCCTAATCAAATTATGGAATTAAAAATAATATAAGCTTTATTAATTTACTAAATGTATTCTTAATAGATAATATGAACAGAAAATTTTCAAAAATGTTTCCAAAAGCTACAGGAGCAACTGGTTTCATAAGTAAAATCCTACAAGTGGTCCAAGTGAACTAACTTTTTGTGCTTTCTCCCTTATTACAGAGTCAGAGTTGTTTGCTGTTGTTTGTTTTTGTGTTTGTATATTGGAATATTAGATACGAACAGCTCTAGGCTAGAAACACTGATTATAGATAATACTAAGTTGGTTAGGGTGTTAGAATTTTGTATGCATCATTCTTTCACTTTATTGGGTTTTGCTGAAAAGACTTTTGATTCTGTGTGCTGTTCCCACTCATGTTAAAGAGTAACACTAATACTTGCAACTTTGTCCCCCAGGAACAGTGGCTTTTTTCTTAACTATTCCATTCTTTTATATGGAGTCCAGAGAAGCTGGCTGCACTGGCACTTCAGTCGTTCGCAACCAAATCAATTAAGCACAGTACTCGATTTAAAATCTATTTGCTATGTCACTTCAGCTTTTAAATTTTTGATTAAATATTTGTCCCATCACTTGGACTACATGGTTTTTGAGTCACCCTCTGCTAATAATAGCTGAGGCCAAGAAGAATTTTCTCATTTGTAATATCTTCATGCCAGCCTGACCTTCAATCTCTCCATCTTTTACTAGGACAGAAAAGTTGGAGAAAATAAAGATTCCCAAAGATAATCATTTGCTGTGGCCTGTGTTAGTTTTGAGATGTGTCCCTTTCAATCACCACCACAGTGAATGTATCTTGTTTCTATGGTAACCGGCTACTTTCAGTTAAGTTATTTCTACTATCTCTGATTTTCACTGGAGACTCTATTTTAGTAATTCTCTACTAAATTAAACCTGCTGTATTTAGCACATTCCCAATCTGAGTCCTCTTACTTCCTAAACCTCCTACTTTCTGTTTTTTAAGCAATATTAAATACAATTTACCTATGTAACTCAAGAAAATTTTAAACAAACAGTAGAATTTTTTAGAAGACCAAATATACTGTTCAATTGTACAAAATAGTTGAAAATTGGATTGAAAAGTCAAGATAAAGTCAATGTTTTATTGGAAATGAAGATGTTCAAAAGGTTCCTTTTTTGGTTTCATTAAACGATTCCACTAACTCTTACACCATTTTTATAGTAAAGCATTGGCTGTCTCTTTAAGTGATACGACTAGATTTCTTGGTTACTTATTGGTTGGGTATTGGCTGAAATTTTCAGATGATTCTCAGAGTAAAAATTTAGGATTCTTTTTGGGAAGCCCAAAACAAGAGGTATTCAAGTAAAAATTAGTGGATAATAAATTATGCCCAACATAAATATTTGATGGTATAAATACGCTATAAAATTAAAAATATAGGCAAACAAATCATGCATATGAATTGTTTTTTGTTTGAATGGTTGTTGAAGAGAAATCAAAAGATAGTAATCAATAGATTTTATCATATTTAGTCTTTACAAGATTAATTTATTTTGAGTATATACCCAGAAGAGGAGTTGCTGGGTCATATGGTAGTTTTATTTTAAATTTCTTTAGGAACCTCCATACTGTTTTTCACAATGGCTTCACAAATTTATATTCCCACCAAAAGTATACAAGAGTTCTCTTTTCTCCACATCCAAAGGATATGAAATCACCACCTAGTAAAGGTATCTCTAGTACCATGTTCATTGCAACATTATCCACAATGGCCAAGATATGGGAAGAACTGAAGTGTCTGTCAATGGACAAATAAATAAATAAATTGTGACATATATATATGTATATGTGTGTATATATTTATAATTTGTATATATTTTATATATATATGTAATGAAATATTATTCAGCCTTAAAAAAAGGAAAAAATCCTGTTATTTGCCATAACATGGATGAACCTGAGGTCATTATGCTAAGTGAAATATGTCAGACACAGAAGAAAATACATTGCATTATCTCATTTATATATGCAGTCTAAAAACAAAAATAAAGTCAAATACTCAGAGATAGAGAATGAAACAATGGTTACCAGGGGTGGAGGAGGGGGAGGAAATGGGTAGATAGTGGTCAAAGGATACAAAGTAGCAGATATGTAGGATAAACAAGTCTAAAGATTTAACGGACAACATGAGGACTATAGTTAATATTATATTATATTCAGAATTTTTGCTAAAAGATTATATTTTAGGTGCTCTTGCCACACACAAGAAAGGGTAACTACGTGAGATTATGGATATGTTAATTTGGTTGACTTAACTATTTCATTACCTATAGGTATATCAAAACATCATGTTGTACACCTTAAATATAACAAAAAATAAAAAAATTATTTCTCATTGTAATCTCCATTTCTCCAATCTCAGAATTAATAGGTATGAAATTATCAGCAATCTCTTTTATTTTTTTCTTACCACAAAAGATCATGACTTTTAATACCATAACTTTTGTTATTTAATGTTTGTATATAAAAATGCCCAATTCTATTTAAATGCTTGTTTTAAAAAAACCATCAAATGTGTATTTTCATTAGCAGTGGAGGGATTAGAATTCAACTGAGTCATGTAAATGCAGAGTCAGATCCTTTATTTAAAAGTTTGATATTTTGCTTATCACGTAGTTTTTGCATTAAATTTGATTTTAAGAAATACTAAGTTAAAATATTTATCTTGAATAAGGAGCTTTTTGAACACCCTATTGTCTGCCCCTCTTGTGAGTGCTAACTCACCTCACTAATTGCAGCCCTGTTTATTACTAAGATTCCTTGAGAGATTTGACATAGTCACTTCATAATATTACATTTTAGAGTTTGTTGCTAAAAATGATAAATAAAGGATATAATTCCATGAAAATACTTTTTTAAACTGGTAAATTAATTTTATATTTTTTATTTTTAATTATTATGGGTCAATCATAGTTGTAAAGGCAATTTTTTATTCCAGTCAACATCAAATTGTTTATAATAACATATCATATCACTTTTCTTCTGATGACCTCCTAGTAAAATGTGAACTCAGAGTAAGCAAACAATATTATAAATTATCTTATATGAGCCTTCTAAATATATAAATTCAAATTATTTCTATCTGATGCATTTTCTCAAAGAGGAAACACTTTAGTTGTATAAAAGATGTGTTTTTATCTAGGATGAACTTTTCAAAATGAATGAAAATGTAGATCTCAAATCAATTTTATATTATAATGCCACAGATGTTTACAGAAGAAATACTGCTTATAAATGATTTGCTGTAATTAAACCTGTAACATTTTCTAGTGTGTTCTGCATTTTACAAAGGAGACTTCAACATTTTATTGCATATTTGACCAGCCTTCCCACAAGTGAGGCAACAAAATTAAGGAAAGGGGAGCTTACTGTATGATAAATTATGTGTTGTCTTTGTCCATTCTAGGGAGTGATGAACAGAGTAAAGAAAAACAAAATATTTTACTGTAAATAAATACTACTCTGTTACATTTGAAGCTTTATATTTGTGGTTAGAAATAAATAATTATTGAAAGAGCATGCATAATGTCCCTGTTGGATTTTACCAGTCTAAATATTATGTGATTTAATTTTAATAACTTTTCATACCATATATTGCTTGGTTTTACTGGGTAATTCCTATGTACACTTGTACATTTGTAGCATTTCTAACTCTTGGATGTATGTATTCTATATTTTACATTTGTAGCTGGAAAGAGGTCAAGGGCAATAGTGAATGAGAGGAAAACAATTATGTAAAATCAAAGATCATTAAATTTTCTTTCTTTGAGGTAATGTTTGGTATATTTGACTCAATAGTAGGAAGTCATTTAAAAGGTAAGTGAGCTATACAAATTAAAGCACGTTTCTTTAGCACCTGGCTTTTATAGCTCTTGTATGAAATTACGTGCTCCTGTGCTATTCTTCAATGTGCATGCGAATGGGAGGAATCAACTCGGTGTGAATATACTTCACAGCATGGTGTGTGCTACAGGAAATAATGACAAATACATGACAAGTAGAATTAGTAATTAAAATTAGGTATATACTAGTTATCACAGCATGAATAAGTATATCTATTAAATACATTCTTACTGACATGCATCATTGAAGATAGCACTGAGAATAAGTGAGAAAACTTTATTCAAGGCAGATGTAGTCTTCACTGACTACCTCATAACAAACTCTGTGGTTTCTGGTTTGTGTGCACGCGTGTGTATGTTTATCTTAGTTTTCATAGGAGATAGAAATGAAAGTAATTACCTGATTGTACTAATATCTGATGTCACTAAGGACAAACCCTTTACCCAGAATAAATGTTGCATTCTGAAAACTTTGTTACTCTATGTTCATTCGATAAGTAGTAACTGCTGCCACATAAACTCCAGGCACTTAGAAGCCAAATTGACACCTCAGCAGAACTACCAATCACTATAGGATTAAAAACTTCGGAGTTTCTCACAATGGTCAAGTCCACTGATTGTTAAATGTTCAAACTTCCACAACTGTCATCTGTTTTACACTGACTTTTTAAAAAGCCACAATAGATGTCATGTGATACCGAGAGAGAGAGAGAGAGAGAAACATACACAGACGTACTCATCCATACACACAAATAAAAATTGATAGTTTGCACTTCACATATCTCTTGAATTAAAAAAAAAAATACAGTGCCCTACATCTGACCTTACAATCTGGTCTTACTCTCTCTGTGAAGTATTTCTGTTTTCTATTTCAAAATAAGGGTGAAATTTAACTCCTCAATGGAAATGTGTCCTGATCTTGGCACAGCTGAGCTACAGAGACAGATACACAAAAAGGGAAGAAAACAATAGAAAACCTTTCCTTTCTATATGCCGAGGTAATGTAGTGAAAATTATTTTTTTGTCAGAAATAACTTGTTTAAAATTAAATAGAAATAAAATATAGTATATAACAAATATATAAAATATTTAGTAAGAAAATAAGTGCCTATATGACGAAAACTATAAAAATTTGAGAGTACTAGAAAAAAATTGAAAAATAGCAGAAGAATGCCATGTTTTGATAACTGACATAATAAATGTATTAAGTTTAAAGTTATAAATCTGTAAATTTACCACAACCTCAATAATAAATATGTATTTATTTTCTTCCAAAATTAATGTGACAGAATACATATGTGAGACAAAACTCAAATTCTGTGATAATTGAAAATGAAGAGGTGCTTTTTCAAGTATTAAAATACATTCTATATAAACAGTAATCAAAACAATTATCCTATCAATAAGATATATGATCAGATTAATAAATGAATATAAAGTCTGGGAGCAAGACCAAGTACAAGTAGAAATATAATAAATGAGGCATCTTTTTATAATATATAAAATCTATGTCATTAATTCATATCAAAAATATATTCCTGCATCATTTAGAGAGTGTAAAATCATGCTTGATGGATTTAAAATATAAATACAAAAAATAAAACTATATAACTACTAAAAGATTAAACATATAGTTGAAATATGTACAGTCTTAGAGAAAGTATCAGGAATTAGAAAACATAAATAAGAAACCGATACAGTATCTAGAGAAAATTTTAAATACTACTATAATTACTAAAAAAAGTCAAATAAGCAAAATTTAAGTGATAAATAATGGTGTGGAAGAACATTTTGCAAAATATGGTCTAAATAATTAATATCCATAATGCATAAATAAATTAATACAAATATAGAAGTAGGCACTTCACAAAAAGAAAAGAAATCCCAACATAAATCAAGTAAATGCACAATTAAAACAATAACAGAACATTTATCCCATTAATAAAGATTTAAAGGGAATGAAAACAAGCAGATAGTGAAGTGGCAAAACTACATCCCTTATAATTACTGGTGAAAATATAAAAATTATGGAAGCCAATTTAGTAATAACTGTCAATAGATTTTACATGTATACATATACACTTTTAACTAATATCTACTTTTCTAGAAATGTATCTTACTAGAAATACTATTTAAATATATGCATAAATAAGCATGTTTAAATTTTATTATTAAGAGATAGGCATACATGTAAGGGATTAATAGCCAAATCAATTATATAATTACATAAAGGAATAGTATGAAGTTCTTAAAAGCTGGGCTGCTGTTATAAGAGAAAGGAGGAGAGTATTTAGTGAGCAGCCATGAATAGCAGATGTTTTCTATAACGAAGAAAATGTTAATGTAAACTATAACAAGGATAGAAATTTTCATTCTGAATAGATATCTCTGCTTTCATCCACATCACAGGTATTATGAATGGCCTTCATGACATGGAGCTATAGAATGCATGTAATAGTGTCCATTTATACATGTATCATGAAAAACGAGTGACCCCGGACAATATTTATCTTTACAGTAAAATAGATGGAAAATGAAAAGAAGTCATCTACACAACTCAAAACTTGAATGGCTACATATTTCATAGAAATCAAATTGTACTTTACTGAAAATGCCTCTTTGTAAGGTTATAATAAACTTCTGGTTGGTGTATTTATTAAAGGTTTTTTCCCACATCAGTAAACATTGCTGATCATGCTACATTATGATATGCCCCCCTGTCCTTCTAATCTTCTGCAGTCTTTGACATCTTTCTATTTAATATTTCCTCTTAATTTCTTATCACATCTAAGTCTTTTTTGTTTCTATTCAGTCATCCAAACTTTAAAAAATATTATGTTTCATGAAATTTCAACAAACCCTATTTGCACTCAATCCATTCAACCTTTGCAACTGTACCGGTTTTGTGACTTCTAACCACCTTTGTACTGATAACTATTGCATTGTTTTCTTCTGTGTTGACTTTTTAGTGATAGTCAGCTACACATTTCCAAGTAATTACTAGATTTCAATACCCAGCTGAAAATTCTTTAGTCTGAGAAGGCTGAATCCTGGAACTCATATTATATACTCTTGGTCTTTCTTTCTTCTGTGATACTGTATTAATTTAAACCAATTTTATATAGTTTCTTATTATGTGTATTATTATTATTACTATTATTTCAAAATATTAAGGGGGTACACATGTTTTTGTTATGTGGCTTGAGTCAGGTCTACAAGTGTGCCCATCACCCAAATAGTGTTCATTGTACCCATTAGGAAGGTTTTTGTCCCTCCCCCCTCCCCCCTCCCCATGCTGGATTTCCAATGACTTCTCTTTCCCTCTGTGCACATCTGGGCTCATCTCAGTTCCAATTTAATAGCAAGTCCATGCGCTGTTTGTTTTTCCATTCTTTAGATATTTCACACAAGAGAATGGTCTCCAGTTCCATCATAATTGTTGCAAAAGGCATTAATTCGTTCTTTTTTATGGCTGAGTAGTACTCCACAATATAGATATACCACATTTTGTTAATCCATTCACGGATTGATGGACACTTGGACTGATTTCACATCTTTGCAATTGTGAATTGTGTTGCCATAAACATTCGCGTGCAGGTGTCTTTTTGATACAAAGACGTCTTTCCTTTGGGTAGATACACAGTAGTGGGATTGCTGGATAGAATGGTAGGTCTACTTTTTGTTTCTTGAAGAATCTCCATACTGTTTTCCATAGAGGTTGTACTAATTTGTAGTCCTACCAACAGTGTGTAAGTGTTCCTTTCTCTCTGCATCCATGCCAGCATCTCTTGTTTTTTGACTTTTTAATGCAAAAGGAGTAAGGTGATATGTCATTGTGATTTTAATGTTCATTTCCCTAATGATTAGTGATGTTGAGCATTTTTTCAAGTGTTTCTTGGCCATTTGTCGATCTTATTTTGAAAAAATTCTTTTCTGTTCATGTCATTTGCCCAATTTTTATTGGTTTTTTTTTTTTTTTTCCTTGCTGATTTGTTTGAGTATGTTCTAAATTCTGGATATCAGCCCTTTATTGGATGTGTAGATTGAGAATATTTTCTCCCATTTTGTACGTTGTCTATTTGCTCTCTTGATTATTTCCTTAGCTGCACAGAAGCTTATTAATTCAATCAAGTCCTATTTATTTATTTGTGTTGTTGCTGTGATTGCCATTGGGGTTTTAGTCATAAATTATTTGCCTAGACATATATCTAGAAGAGTTTTTCCTACATTGTCTTCTACAGTTCTTATGGTTTCATGCCTTACATTTAAGTCTTTTATCCATCTTGAATTAAATTTTTGAGCAGTGCAAGATAGTGGTCCTCTTTCATTATTCTCCATGTGGCTATCCAACTTTCCCAGACTACTTATTGAATAGGGCTTCTTGTCTTCAGTGTGTGTTGTTGTCTGCTTTGTCATAGATTGGTTGGCTGTATGAAGATAGTTTTATAACTGGGTTCTTTGTCCTATTCCATTGGTATATGTCTCTTTTTTTGTACCAATATAGCCTTGTAGTATAGTTTGAAGTCTGGTAATGTGATGTCTCCAGATTTGTTCTTTTTGCTAAAGATTGCTTTGGTTATTTGGGCTCTTTTCTGGTTCCAGACAAGGCATACAATTATTTTTTCTAGATCTGGGTAATATGGCATTGGTATTATTATGGAGATTACATTGGATCTGTAAATCACTTTGGGTAGTATGGACATTTTAACAATATTGATTCTACTAATCCATGAGCATGATATGTTTTTCCATTTGTTTGTGTCCTCTGAGATTTCCTTCCTCAGTGTTTCCTAGTTCTCCTTGTAGAGATCTTTCACCTCCTCAGTTAAGTACATTCCTAGGTATTTTATTTTCTTTGTAGATATTTTGAATGGTATTGAGTCTTTTATTTGACTCTCAGTTTGGCTGTTATTGGTGTATAGAAATGCTTCTGATTTGTGTACATTGATTTTGTAACCTAAGATTTTGCTAAATTTATTTATAAATTCCTGGAGTCTCTTGGTGAAGATTTTTGAGTTTTCTAGATATAAGATCATTCCATCATTGAAAAGCAATAGGTTGACCTCCTCTTTCCTGATTTGGATACCGTTTATTTCTTTCTCTTGCCTGATTGCTCTGGCTAGGACTTCCAGCATCATGTTTAATAAAAGCAGTGACAGTGGGCACCCTTGTATTTTTCCGGTTCTTAGTGGAATTGCTTTCAACTTTTCTCCATTCAGTATGATGTTGGCTGGGGAGTTATCGTATTTGGCTTTATAATTTTGAGACAAGTTCCTTGCATGCCTAGTTTTTTGAGGGGTTTTTATCATGAAAGGGTGCTGGATTTTGTTCAATACTTTTCTGCATCAGTTGAGGTGATCATATGGTCTTTGTCTTTGTTTCTGTTTATGTGGTGAATCACATTTATTGATTTACATATTTTGAACCATTCTTGCATCCCTGGGATGAGGCCCACTTGGTCATGATGGTTTATTTTTTTGATGTGCTGTTGAATTAGGTTTCCCAGTATTTTATTGAGGATTTTTGCATCTATATTCATAAGGGATATTGTTCTGTAGTTTTCTTTTTCTGTTGTGTCCTTTTGTGGCTTTGGTATGAAGGTGATACTGGCTGCAAAGAATGAGTTGGGGAGGATTCGATACTTCTCAACATTGTAGAATAATTTCTGTAGTATGGGTGCCAACTATTCTTTGTACTGCTGGTAGGATTCAGCTGTGAATCCATCTGATCAGCGTTTTTTTGTTGTTGTTGTTGTTAGAAGATATTTTATTATTTCTTCAATCTGCTGCTTGTTATTTGTCTAATCAGGAGTTCTATTTCTTCCTGATTAGGTCTTAGGATATTGTGTGTTTCTAGGAATTTGTACATTTCCTCTATGTTTCTGTTATGTGTGTAGAGATTTCAGTAGTATTTATGGATAATATTTTGTATTTCTGTGGTAACAGTTGTAATATATCCTTTTTCATTTCTGATTGAGTTCATTTGGGTCTTTTCTCTTCTAATCCTTGTTTGTCTGACAAGAGATCTATCAATTTTATTTATCTTTTCAAAGAACCAGCTATTTGCTTCACTGATACTTTGTATTGCTTTTTTGTTCTCCATTTCATTTAGTTATGCTCTTGCCTTAGTTATCTCTTTTCTTGTGCTGGCTTTGAGTTTGGTTTGCTCTTCCTTTTCTAGTTCCCTGAGATGTATCATTAGATTCTTATTATAATTTGTGGTCTTACTACCTTTTTGATATAGGTGTTTAAGGCTATGAATTTTCCCTTTAGGACTCTTTTTGCTAAATCCCATAGATTTTGATAGCTTGTGTCCCCTTTGTCAGTCAGTTCTAGGAATCTCTTGATATCCATCTTAATTTCATTGATGTCCGTCTTAATTTTCATTATTGACCCAATAACCTTTCAGCAACAAGGTGTTTAATTTCCATGACTTAGTATATATTTGAGTGTTTCTCTTGGAGTTGATTTCTAGTCTTATTCCACTGTGGTCTAATAAGATACATGGTATGAATTTGTTGTGACATGTTTTGTGGCCTAAGATATGATCAATCTTGGAGCAACACCCATGTGCTGATAAGAATAATATGTATTCAGTAGTTTTGGGGTAGAATGTTCTGGAAATGACTGTCAGACCCATTTGTTCTAGAGTCCCATCTAAGTCCAGTGTTTCTTTATTTATTTTTTGCTTGGGTGATCTGTCCAGCTCTGTCACTGGCATGTTGAAATCCCTGGCAATTATGATGCTACCATTTACTCTTTGCTTAGATCTAGTAGAATTTGCTTTATGAATCTGGGAGCCCCTGTGTTAGATGCATAAATATTTAGGATTTTTATGTCTTCTTATTGAATTTCTACCTTTACCATTATGCAATGACCATCTTTGTCTTTCTTACCACTGTTGATTTAAAGTCAATTTTATCTGATGTGTGATTGCTGCACCTGTTCTCTTTTGGTTTCTGTTTGTGCGAAATATTTTTTTCCATCCTTTCTTGAGTCTGTATGAGTCCTCCTTGTGGGTTAGATATGTGTCCTGAAGACAGCAGACACTTGGCTTGTATTTTTTCATCTATTCAGCCAGACTATGTGTCTTGAGTAGGGCATTTAAACTGCTCATGTTGATTGATCGAATTGATATGTGGGATGCTGTTCTGTTCATCATCTTGGGTAGTACCTTATTGTTTTGTTTCTATCTTGTGGTATTTTTTTATAAGAGCTCTGAATTTTAGCTTTTGGGTGGTTTTACACTGCTGGGTCTCTATTGTGCTGATCCATGTATAATGCTGTTCTGAGTATTTCCTGAAGGGCAGGTCTGATCATGACAAATTCCCTCAGTGTTCGCTTATCTGGAAAATCTTTATTTCTCTTTCATATATGAAACTTAGTTTTGCAGGATACAAAATTCTAGGCTGACAGTTGTTCTGTTTAAGAAGACTGATTCGGGGTCCCGATCCCTTCTGACTTTTAAGGTCTCTGTTGAGAAGTCCGTGGTTAGCCTGATGGATTTTCCTTTGTAAGTTACTTCATGATTTCACCTCAGGGCTCAGAGGAGTTCATCCCTCATGTTGACTTTGGCCAGCCTGATGACTATATGTCTTGGTGGTTGCCTCTTTGAAATGAATTTCCCCTGTGTTCTTTGAGCTTCTTGTACATGGATGTCTAAATCTCTAGCAAGAGCAGGAAAGTTTTCCTCAAGTATTCCCTCAAATAGGTTTTCCAGGCCTTGTGCATTTTCTGCTTCACCCTCAGGAATGCCTATGATTCTTATATTTGGCTGTTTTACATGATCCCATATTTCTCATAGGTTTTGTTCATTCCTCTTGATTCTTTGTTCTTTATTTTTGACTGATTGGGTTAATTGGAAAGAGTTGTCTTCAAGCTTTGAAATTCTTTTTTCTGCATGGTCTAGTCTACTCTTAAAGCTTTCCACTGTGTTTTACATTTCCTTAAATGAATTTTTCATTTCCAGAAGTTCTACATGTTTTTGTAATATGTGTATCTCTTTAGTAAATTTTTCATTCATTTCCTGAATTGTTTTTCTCATTTCTTGGAGTTGGTTTACAGTTTTCTCTTGGATTTCCTTGAGCTTCCTTACAATCCATGTTTGGAATTCTTTATCTGTCATTTCAATATTTTCATTTTGGTTGGAATCCATTGCTAGAGAACTGGTATGCTCCTTTGGGGTTGTCATTTTGCTCTTTTTTTATATACTTTTAGCATTCTTGCACTGATTCCTTCTCATCTAGAACAGCTGTTGCTTCTTGTTTTTGGATTTTCTTTTATTTAGATGGGGCTTTCCCTCCTCCCCTTAGTCATATGTGTGTGTCTGTAGCACATGTTGGGTAGGAACATTTGGTTTTGCTTATGGGTGCTTTGATGGGAGTCTAGGTTCTGGATGGGTGTCTTGGTTATAGATATCCTTAGAGTGGTGGTTTCCTCAGTTGCTACTTATTTGTAAACTGTAAAGGTGGTGTTCTATGTATCTGGGCAGATTCCTTGTCTCTTGTTGATGAGGAAAGATGGAGGTCTTTGAAACCTTTCTCTTTCCCTTGCTCTGTGGTCTCCCTAACAGCTTGAATTATATTGGGACTCCTAGTTTAATCTCTGAGACAGTAGGTGGTGCTTGTGGGTAAGAATCAGCCATGCCCTGTATGATTGGATCAGTAAATGCTGTAAAGAGCTGTGCAAATTGACCTCCTTACCAGTAGGTGGTGCTTGCTGGAAAGAACTAGCTGCAGTGTTGTTTTCAGAACCTGTGACCTGCTCTTGCTCCTTGGGAGATGCATTCAAATGCCCCTGGCTGCTGGCAGTGCCCTGGAGCTCCCAGGGGAGTCCTTATTCTCCACCACAGCCAAAGCAGGTGTAGGAGTGAGGCTGGGTGGGGCTGGGTTGTGTGAGCCTGTCCTCAGCTCCACAAAAGCCAGTAAGGTAGCTATCTTGGTAGGGGTTAAGGAGCTTCTCCTAGGCCACTGGGGAAAGCCACCAAGGAGAGGCTAAAGTGGCCCTACTGAGCCAGAAAATCTGCTTGTTTGGGAGGGGCCATCTGAGATTCCCAGTTGGGCCATTGGGAGCAGGTTTCACTCTTCTCCCCCCTCCCCTGAACCACAGTTTCCTTCTGGTGTCTGCCATCAGGCAGGAGCTTGAACCAGCTGAGCTCCCCAGTGATGGTGCCACAGTCTGGGAGCTTCCCTGTCCAGGATCCCACCCTGGGCTGAGAGCATGGCCTTCCTGTAGGGGAAAGGGTGTGCTGTGGCTTGGACCTGCACTTCACTCTCCTTTTAGTTCTGCCCACATGGGCTCCCTCACCTCCCAAGATTAGTTCACAGATCTCCCCTCTGTGCTCCCAAGCAACACAATCGAGTCCTGGGGGTATGAGATATGGCCAGGAGGCCTGTCCTCAGGTCCCCAAAGATCAAACTCTGACTATTCCAGGGAGAAGCATGCTGGTCCCAAGTTGCCTATGGGGCACTCAAGCAGGTTTGATTCCCCTCTGCTTTGGAGTAGGCCCTGCTCTGATAGAGCAGCTCAATGAGCAGCACTATAGAGGGCCAGCAAACAGGAAGCTCACAGTGCAAGCACCCCTGGTCCGCTGCAGATCTTTAAGAGGAAATGTGTGAGCTCCACTCTCTGTGGAAGCCTCAGTATGGTGTATGCACTAACAGAGGGGAAGTGACCATTTCTGAAAGTCTTGGCTCAATCAACTCTCTCAGCAGCTATGGGCAGAGGAGGGATGGGGGAGAAAAAGAGTCTGAATGGAGAACAGTTAGCACTCTGGTCATCTCTGTCCCTCTCTCTGGAAGGCAACCTTCCCAGAATGTCCAAGCTCTGGGGTCATGCAGATTCTTCAGGACCCACCAGCACCTGCTGTTCCTGCAATCTGGGCTGGAGTTGGGAGATGTTTGTGTCATAACAAGTGAGATGAAAACTGAGGGGCTGAAGCTCCTGGGGAGGACAAAGGTGCCCAGTGGATGGAGAAGCCATATGGTGCCTGCTGTCTTGGCTCAGGTCTGTGGTGATGGGAAGTGACTCCAAGTGGGTGGCAGCCTGGTGCTTTGTCCTCAGGAAGGTCCTAGTTAACTGGTGACAGCAGCTTTTGGGCTTATGAGGGTAGAAATGCTCTCTAGCAGCTTGGGAATCTGCTGACTGCCAGAGATGTGAGGGAAGGAGTAACAAAACCCTGCACCTATCATTTTTGCCAGGCTCCAAGCCTCTCGGTGGTTGATCTCTGCCAATATCTTGCTCCTTCTTGTTCTGCTTCTCAAATTCTTCCCGTGAAATCTCTGGTAGGTTCTGACACTTTTCCCTCAGAATTACACCCAATCTATGGGGTTTTTTTCTTTTTCATTTAAAACTTTTCCTTCTTTCTGAGACAACCTGGCAGCTGATGTCTCTGGTCAGCCATTTTGGCTTCAGTTTCCTATTATTTGTAAATGACTTACGTACCTAGTAACTATCTCCAAATGACAGAGAATGGATTTCTCATGGAAATCCATAGACTTTTTTCATCCTATACACAAGGCCTAGATCACATTATGTCCTGAATTAATTATTTAGAACAAAAGGATCTTCTTTTGTAAAGTAATATTTATGGTGATAGTCATTTATAGACAGAATAACTTCCCTCTGCCTATTGCAATAGAAGAAAACCTAAAATTAGATTTTTCCCTAGGTAGTTGATTCTTTGAAATATTATAGGTAAAAGTTTGGCTTCTTAATAAATCATGATGCAAGAATTTCAAATTCCTAAAAATTAATCTAGTTCTCAGAATGTGATGGAACAAATTACTGAAAAAAATAACAGAACCATGGAATAAGGAAAAAGAATATTTCTTGCTATAATTTTTATTTTAGCATAAAATCTAGCTTGAGTTGTTTCCTAAACAATTCAACTTAACTTTAAAGGAAAATGAATTTTGAATACTGAAGAAGAGGTATCATTCCACTGATTACTTTCAAGGCTTGTGATCACTATTATAAGTAGAAGCCACAGAGATTTGTGAGTGCAGCAAGGAGAGAAAAAGAATTTGAACATTGGGTGCATAACATGAATGCTCCATGAAGGATCCACCCTTTTAAAAGCACTGTTGGTCATCTGCTCTGTCTCCAATGTTGAAGAAGTCAAAGCGCATGGTGTTCATCTTCTGCCAAATTCCACTCTCCTTTCCTTGGCTCTTGCTGGATAAGATGAGAGAGCAGGGAGGATGGAGACAGTTTCCATGGACCAAGGACTATATGATGTTAGGAAACAGAATGAAAACAAAGCATACCAGTGCCTAATTCTCTGCTTTGCTAGTAACATGTACCAAAAGTAATGGTCCATTAGCTGCCAAATAAAATTATTCCCAAATGGAGATATGTATCATGTATATGGGGAATTATGTGATAAAATAAATACTCAAGCAATAAAAGTAATCAGCTGGAGAATTACTTTCAGGACCTACTGAAGGACAGATAAAATATGAACATAAAACAGAGAGGAAAAAATGAGTACAAAATATTTCTTTGTCACTAATATTTTGGGACATTCTGATCAATATTAATTATGTATTCTTCTGGTACCTCTTACACAGATAAAATGAGCCATACAAAATATTAAGTGATCCTTTTGCATTGTGGCTTTACTATTTAATCTTTAGAATATTACAAACTATTACATTCAAATAAATGATTCACAAACATTCAAAGAAATGAAAATCAGAGTCAACATTCTGAAGAGTGGCTATGTTCCCAGATGTGAAAATACACCTTCTGTGATACTCAAACAAGGAGAAAGAATTTTTCTCACATATCTACATGAATGATTTTTCAGTACATAGAATGTTGAGAAATTCAAAAGCAAAGTCATATAGACTTGACTAGGTTCACTGTCAAAACATCTTAGGGTTCTCTTTTACTTACAAATCATTAGTTTGTGGTCACTTAGGGTGCAAGATAAGACTTCTCTTAACCACATTCTATCTGGCTACCAAATAAAATATTATGCACAAATATTTCTGGACAATTAGTGGAGAAAATCATGAAAATGTATTCAGTGTGTACATAGTTTTTATTAATAAAGATAAACCCAATTTTGGTAGAAAATCAAAATGTGCTGAGCACATTGGGATATTTCTACAGACTTAGTCAAAGTTCATAATAATGCTTTGTTTTATAAGTAAAAAATTTTCATCTGGAACACATTAAAGAAGAGTCCAGAAATTGAATAGTAATACTATGATAAATGTGAAGATCCAAAAGTTTTCACTAGAAAAAAATCCATAGAAATAATATAGTCAAATCCATTTAGAAAGTAAGAGAATAGAAATATAGAACATTTAGTTCTTCCATCTCAAAGAACTACTATATAAATGTTACTAAAATTATCTAAACAATAGTCCCATACTAAGTGGGTAGTTTGCAAGGCATTATTCTAAACAATGCAAACTCAAGGATGAATAAAATTGGATTCTTGTTGTAAAAGACCAAAAGTACAGTTAAATCCATGTATTTTTCACATAACTATATCTAACTTGAAAATATATACATGCATATGTAAGTTATAAAGATGAAAACCATGGCATCCCTATTTTATGAATAGAAGAACCTAGAAATATCACTTTTTTGCCTATTTCCAACAAAGCTTAATAATGTAAAAGGGAAATCATTCTTCAGTCTTGCTTTCCTTCTTTCTTCAGTCTTCTGGCATATGGCAAAACAGACAAAAGCTTCAACAGCAGAGGAGCATCAACAGGTAAATAGGTGACCTGAGGAAGACTGACGTGAATAGAATAAATATTGCACAGTGGCAATTAATGGAAATTGCAGTTCTTATGAGAGCCCAGGCAAAAATGGAGGGGACTTTGAAGTCCATTACCACAAGATTGCTTTAAGTTTGATTCTGACTCTATGTTTCATCAGTAAAATAGTGAGGGGGCTAGATAGACTTGGTTTTGTCAGACTTTGGCTCTAAATGCAATGCCCCATCACTGTACATTTATTATTATTTTATTTCCATTATGAATTTCTAAATATATTGAATTTTTTCTTATCCAGACCAATGAGGGGGAAGATTGATGTAGATGTAGTAAATTGAAAAATATGAAACTTTTTCCTATATTTAGCTTTAGTGTGTATGATTTTGTTCAAACTCTAACTTAAAATTTCTTAATTATGTTTAGTTTAGACAACATTCAAATTATTTCATATTCATTGAAAATATATAAATCACCAGTGATAGACATGAAGTCTCCCGGGAGGCAGGTGAACCCAGCTGTTAATATGCTTAGGTTACCCTACATGTTGTCTTTTAGGGCAGAATAGACAGTATTCTCTTTTACCACTCATATCATAGCACATTCCGTTTGTGTACCAGGTGCAAAAATATTGATCTCATCAATAGTTTTTTTTTTTAGATTATAAATTTTTAAAAGTAGAATTCTGTATTGGCTCTGTACCTGACCAACCTAAACTACCAGCAGCAAGTACAGATTGAGCATCCTTAATCTGAAAATCCAAAATCTGAAATGCTCAAAAATCTGAAACTTTTTGAGCACAGATATGACAGCCCAAGTGGAAAATTCCTTACCTTAACTCATGTGATGAGTCACAATCAAAATGCAGTCAAAACTGTTTTTCTAGCATAAAATTATTAAAAATATTATATAAAAATACATTCAGGCTATGTGTATAAGGTGCACATGAAACATAAATGAAATTTGTGTTTAGACTTGAGTCCTATTCCCAAGATATAGTATGTATATGCACATATTTCAAAATCTGAAAAAATCTGAAATGTCAAATACTTCTGGTCCCAAGCTTTTTTCATAAGGGATATTCAATCTGTAACTTAATAAATTATGCTCAACTAATAACACAGATGAGTTTTTGATAAGTTCATACTAGTCTGTGTGATCTAGAATAATTTATTAAATTGAAATATGACTTCACTAAGTATTGTTATTTTATGTTCATAATAATGCCTTATATCTTAAATTTCAATATTAGTAAACATTAACCTGGATATAAATAGACTAATAGATGTGTCCTTATATCCACAAACTTTTATGTTAGATATCTTCAAAACTATTACACTTAAATAAATGCATATAATAAGCACAGAAAATAAATATACTTGAGTAATAATATAATTTGATCAAAGGAAACATAAAGGAAATATGGCTGGCACAAAGCTTGTTAATTAACTATATCTGTGTTTGATACAATATTCTGGAGAAAAGATTTGTTGGTGAGGCACAATCTCTAAGATGAGTCAGAAGGTAGGGAGACACATTTTAGTTATGGCTGTAATGCATAACTGAAGGCTCATTCATTCATTCATTCCTTTCATTCCTCTGTCCATTATGCATTCATTATTCAATCCTTCATCCATTCAGCAGATATTTGTAGAAGACAAAGCTTGTGCATGAGAATTGTATCCAAGTGTAAGCAGACTTTCATATAAACAAACATGACTGGTGTGTATTTATCTATGTAACAAATGAGGTGCAAAGAAAAAACCTTCCACATTACTGCATTGCATTCTAAATAACATTATATTTGAAATTATTACGGGAAATCTTTATTTAAAGGTATCCTGAGCAAAAGCATATTTTGAAATTTAAATAAGAACTTCTTGATTTAACAATATAGAATATTAATTTGTGATTTTTAAAAAATATAGGGCATATTTGTTTTTAATATAAAAATGCCAAGTAAAAGGGCAATAGACTCTTAAAAGGGCAGCATACCCTAAGAAATGTTTTACCTTTAGGGGATATATTAGCACAAGCATAGTGGCTTAACACAAGTTAATTACTTACAGTTCTATAAGTCAAAAGTCCAACAGGGGTCTCACTGGGCTAAAATCAAAGAGTCATGGGATTGCATTCCTGTTTGAAGGCATTAGGTGAAACTCCATTTCCTTGTTTTTCCAGATTCGGAAGGCTCTTACATTCCTATTTATTTATTTATTTCAGAGTATTACAGGGGTACAGACGTTTCGGTTACATGTATTGCCTTTACTCTGCCCTAGTCAGAGCTACAAGCCTGCCCATTTCCCAGAGAGTGAGTTCTGCACCTCTTAGGTGTGAATTTACCTATCCCCTCCTCCCCCACCACCTGCCCGACACCCGATGAATATTACTTCCATATGTGCACATAAAAGTTGATCAGTTAGTATCAATTTCATGGTAAGTACATGTGGAGCTTGTTTTTCCATTCTTGAGATACTTCGCTTAGAAGAATGGGCTCCAGTTCCATCCAGGATAGTACAAGAGGTGTTAGTTCACCGTTGTTGTTTGTGGTTGAGTAGTATTCCATGGTATACCTATACCACATTTTCTTAATCCACTCATGTATTGATAGACTCTTGGGTTGTTTCCACATCTTTGCAATTGTGAATTGTGCACTATAAATATTTGAGTGCAGATGTCTTTTTTATAGAATGTCTTATTTTTTTCCTTTGGGTAAATACCAAGTAGTGGGATTGCTGGATCAAATGGTAGTTCTACTTTTAGTTCTTTGAGATATCTCCATACTACTTTCCATAGAGGTTGTACTAATTTGCAGTCCTACCAGCAATGTATAAGTGTTCCTATCTGTCCACATCCACACCAACATTGGCTGTTTTGGGACTTTTTGATATAAGCTATTCTCACTGGAGTTAAGTGGTACTTCATTGTGGTTTCGATTTGCATTTCCCTGACGACTAAAGATGTTGAGCATTTTTTCGTATGTTTCTTGGCCATTAGTGTATCTTCTTTTGAAAAGTTTTTATTCATGTCCTTTGCCCATTTTTTAATGGGGTTGTTTGATTTTTTCTTGCTGATTTTCCTGAGCTCTATATGGATTCTAGTTATTAGTCAATTGTCAGATGTTAGACTTAAACCTAAGACATGAAACCATGAGAATTCCAGAAGAAAATGTTGGAAAAATTCTTATAGACATCAACCTCGGCAAAGAATTTATAAAGAAACCCCCAAAAGCAAGGTCAGCAACAACAAAAATAAACAAATGGGACCTGATCAAATTAAGAATCTTCTGCACAGCCAAAGAAACTATTGCCAGAGTGAATAGACAACTTACAGAATGGGAGAAAATTTTTGCTTGCTATACAGCCTGCTACATTCCTTGACTTGTTTTCCTTTCTTCTATATAAAAAGCTAGCAGTAGCACATCTCTCTGACCATTCTCCTACCTCACATCTCTCTGACCCCGGCCTGCTTTTAACAGGCCCTCTGCTGTTAACAACTTTTGTGAATAAATTGGGCCCACATAGATAACCCAGATTATGCTCCTTATCTCAAGGTCAGGAAACTCAATCACATCTTCAAGTCCTATTTGCCAGCTAAGGTAACATATTCACAAGTTCCAAAGATTAGTGTGTAGACCTCTCTGAGGAAGGGCACATTCTGCCTCCCACAGGGGACAATACAGAAGAATTGGAGTGATGGCTCAGTATTTGAAGAAATAGTCATGTTCATCTTGATTTGAAAATGTTCATGACCACCAGAGAAGAGGCTAGAGGAGGGATAGAAGACGTCCTTGCACTCCTGAGGATGGATAATAGAATCTACTGTACTTTAGCAAACATCTGTTTTCACATAAGCCTTCAGATATGATCTGAATGATCTGCCAATGAATATAAATCAACTTTATCTGCAAAATTTAACATTTTTGTTAAATTGATATATATCCGAGGAAAAAAGTGTTTCCCCTTCAAATCTGGTAAAAGAGAAGTCTTTTCTTTACATTGGAAGCTTGAATTTAAAAAAATAATAAAGATTCCTTCATTTATAAATGCATTGAATTTTCCATATGGATTGGAAAAGGCACTGACAATTCTTTCTCTCAACAGCTCCTTTTAGAATTGTTGTGTGCATGTCATGTATGCCACCAGTGCCTCTTCCCTATATCATAAGGAGTGCATGTCACAACTCTAGTCTGCCATGTCTGGATGTGGAAATTATACACTACTCCACTCTAGGAGATTCCATTTATATAAACCTTGTAAGTCTGTGTATTTCATTGCCACAAATTCTGGCAAATTACTATAATATATTTGGAGTAGTAATACTTATGCTATACCAATTTTTTCACAGAGAAAGGGGAGACTTTGTCTAAATTCAAAAGCACAATATTGAGGCAGAATTTCTGCCCCAAACCAACATTCTTGTATTTAAAATGCTTTTGTTTTAATTCAACTAGAAATTATTAAATGTACTAGGCACCATAATGGGAATATTTTTTAAGAAAAGACATTACCTATCTATCAAGGTACTTGAAATCTTTCAGGAAATGTAGGATACTCATATTAATAATTAACGGTAGAAAACTAAACAAATATTATGGATAAAATACATACCAAGAATTAAATTATGGAAAAAATTGCCACTATGTTGGTACTAATTTAGAACCTGGAGACTATTTAGAAATTATTTAGACCATAGTCACGCAGTGGTACTAGGACTCAAGTCTCCTAATATAAATTCATCTGACATGTGACATGTTACCACATCTGACATTCTGTTTCTGTGTGTTTCACTGGGGTGTGAAAATTGAGCCAGAACAACTTCAAAGAGGTGTAGAAACTAAAGTTTCACAGAGGCTGGTCTTTCACATTTTTTAAAAAAGCATATATATTCCTTTTAGCTGATGATGTGACTTCATAATCGAGGAATGATATCAGTAAACAAACTAAGCTGGTATCTAAAGAGTGACAGTAAAAATAAATGGCTTAGACCACTCTTCGGAAACCAAAATCTTTTTTTTTTTTTAATTTTTCAAGAGCTTTTAACTAATCATTTACCCTGGATCTGCATATCTGGCCTTTGCTTACAGTTCTTCCTTCAGGCTTCTCTCTTTTCTACCAATAGGAATTCCCAGCCTGGCCTGTTTGCCATATCTCCTTTATCCACTCCACTAAGGAGGAAAAAAACGACTGCTCTGTGTTCAGATCTATCAAAAAATCTATCTATCAAAAATCTATCAAAAATCCTAAATGTAATTGTTCTCCTTCTTATTGCCTCTTACAGTGACTAGGGGCAGATAAGAAAGGGAGGAAATGTAAGAGAGAGACAGAGAGAAAAGAGAGAGAGGGAGGAGGCTGGATAGAGGGGGGCAGAGAGAGAGGGAGAGGGAAACTCTAACTTTTGAAGGGGGGTGGGAAAGAAGAGAGTGAGCCTATTTTAGCCCTTGGAGTACATGTGTCTTCTAATCTAGCTTTTATATGTAATCTCAAAATCACCAACTTTATTTCCTAATTTAGCTCTTACTCTTGGCTACTGGCTGAGAATATTCTCAGATTCTCCATTATCCATCTATTTCTCATAATGTTCACTCAATTCATCTGTTTTTCCTCCACTTACTTTAGGTGACATATGCATACTGTTATATACCCTTTCATTTATTCAGTAAATCCTGTATCGTCTCACCTACTCAATATCATTGCTCCAGCGATTCTCTCTGGTTTAGCCTATATGATTAGCTTTCATATTTTACTATATTAGTTTCATCATTTTACAAATGTGCTGGTATCTATCCCCTCTTAAAATGAACCAGTCTACAAATTGATAAATGTTCTCATGACTCCATTCTCTACTTTTGCCCATCAACTACTGCCCCATTTCTGTGTTCACCTCCCCAGCTACATTTCACAAGTGAATTGTCTATATTCACATTTCCAATATCTAATTCTTCCCTTTTATTTATGATAAGCCTCCTCCAATTAGGATTTCTTACCTTTCACTCTATCAAAACTGGTCTTATCAATGGTGCTAATGATCTCACATTGCAAAATCAAAAGGATAATTCTCAGTTCTCATGTTAAGAAATCTATCAAGAGTATTTGAAACTACTTATTGTGCCCTACAATTTTTATATTTATTTTTAATTGATAAATAAAAACACATATGTGATATAAACATAATGTTTTGATATAAGTATACATCATGGGATGGTTAAATCAAGTTAATTAATGTATTTATTACTCACATACTTACCACTGGAAGCAGAGAGTAGAGTGTGTTACCAGGGGCTGGGGGAGGTGGTAGGATTGGAGAGACGTTGGTCAGAAGATACAAAATTTCAATCAGGCAGAATAAGTTCAAGAGATCCATTGTACAATGAACAATATGGTGACTAGAGTTAACAATGTATTGTATGCTTGAAAATTGCTAAGAGAGATGATTTTAAGTGTTTTCACCACTCCCTCTTCTTCAATACACTTTATTAACCTGGCTTTGAGAATACCATGGTTTTCTTTCTATCCTACCCATGGCTATTTTTCAGTCTCCTTTTATATTTCTTCTTTTCCTTTCCAATCTTTTTATGTTGTACTGTCCTAACGTCATCATTAGATTTTCTTCCTTCTATATAGACTCTTAAAGATAGCTTCAATGCTATGCTTTTTAATACCAATACTTAATAATAATTACAGAATTAATGTCTTAGCTGGACATGTTTTCTGAATCGATACTTGCTTATCCAACTAGCTACTCAACTGTGTATTGAATGTCTAATAGAAATTTCAAACTTAACATGAATAAAACTGAGCTTATGATGTTTTCCTTAAAACTTGTAATCTCTACCATTTTCACATCTTAGAAATTTCACGCCTATTTTCTGATTTCTCTGGAAAAGTAATTTTGGGTCACCCTTCATTCTTAAATCCAAATGATTAAAAAATTGTGCTAGCTTTTATCAATTAAAAATATTCATCTAGTATTGAAGCTAGTGGTAAAGAACTCAAATTCAAAAACCTCTTTAAAATTGCTGCAAGAGGGCAGGAACCATGACTATTTGGTTCACCACTGTGTACACAGTGCCTTTAATGAATGCTCTGAATGCAGAGTCCAATAACAATGAAAAAAATGGGAAAAGCTTACTCTCATGAAAGAGAGTAAAGACAAAAGATTAAAGCCAAGTTTAAGGCTTCATCATCAGTAAAAGAGGCCTTTTCCCTACATACATTATGTAGACTATTGGCTCTGTCACACTTGCAAATATAATCATTAAAAATTTTAAAACAATTTATGTGAGTAACCAAAACTGCCTACATACAGTATTTGTTTTCATAACTCAGGTTAAAACATGTAGAATTTAATTTTCCTTCCATATTAGGCCTTCCCCTAGCATTTTGCAAAATGCTTAGAGATCAGAACACGAAAAGAACTGCATGCAGATTTTTTTCTTCTGCTAGGTCATTTTTAGAATATCTCTAATGCAGGGTCTGAAATCTTTTTATAGCTCTTTATGATTTTATTAAATAGAAGCCACCATGCATATTACCTTGATAACTGTTAAAGAAATAATTATTCTGACACTTGTTAAAGTGATAAGACTTTATTCAGGACTATTGCAATAGGTGTCAAAAACTATTGCAATAGGGGATAAAGAGCAGCCTCAACTCTGAATACACCAATTACCGGTGGAAGTTATATCCAATGAGCAGAATGAGGTATTGGTGAATGGAAACTTACTAAGAGAAGACATACAGAGTAGGGGATTCTTGCAAAACTAACTTAACGGTATCCTTGATGAAGTCAGACCAGGGTGATTAAATATCAAGAATGGGGGATGAAGAATTTGCTCAGATATTGAGAGTAATCAGATATCAAGAATGGGGGAGTCTCACTAAACTGGCTTAAATAGGATTCTTGCTAAAAGTGGGCTAGTCAGGCCAAAGACAATGTTTAGGGACAAGGCTAGTTGAAAAGAGGACTCAGAGGAGCCTGTCTAAGTTTGGTCAAGGAGAAAGTCTGTCACAACCACCGTTCATCAAAGACAACGGCTGCTAGATATCCTCTTTTGTTATTGTCCTATAATATGACAGTTGATCAAAATTATACAAACAATGTGGTGACTTTAACAGATCTACACCCAGAACACTACATGATACACTACTTCTGTCTTGCAACCCACACATGTCTGTCCAGGAAAAATATCTTTCAGACTTTACAAACCCATTCCTTCATCTATTTATTTTGCTGTCTCCAGTTACATCCCCGAGGTTCACTCTGCAATCTTTGCTCCTTGTCAGCTCTTTGGATTATTACTTACTTTAGTCTTTACCTTGGACTTTTCCACGCTGCTAGATTTCCTACCCTAATATCACATGGCAATATGGTTATATCATGTGTTATTACTAGGAAGACACCTCATAAGCTCTATCTTATTTTAGTCCCAAGACCTTTCACACTTCTCAGAAGAGCATCTTGACCAAATTGTTGGACTGACATGATATTTTATTTCATTTAAAAGTGCTATTAATTATAGAAGTGATTTTTCATTCTTTAAGTATCAATTAATTTGTTTTTGTTTTCTTTAATTTTTAAAAATATTCTAGTGAACAGACTACTTAATATAACATGTTTATTAGCTTTTAAAATTAATTATAAAGACATTTTTTTTCTCTCCTGAAAGTTATGATTCCATAACTTTATCCCTTACCCTACCAAGTTATGATCCTAAAGGATTTTACCAACAAGCTCAATGACACTCTGGTTTTTTAAAAACCTGGACTTGGGTAGGAGGTACATTAGGAATTTAACAAGGCAAGATTGTTATGAAATTTGGACTTTTTTCCTAACATGGTTCATTTTCCAATGTGCCTACAGGAACTTGTAGACATGCAATCTGTGCCCAGTTGCCATTTTCTCTTCCTTCCCATGTTGATTCAATTTCTAAGTGTGATTTCTGCATCAAATCCCTAAATGAACACTCAGTTCTTTTTTAAAGCTAAAGGTATTTTCTGAAACATAAACCATATGTTTAAGACACTGACACCTTCCAGTTTCTTCCGGATTCTTTCTCCGGCAGAATAGAATCTAGTCAATATTCTAAATGAATTCTCTCTGGAGTCTGGCAGCATTACAGAGCACATATATAGGATCATAAGGTTACTGCTCACCATGCTATGCTTTCCTAAGCCTATATCACACTGTTATGTAAGGGCCTATATTATCTAACTATTTATCAAGTAAAATGTAATTTTCTTGAGAGCGAGGCATTTTTCTATAACAAAACTCAACCAAGAAATAATAGACAATAAGAATATTCCTATAAATATTTTAAAAATTCAATCCATAGTTTTAAAACCTTCAAAAGTGGAAAACTTAAGGCCACGTGTTTTCACTGGCAAATTCTACCAAACTTTAGAAGAAGAAATAACACCAATTCTATACAATCTCTTCCAGAAAATAAAAGAAGATACTGATGGTAAAATTTATGTGTCAACTTGACTGTGCTAAGGGATGCCAAGACAGCTGGTAAAAAAAAAATTATTTCTAGGTGTGTCTGTGAGGGTATATTCAGCATAGATTAGCACTGGAATTGGTAGATTAAGTAAAGAAGATCACTCTAATCAATGTTAGTGGGCATTGTTTAACATCTTGTGGGCCCAAATAGAACAAAAAGGCAGAAAATGAGTAAATTTGCTGTCTGTTTTTGTTCTGGGATATCCATCTTCTTCTTCCGTAAGACACTGGTGCTCCTGGTTTTCAGGACTTTGTACTCAAACCAGGACTTACATCATCTCCTCCTCCCCTCAGACCTTAGGATTTAGACTGGATTGCAACACAACTTTTCTGATTCTCCAGCTTGCAGATGGCATATAATGGTACTTCTTGCCCTATGTAATCATGTCAGCAAATTCTTATTTTATACACACACACACACACACACACACACACAAGATTCTGTTTCTCACTAGAATTCTGACTACTGAGAGAAAGGAATATTAACTTGATACTAAAACCTGACACAGACAAAAAAATAAAAGGCCATATCTCTTTTGCACATAGATGCTAAAATCTACCATAAATTATTTGCAAATCAAATCCAGCAATATGTAAAACAATACTACATCAAATATAATTAATTGGGATTTATTCCAGAAATACAAAGTTGGTTTGACATTCAAAATTCAATCTATATTCCATCATATTAACAAAGTAAGGAAGAAATGCTATATGACCATACCAATGGATATTGAAAAAGCTTTTGATTAAACAAAGCATTCATTCCTCCCTCCCTGTCCCTGATGGGTAAGCAGGCAGTCCGGAGGAGGTGGAAAGGGGAAGGCTGAGCCCACACTAGCAGGTGGGTGAGGTCTGCACTGGCCCCAACTGCACAGTGAAGAACATGCAGTCCAGCCTGGCCTTCTTCAGGTTCCTGCATGATCAGGCCAGGTATTGGAAGTGAGTGGAGAATTGTAGGAGCGCACACTTAGAAGATACCTGATCAGCTAAATAAATACTACTGATTATGTGTCAAACACTTTGAGACCTCTATGATCTTTAGAACTAGTCCTTATAGGACAATTCTTCTAGTTAACGCAATACCAACACTTTCTGATCATGCCAGTCATTTGAACAATTCACATAGTAGACACAGTAAACAAATAAAAGAATTGAGTGAAGATGAAATTAGGACACTGAAACAGAAAAAAATTGATGAAACTCCTGAACAACAACAACAGAAAGAAAACAAGGAAACTAACAACAGCAGTGCTCAGAACCCCGGGGCAGAAGAAGGCAATGAAGAATAGGATGATGACATTTTACCTCTAACCTTTGAAGAGAAGGAAAACAAAGAATACCTAAAATCTCTATTTGAAATTTTGATTCTTATGGGAAAGCAAAACAAACATACCTCTAAATGAACACGGGGCTGATGCAATCTTAGAAGATCTCTTTACTCATAATAACTTTGAAGCACTGCTAGAGTGCCACATAAATTCTGGTGAAGAAGTCCTGACAAAGCTCTTTGAGACAACAGCGATTAACACATTGTTCTGTTCGAAAACACAGCAGAATCAGGTGCTGGAGATCTGTGAGAGCTGTATTTGGGAAGTAATTCTCAGGAAACTGAGAGATTCAAACTTCTTTTCCATTATCATTGACCATGTAGTGGACATAGCAGGGGAAGAGCACCTACCCATGTTGGTGAGATTTGTTGATTAATCTCATAATTATTCTCATAATTAATCTCATAATCTCCTCCTGAGGGAGGAATATGTGGGCTTCCTGCCTTATGAAGCTGATGCAGAAATTTTGGGTGTTAAATTCCACACTACCACACTACTGGAACTGAGAAGTGGGAGCCAAATAAGGAGTATTGTCATGGCTAGGCTACAATGTATCCAGTGGATTTTCTTCCAAAATTAAAATTGTTGCTTCTAGTCTTTGAGAAATATCCCCAAACTATCTACACGCTCTGCTCTTCATGTGCCTGAAATATGTGGTTGGCAAAATCAATGGCTCTCATGGAAATATTGGTTGCATTGGGAGCAATGAAGAAATTTGTTCTTTTTTCCATTGATCACCCCAGCTGCTTTTATAACTTGACAATGTAATGTCTATTCATTTTCAGAATGGTGAAGAAAAGAGTAAAGAACTGAAGAAAAAATTTTATTCTCAGTGGACACACAGGTATGGTGTTTTTGAAATTTTAGTGGACATACTGCAAACACTTCTTTTATGTTTAAATGGTATAAATGGTGATACAAATATTGGATGGGATAACTGTACACCTGGCTGAGCATTTGTGCTCTGTAGTGCAGTAACAGATTTTTATTTTAATCTTTCCATTGTTGTTCTTAAAATTGTCCTGTCTTATACAAGAGCTTCTGGGAAAAATCTCCAGGGGCAAACCTCTGGGGGTTTCTTTGTAGCCGGTAGCTTGACGTAAGTACCACATTCACTCAATGAAGTGCTAGAAAATATTAAAGTTTAACCATGACTTTTGGTTTAAGAAGCCACAAATTTGGTAAGAAAACTTGATATTTAAATGAAACTCCCTGAGAAATTCCACAGAGCTCAGCAAGATAACGTGGAATCTCAATTAACCTCTGAGAGTTATTATAAAGAAACCCTAAATGTTCCAACAGTTAAGCATATTATTCAGAACTGAAAGATATCTTCTCAAAGCAGCACCTTAAAGCTCTTATATGCTTATTTTTGGCACTTTTAGTCCTGGGACAGCTCAAATTCAATACATCCGAGGAACACCATGCTGACATGTACAGAAGTGACTTACCTAATCCCTACATGTTCTCAGGCAAGCTTCATTGTTCCAGAGTCAAATAGAAACACAGCAGGAAAGATATAAAGCTTCCATCCCCCATTTTTTAAGCCCTCCATCTGCCTGACATCAAGTTTTTTTCCTAATACTGAATGTCCTGGGTATTCTTCTTATGATGAAGGTTGAGAATGAGCACTATGAAAATGGATGAAAGCATCTCAAAACGTACTTGAGGAACACTTTGACAGACCAAAGTTCAAGTAATATGGCTTTGCTTAACAAAAATTTTGATATAAAGCATAATATAGATTTAATGGTGTCACATATAGCAAACTCTATACAACTAAGTCAGAACTTCCTACAGATAATCCAAAAACCATTGAAAATATCTAAAAGACTTTAAAAATAGGCTTTCTCTTGTATTTGATATTTAGAAGAAAAGCAGCTGTAAGGTGTACGTAAGCCACTTAATCACTAAATATCTTTACCTATAGGCCTCACATTGAATATATTAGTAATTGATGATATACCTATTCAAATGGCTTCTGCTTGAGCTCTCATACTTTGAAGACCTATGTGTTCTTCCAGAAGATAGTGTTGAAAGTGCCACATTTCTCTTCCATGTGATCTCTGCTTTTGGAACTGTGAAATTGTTTGAGTTAAGTCATTTTACACATAACATTTATTTTCACTGTGGATCCAATTGTCAGGTATTGAGTTACCAATTCTTTGAAGAAATAATTTTTCAGGAGGTATGGGAGGACAAAATATATTTTACAAAATATTACAATGAAGCCCACAATTGACCTTTAACTAGTAGAAGTTTTAGGAATGTTGTAAGAAATTTCTAATGGACAATTAAGAAATTACCAAAGAATGAGCTTGTTGTCGACGGAAAAGAAGCCGAACTCTGTAAAATAATTTTAAAGGGGTTTATTCTGAGCCAAAGTTACAAAGGATATCTCCAAGAAGGGAGGGGGGCATGGTGAGGCATGTCTGACCTCCTCTTTGTGGCAGACAATTTAGTTTTGAGATATCCTTTTGGCCAGGAGGGGGTCCATTCAGTCAGCCGGTGGGGGGGAAGATTTTTAATTAATTTTAGTTCACATTGTGAACTCACCAAACAAGGATTTCAGTGTAGATTTTGTCTTTATCAAATGAACTTAAAGGAGCAAGCTACAGTTAAAATTTGAATAGAAGAGCCTGCCATTGTTCCACATCCAGTTGTTTCTGTCTATATTCCTTTATTGAGGCTGCATCATCATAAGCTAGTTTGCTGGTATATTTTGAACACTTCTGTTTCATGGTCAAGACAGAATCAGAGGCCATGGCTACTGACATCTGACTTGTCTGTTCTGTTGTCTTTGTACATGACTATTATCTACTGCCTCATCTTGATTTATAAGCAAAACCTGTAAAACTTACAAAAATAAGTGCTTTGTGGTTTATCTAGAAATAATACAGAAATTATTGCTATTTGGGTGAAGAAAATCAACTTTGTACAGTTTATTTCAATCTAAATAAAAGGTAAATTTTATTTAAAAAGAAAACTTTCAGCAAGCATAATAATAGGCCTCTATAAAAACAAACAAACCCTCTGGCAAACATTGTACTTACTGACGAAAGATTGAATGCTTTCCCCTGAAGCCTGGGAACAAGACAAAGATGTCTACTGTCAACAGTGCAATTCAGTATTATAATATAATGGAATTGCTTTTAAGAAAAATGAATAAAATTCTAGCCAATTGTAAAAAAAGAACTAAAATTTTCTTATTTGTAATACCTGCATAAACTATAAAATGCTAATTAAAGATACGAAAGAAAAACTAAATAAATGGAGACTTATACCATGTTCACATATTGCAAGATGTGCATAGTTACAATATCAATTTTTTCTAATTCTCCAAATTTATCTATAGGTTTACTGCAATTCTTATCAAATTGCAAAAAGATTTATTAGAGATATCAAGAAGTTGATTCTGAAATTTATATTGAAAATTAAATAAACTAGAGTAATGAAAACAATTCTGAAAAAAAAGAAAAAACTTGGAAGATATAAACTAACCAATTATATGAATAGCTATGAAGCTACATTAATCAAAATAATTTGCTCTTGGAAAAATCTTAAACACATAGATCAAGGCCTTTTTGTTAATAAAAATGGAGTCTTACAATGTTTCCCAGGCTTACCTCACACTCCTGGTCTCAAGCAATCTTCCTGTCTCAGTCTCCAGAGGAGCTGGGACTATAGACGCCCACCACCTTGCTCAGCTTTGGTCAACTGACTTTTGAAAGTGGTGAAAACACAATTCAATGAAGAAAGCATTTACTTTTTCATCAAATAGCATTGGAACAACTGGACATCCAAATGAAAAAAAAAATCAAACTATACCTCACACTTACTCAAAAATCTCCAAATAGACCAAACTGATCAAGTTGTATACATTAAATATGTATAGCTTTTAATATGTCAATTATATCTCAATTACATGGTTTAAAAAATTAAAAGACCAATAATGAAATGTGAAATAAAATTTGCATTATTAAAAATAACAAAATGGATTATAGAAAGAAATGTAAAACATAAAATTTTAGAAGAAAACCTTGGAGAAAATCTTTACAATCTTGGATTAGGCAAAAATTTCTTAGGTGAGGCAACAAAACATAAATCTCTAAAAAGAAAATATTGATAAAATGGACTTCATCAGAATTATAACTTTATGCCCCATGAAAGACACTATAAAAGAACAAAAATACAAGCTACAGACTGAAAAAAAATATTTGCAATATTTGCAATTGCATATCTGTTATAATAAGGGACTTATACCCAGAATATATAAAAAATGCTCAATGCTCAATGATAAGAAAGTAAACAACTCAATTAGACAATGGGCAAAAGGCTTTAGCAGCATCTTGACCAAAAATGCTGTAAAAAATAAGCACATGAAAAGTACAGATGGAAAATAAGTACATGAAAAGATGTTTAACATCATTAGCTATTAGGAAAATGCAAATTAAAACTGTAGTGAGATACTACTACACAACTATTCCAGTATATATATTTATGAAAGATGATAATACCAAGGGCTGTTGAAGATGCAGAGGAACTGCAACTCTCATATATTGCTGATGGGAATGCAAAATTGTACAACTGTTCTGGAAATTTGTGAATTTTTTAGAAAATTACACATGCACTTACCATATGACCCAGCAATCCTGTTTCTATATACAGACGTGAAATAAAAATTCATGTTCAAACAAAAGCCTATAAACAAAGTTTATACTACCTTTATTCATAATCATCCCCAAAGTGGAAGCCATTAAAATGTCCTTCAATGAATAAATGGCTAAACAAACTGGTACATTTATACAATGGAAGACTACTACACAATGAAAAGAATGAGCTGTGGATAACATGTAACACATGGATGAATCCGAAAGGCATTATGCTGAGTGAATAAAGCCAGTCTCAAAATGTTACGTCCTGTGTGGTTCCATTTCACATGACATTCTGAAAAAGGTTAAACTATAAGAACAGAGAAAATATTGATGGTTGCCAGGGACTGGCACAGGGGAGAGTGTTTGACTACAAAATGTTAGAAAAAAAGAAATTTTGGAGATGAAGGAAGTATGCCCTATATTGACTGTGTTGGTTTTATACAAATCTATATAAATATATAGAAATGCACATCAAAAAAGATAATTTTAATGTATGCTAATAAAAATGCATGTTCTACACACATGTAGACAATAAAGTGTTCTACTTATTATATTATTCCATGAATACATGTAGAAAGCACAGCTACCATCTCTAACGTGTCCAGTCACCATGCCAAGGGGAAGACATAAAAAAAGAAAAGAAAAGAAAAGAAACCAGTACTTAATGCTTTAGCCTAAATGGTACACATGTCTGCCATTTCTGCTCATGTGTTCTTAAAAAATATCACATGACCATATCTAGCTCCAAGGTGTTGGGATGTTTAATACAACTTTGTCACTGAAAGGAGACAGCTGGATTTTTGCGAACAGCCTTAATCACACCACACTTGCTGAAAAGTTTATAAAATTTTTAGTAGAAGCACTCAGGGCAGATATTCTATGGTACTCTATTATTCCCCAAATATGTGTTGCCTTTAACTTACCTATTTAGAAATGGTAATGCAGAGATATTTGGTCATTTGTCAGAATGCAAAAGGAATATTAGAACTTTTTTATAAGCAAAATTGGTTATTTGTGATAAGAAGGAAATGTTTGGCCATAGCCCACAATGGCAATGATCATTAGTCTAGAGTAGGAGGAATCTCAACTTGGCTACAAAATCTCCTGTTTTATTATCTGAAAACAAGTATTCCTACTCTCTTACCTACAACACAAAACTACTATGGGTGAAATTTTGAGATAATAAAAGTGAAAAGTTAGAAATTATTAAATACTATTCAATTATGGAGGTTAATATTTTATTTTATTATGTAATTATAATAATAATAACCTTAAAACTTGAATCGTGCTTGAAGTTGTAACTAGTTTTGTCTATATAACTTCTCAACATTTTAAAATAGTAAATGCAATTATTCTTTCTTTATAAACAGAGAAAATTGAATTCTTTAAAAGCAGATTTTTTTGAAGATTTTTACTCTTAAGACTGCCCAAAGAAAATTTCTTCTTATCCTTAGAAAAATATCTTTTCAATTTGGACCTAACAAACGTTCCCTCTTTGGTAATGTATATTCATTTTCCATTAATGTTTACTAATTAGTTATCTTTGACTTCAGAATAATAATAGTTAATATCTATAATCTCAAAAAATTCAATTTCTTTACTTTTTCCTACCCTAAAGCCTTATGCTTTTATAAAGGATTTGCTAGTAAGTACAACTGAGAGATTACAGAGAGACATGGGGGAAACAAGATGATCATAGAACTGTTTGTCCTTTAAAAGTGACAACTGGAAGACATCACAAAAATTTATGGAGACTTTTCTTTTTTACAGAATTTAATGGTCTTGTTAAATCTCACATAAAATAAAACATTTTGAAAAGACTTTCTCTTAAGCTTTGAACAAACTAGCATTACAGAAAATTTCCAAGTCTTCCTTCTTTGTGTATAACAACGCCATAGCTCTCTGTGATTGCACTGGCCAGCAAAGTGTGATGAGTTTGCTCATGTACTATATAAAACCACTGACCGGAAACGCAGTAGTAAAACTCAGCTTTGCATCAAATAATGTTTCTTTTGTGTGCTTTTCTTTCTCTGCAAGATTGATTTCTTAAAGTATGACAGTGTTTGCTTTATCAAACACTGTTGGCCTATTTCCAGAATAAGACTTTAAATAGGATCCTATGGAAAATCAATTTCTTAAATAAGAGTCCCAGAAAACGTTTCTCTTTACTATTGTTTATCTCCTGCCACTATGGTATATTATTACTAAAATAAGAATCCTACATAAAATAATCAAATAATATTTCTAACACACACATATAGGTCAATAATAACTTTTTTATTAAAGATCAAAATCATCCAGTTTAGAGATTACAAAAAGCATGCAATTCACAAGGAATAAATCACAAATATAGCTCTAAAGACAATTTTTCTGCATCATGACTTGAATATATTAGAAGCAAAAGGCTCCAAAGTTCATTAGGACAAAGACCAGAAGAATGATGATATGAGCTGGTTAGTGAAAGGTTTTAATTGCTTCTCTTTGCTTTGTGTTGATCCTCTTGGTTCTGCTGGTATCATCATGTTCCCCAGCAATAACACTAATTCCAGCAGTTGACTTCAAATCCCTACTCCTCTCTAACATCCTGACTCCTGCCGCTATTGGCAGAACTTTATAGCTTAGGCTAAGTTTTATAGCCTACCAACTCACATGACTAGTAAATTCATCTCTCTTTGACTAGTAGGACAGACTACTGACGAAACTATAACAGTGAACCAGGTACAGCAGAGCTCATAGCATCAAAAGTAAAAAATAGTACCAGCCAAGACTTGCATGAAATTGCTGCAATCAAGATTAAAAATAATTCTTTTTACCTATGAACTAAACTGATTGCACAGCATGTGCTTCATCTTAAAAATACAGGTGAATTTTAAACATATCCCATATCCTCCATCTAAAGTACTCAACCACCTTCTATGTAGGCCACCTTTATATGTTCCTATAAACTCTTGACAAAACACTTTACTTACTTAGATCTCAATCTTTATGCCTATGAAATGTTGACAAATGATAATCTCTTTAATACCCTCTAGCTTAATATTATTTAATTCTATGGCATTTTATGGTGCTTAAGGGATGTGGAGTGAGAAATCAGTGCAACCTGCTGTTATACAAAGTGTAGTAGGAAAAAAAGTAACTAGACAAGTCCTTTATTTATCTTGAACCACAAATTATATAAAGTTGTATAGAAACTTGAAAAAGAGGGAAACTACAGATATTATGTAGATGACACAGTTTATTTATTTTTGTCACTATAAACCAAAGAGATTTTGATGAACAATTGGCACAGATATCTAACTATGTATGGTCAGACAGAATGGTTCAAGACTAATAATTCTTCCCACCACTACCAGCAAAAAAATTATCACTTTTGGTAGATTCCACCCAATATTTACATAATTTATATCTAACAATAAAACAAGCCTACTAATTACTGAATCAAGGAATATGTTTTATAACTGTCTCATCTTGGAAGCTTTGACACATAGTTCAAACTTTGTGGGCATTTTAAATTTTCTCCCGATCTTCCTTCTCCCCCGACCCCTTTACCCCATCACCCTTTTTCTCTCTCTCCCTCTCTCTGTCTCTCATTAACCATTAAATTTTAGAAATGACCAAATGTTCCACGAAGGTATGGAATCATGTCTGTTTTACGTAACAGTATACATTCAACTCTTAGCATACAGATTAGGTGATGAATACACATTTGCTGAAAGAGTGAAGTACCTACTGCATACTTCTGTGTGGGTATTTTTAAAAACAAACAAAAAAAGGCTTTGAACTGCTTATTAAATATGGTCTCAGCTCACCCCTATGTGAGAAAGAGATACATTTCTATTTGTGGGTAGGTACTTATTGGGTCTTTCAAATTTCAAAAGTTCTTATCGTCCCTATCTCTAAATGTGTTTTTAAAGCACATTTTTATTCCTTTAAATAAAACATTGAACATTTGTACTTCACATCTTGCCAAGAAATAGGATTTTACTAATGCACAATAATTACAAAAATTCAGGTGTAAACCTCAATGTTTATAAAATGCTATCTAAAAATAAGTGGTAATCCTTGCCTTTTATCAGAAGTCAAAAGCTCAGCCTGTGGGTTGAGTTTGATCAATAGACATTTTGTTTGTGTGTGGATTACACATTGTTTTAAAATTTTTGAGTGAACATTTAAAAATTGGGAAAGTTTACATAAATGATTTTTGTTAAAATATGGAAGATCTGGTAACAGTAGGCCCTCATTGCCAGACTGCAAACTATTATCTAACTAAAGTTATCATAATTCCTTCCTGGAACAAAGCTAGGTAAAAATGAGAGAGAGAGAGAGAGAGAGAAGAACCATTTCAATAAACTATGCTTTTCTAAACTGTTAATTTTCTTGATTTTAATAGCTATATTAGCCTTTTTTCTTAATTTTCTCTATTTGTATTTTCTTCTTACAAATACAATAGCTTAAATAGATAATGATTTATATAATTATTGCATTTAAAAAATAAACCAAATCTTCAAAATCAATGGTTTCTCTCTACTTTTGAGAATGTTTTTAATTTTATCTCTATTCCCCTATGCATATCCTTTCTTCTGAGTATAATGATATGTTTGTTAGTGTTCATAATTTCATTCTCAGTAATGAAAAGTGTTTAAGCATACACAGGTTTATCCATGTGTATAGCTTGAACCAAGATAGTTTCTAGATAGCATTCTGTGTATTACTATTTTTAAAATAGTAATTACTACAATATTAATATTCACTTTAACTGCAGAGCCATTTAGAGAAGGGTGTTTTTTTAACCTTTCCATGTAGTTAGAAACGTTTTTGGTATGTTTTCTTTTTATTAATTTTAATTTTACTACATTTATTATGTAATATGGCTATACTATTTCTACACCTAGAGATTTATTCAGTCTTACTAGGAGACTTGATATGCACTATATTTAAAATTATATGATTACAAATTAGGTTTTACTTTGTGGGACTTACAGTTTGAGATATATGTGATTTTGTCTGCCTGACAGACAAAATGTCTCCACTATGTGAAGATACAGCAAGAAGGCAGTCTTCTGCAAACCAGGAAGTGTTGCATCAGACACCAAATCTTTGGGCACCTTGATCTTGAACTCTCCAGGCTCCAAAAATATGAAAAATAAATGTTCATCATTTAAGTCATCCAGTTTATAGTGATTTCTAACAGTAGCCCAAGCTAAGACAATGCTCGGTATATATAAATGATTATTTTTTTTATATTTCACTTGCATGGCTCATGATTTTCCAATGTTATATTGGGTGCCAGTTTAAACTGCAGAATCAGTTTTACTTTTTAGAAGTCAGTACTTTTTAAATACTATGCCCTTAAATTATTTTTCCCTCCAGTGCACCAATTTTTTTCCCTCCAGTATATGTTTCCTCTCTGGCCTCTGTATCTATCATCTCTCCCATTGATGCTTTAAATTAATTTTGTTCTTTTCTCTTTATTCAAAAGACATCTCTCTAGTTTATATCCCTTCATATGACTTCTTCATTTATTAAAAAGAATGTTTTTTGCTATTTTTTTTGTAATGTTATTTTAAAATGTTCCTGTATATTTCCTTGTTATGTTCATATTCTCTCTTATCATATCATAGATCATTTTTTATTTCACATAACTCATGTGTATTTCTTTTATAATTGTCAGAAGATGTTCTCTAAAACTCATTTGTGTTTCCTTCGGTAGTTTTATTTCAAGAGTGTGTTCATCCTCTGACTGTAGTTAGTTCACAGTGCCCAAGGAGGCTTTAATATGTCAATGTCATTTTCATATGTGCCTACTTCTACCTCTGTCCTTCATACTTCCAGATGATGAATTATTTTTTATTTCAGAAAAATAGCTTGCATTAGAATAATTCCCTTACAAAGCATACAGTCACTGATACTGTGCTTAATATTCCCATGTTCTTGTTTCCCACTATGACGGAAGGATTTCTAAACAAACTATTACTTGTGGTTGCCCCTTAGCCGGCCTCTGTCATTGCTCATCCACTTTAATCAATGTTAGCGGGACGCCCCTATGCTTTTCTTTACTGCTTTCTGCACCACTACAGTTTATTATAGAGGAGGACAGATATAATTCCACTTAGTGGAGTTGTATCTGCTCCTCTTTGTAATAAATTTAGCAAGAATTTTTCAATGGTTTTGATATAAATTTGTCACTCTTTCTAGCTTATCTTCAATACGTTAGTCAATTTTAGGAACGTCTAGTTGGGAGACAAGGACAGTTTCTTTCACGTCACTATCTTTTGTAATTTTGTAACAGCCTCAAACTCAATGGGTTTCAAAATATATGGTCAGAAGTATTACAAAAAACCTTTTTCTTAAATATATGTGTTTTTTAAGAGCCCATACTACGAACTAGAATCTTACACTTGAGTTCTTAATGCATATAACTAGGTGTAGCAATGTGTTCTCATCATAATTCCTCTTAGGGACTAAACTATTTTTATGAGGAAGAAACAATTTCATACGCTACCAAAGCTACATAAGCTACCAAAGACAGTGGAAAGGGTATGTTCAAGCTTCAAAATGTGAAGACCATCTCTACTATTCTATGCCAGAGACAAGAAGAGAAATTTGTTTTAAGGAGAAGAAATATTTTAGTGAGTGGTGAGAAGGATAGAGGTAAAATTTAAAGGAGAAAATTATGAGATGTAGAACTTCCCTTTAATCTCAAATCTTTATTAAAGTCCAATAAATCAACAAACTCATGAAACACTTGGAGAGAAACACAGTGAGAAGAGAGAGAGGAAAAAGAAGAAGAGTATAAAACAGCAAGCTTCAAATGTTTCAGAAAATTTCAGGGAAGACTTTGAATATCCACAGGTCATGGATGTAGGGTTTTAACCAAACTTACATATAAAGGCAGAAGAGTGTGTTGCAGTTTAAACATAGACTCTGAAACCAGACTACCCACGATTGGATTTTGACTCTGTCATTTATTAGCTTTGACAAATACCTTAACCTCAGTTTTCTCATTTGCAAAATAGATAGGGATGATAATAATATTAGTTACCTCATATCGTTTCAAGGTTGAAATGAGTTACTACATGTAAGGTGCTTAGAACAGTTCCTGGAACTTACTAAGTAATATTTGAAAATATTGTTATCATTATATTTATTTTGGTATCTCTAAGGGGAAGAAAAATTGCAACACAGACAAAGATGAAAACCACTCATCTACTCAACATTGTTTGCCTTCAGAATCTTTAAATTTTCATTGTCCTTAATTACTGCAAACTGATCTTTGTAAACAAATATAAATCTTATTATCTCTTACCTTTATAAAACACCTTATTCATTAATTTAAAAAATATTTAGTTGGGGCTTATTATGCCCTAGGCATTTTTTGAGACATGGAAAATAAAGAAAAAAGTCAAATAGAAAAAAAAATTCTGAGGTTGTGCAATGGAGGAGATGAAAAATAAATATGATTAACAGATAAAATTTAGGATACATTAGAAGATGGTAAGTTCTAAGGAGAAAAAATGAAACAGAGAAGCGTGAAAGAAAATTTTGAGAAGTTATAAAATTTTACACAGGATGGCCAGGGGAATATTTACCAGGCAGATGATCTTAAAATGAAAATTTAAATGATGGAGCCACATGCATATTGGGGGGAGAAAGTATTCTAGGTAGAGGGAACAGCAAATGCAAATGTTCCCAGAAAGGGGAAAACTGTGGCTGAAGTAGATTGAATTAAGGAGAGTAGTAGGAGAGAAGGTCAGAGAAGTGAGAGGAATCTACTTCAACTAGGTAGGTAATTTTAAAGAGCTTGACTTTTACTCTGAATAAGATGGAACTCACTCAAAGGGTTCTGAACAGAGCAATGTCATGACCTGATCTACATTTTTGAAACAGCACTCCGGCTGCTTAGTTTATAAGAGACAGTCATGAGACACAATCAGCAAAGTAGGAGTGCAGCTAGAATGCATTTGGAAAACACCAGGAGAGAGACAATGGCTGCCTGGAAAAGGATGCTAGCATTGGAAGTGATGAAAGTGTTCAGATGCTCAAATATTTTGAAATTGGAGCCAACACTATTGGTGATTAATTAGATGTAGGGATACTAGAAATGAGAACAGTTGAAGATCATGCCTTCAAATATTTTACGTGAACATCAGAAGAAAACCTATCCTTTCCCAGAATTTTGTCTCACTTTAGCCAGTACAGGCCATTGATGATGTTTTATACTTTTGAAACTCATAGAGAGTGAGTTGAAGTATATGTTTGTTTCTTGTCAATTAACTCTCTGTCAAATATGACATTTGCTCATGTGAAATATGTATGAAACATAGGGCATTATCTAGTAATATACAATCCCAATAGTCAAATGGATATATTAGGGAATAAATTAGTACCTGAATCCACTTATCAGCATCATTGAAGTCCTAAGCCAACTACTCACCAAAATTTCCTTTCTGCAGGTATACCAAACATACAAAATTCTTTATTGAGGCATACATTCACAAACACTATACTTTATGCATAGAATACATCTTCTACCATGTCTTTATTAACTTTGTTTCCATATTAATTTTTGACAACTTAATCTCTAGCCTTCCTTGCAACATTGTCTGGACCCAATAATTCTCTCATGAGCTATGAAGTTACCTTAGGTATATTTCCTTTTAAACATTCATCTTGGACTCCAGAAATTGTTTCTGTTTCTTACTAAAAGTAAATTTCATAAGGAGTGAGATTAAGGCTTTGCATTGGCTTAATTTAGCATAGTTATTGGGGAAAAATCATTAATTAAATCTAAGTTATTATAAATAAAACTATTCTTTTTTATATGTGAGATAATATGTTGTGTTTTTTCATGTATTTCATTGTTTATATTTGTTATACAATATGATATTATAAAATGCACATACATAGTAAAATGGTTACTATAGTGGAAAAATTAGCATATCTATTAGCTCATATAGTTACTCATCCCCCATCATGTGACAAGAACAGCTATAATCTATTCATTTAGCAAAAATCCTGAATATAATACACTATTATTAACTGTAGTCCTCATGTTGTACATGTCCTCATGTCCTCATGTCTCTAGACATGTCCATCCTACATATTTGCTGCTTTGTAGCCTTTAACCTACATCTTCCCATTTCCTCCCCCCCACTCTGACCCTGTTTTATTTTCTGTCTCTATATATTTGATTCTTTTTTTTTTAAGATTCCACATATAAGTGACATTATATAATATTTCTCTTTCTGTGTCTTTCTTGTTTCACTTCACATAATGTCCTCCAGGTCCATCCATGTTGTGGAAAATGGCAGGATCTCCTCCTTTCGTAAGTCTAATTAACATTCCATTGCATATATATTTCACATTTTCTTTATCTGTTCATTTGTCAATGGGCAGTTAGGTATTTCCATATCTTGGCTATTATGAATAGTGCTGCAATGAACATGGGAGTGCACATATCCTTATGAGGTGCTGAATTCACTTCCTTGGCTATATACCCAGAAAAGGGATTGCTGGGTCATACGGTAGTTCTATTTTTAATTTCTTTAGGAATCTCTCTGTTTTCCATAACGGCTGCATCATTCCTATTGACAGTGTGTAAGGGTTCCTTTTTCTTCACAACCTTACCAACACCTGTTATCTCTTTTCTTTTCGATAATAGGTATCCTAGTAGGTGTGAGGTTGTATCCCATAGTAGTTTTGATTTGCATTTCCGCGATGCTTAGTGATGTTGAGCGCTTTCTCATGTACCTGTTGGTCATTTTTATGTCTTCTTTGGAGAAATGTTTATTCAAGTCCTTTGCCCATTTTTTAATCCCGTTGTATGTTTTCTTGCTATTGAGTTGTATGAGTTCTTTATAAATCTTAGATATTAACTCTTATCTGTTATACAGTTTGCAAATATTTTTTCCAATCTGGAGATAGCCTTTTCATTTTGCTAATTGTTTCCTTTTCTTTGCAGAAGCTTTTTAGTTTGATGTAGTATCACTTATTTAATTTTGCTTTCGTACCCTGAGCTTTTGGTATGATATTCAAGAAATCATTGCTAAGGCCAATGTCGAGGAGCTTCTCCCCTATGATTTGTTCTGGAAATTTTATGATTTTAGGTCTTACATTTAAGTCTTTTATCCATTTTGAGTTGATTTTTGTGTATGGTGTAAGATAAGGTCCAATTTCATTCTCTGGACTCTCTATTTTTTTTCCACTAGTCTGTGTGTCTGTTTTAATGCCAGTATCATACTGTTTTAATTACTATGGCTTTGTAATATAATTTTAAATCAGAAAGTGTGATGTCTCCAGTTTTCTTTTTCCCCTCAGAATTGCTTTGGCTATTCAAGGTCATTTGTGGTTCCATACGAATTTTAGGATTATTTTTCTATTTCTCAAGAATGTCATTGGGATTTTGATAGGGATTGCATTGAATTTGTGTATTTGTTTAGATAGAATGGACATGTAATCAATAGTAATTCTTATTATCCATGAGCATGGAATATATTTCCATTTATTTATGTCCTTTTCAATTTCTTTCATCAATGTCTTATAATTTTCAGTGTGTAAGTCTTTCACCTGCTTGGTTAAATTAATTCCTAAATATTTTGCTTTTCTTTTGATGCCACCATAAAGAGACTTGTTTTCTTGATTTCTTTTTTTAAATCTAGTTCATTATATTTGCATAGAAATACCATGGATTTTTGTAGGTTGATTTTATGTCCTACAACTTTACTGAATTCATTTATTAAATCTAACAGTTTTTTGGTGGTCATTGGGGTTTTCTGTATATAGGATCATATCATCTGCAAATGGGATAATTTTCCTTTTCCCTTTCTGATTTGGTTACCTGTAATTTCTTTTACTTGCCAAATTTCTCTTGGTAGTACTTCCAGTACTATGTTGAATAGAAGTGGTAAGAGTAGGCATGCCTACCTAGTACCTTATCTTAAAGGAATGGTTTCAGTTTCTCCCACTGATTATAATGTTAGCTGTGCATTTTTCATAAATGGCCTTTTTTATAGTCAGGAACTTTCCTTCTAGACCTAACCTATTAAGAGCTTTTCTTTAATCAAGAAAGAATATTGAACTTTGTCTAATGTTTTATCTGCGTCAACTGATAGTATCATGTGGTATTTGTCTTTTAGTCTGTTGCTGTGATGCATCACATTGTTTGATTTGCATATGTTAGACCAGCCTTGTATGCCAGAGATACAACTTACCTGATCAGAATGTGTAATATTTTTGATGTATTGTTTAATTCAGTTTGCTAATATTTTATTGAGGATTTTTGCATCAGTGTCCATTGGCCTGTAGTTTTCTCTTCTCAAGATGTCTTTGTTTGGCTTAGATATCAAGGTAATGCTGGCATTGTAAAATGGCTTAAGAAGTATGCCCTCTAGCTCTATTTTTTGGAAGAGGTTAAAAAGTATTGATATTAATTCTTTGAAAGTTTGAATTCAGCTGTAAAGTCATCTGGTTCTGGGCTTTTCTTTGTTGAGAGGTTTTTAATTACTAATTCAATCTCCTTGGTATTAGTCTTTTCAGGCTTTCTATTTCTTCCAGATTCAACCTTGATGTGTTGTATTTTTCTAGGAGTTAATCCACCTCCTTTAGGTTACCAAATTTGTTGACATTATTTCACAATAATCACTTATTATCCTTTATATTTCTGAAGCATCTGTTGTAATGTCTCTATTTTCATTCTGGATTTTATATATTTGAATCTTTTTTTCTTTTTTTCCCTTAATCTAGTTAATTGTTTGACAATTTTGTTTATTTTTTCAAATAAACCAATTTTTTATTATATTGATTTTTTATTTTTTTTTCAATTCTTTACTTGATTTATTTCTGTTATGATTATTATTTCCTTCCTTCTGCTAATGTTGGGTTTAGTTTGTTCTTTTTTAGATCCTCAAGGCTTAATGTTAGGCTACATATTTAGGAGGTTTCTTATTTTTTAATGTAGGCATTTATTACTATAAAATTCTCTCTTAGAATTGCTTTTGCTGCATCCCATAGGTTTTGGTATGCTGTGTTTTCATTTTCATTTGTTTCAATATATTTTTTAATTTCCATTTTGGTTTATTCTTTAACCCATTGGTTGTTTAAAAGCATGTTGTTTAATTTCCACATATTTGTGAATTTTGCAAAATTCCTCCTGTTACTGATTTCTAGTTTCATACCATTATGGTTAGAAACAATACTTGATATAATTTCAACTTTCATAAATTTGTTAAAACCTTTTTTGGGACCTACCATATGGCCCATCCTGGAGAATATTCCATGTGCACTAGAAAAGAATGTGTATTCTGCTTCTGTCAGATGGAAAGATCTATATATACCTCTTAGGTCCATTTTTGTCTAAAGTGTAGTTCAATTCCAGTATTTTCTTATTAATTTTCTGCCTGGTTGATCTGTTCATTGTTGAAAGTAAGGTATTAAAGCCCCCTACTTTTATTGTATTGCTATCAGTTTCTCCCTCTATGTGCATTAATATTTGCTTTATATATTTAGGTGCTCCAATATTGGATATACATATTTTTATAATTGTTATGTCTGCTTGATAAATTGAGCCCTTTATCATTAAATAATTACCTCTTTTGTCTCTTTTGACATGAAGTCTATTTTATCTGATATAAGTATAGCCACCCCTGCTTTCTTTTGGTTACCATTTGCATGGGAATATTTTTTTCCATCCCTTTTCTTTCAGCCTACATGTGTCCTTAAGACTAAAAAGGATATCTTGTAGGCAGCATATAGTTGGACCTTGTGGGTTTTCTTTAATTAAAAAACTCTGTGTCTTTTGATTGGAAAATTTAATCCATTTATGTTGCCAATAGGACACAGTGACAATTCAGATCCCAGAGGATGAGGCACTGCATAGTGGAGACTCTGGATCCTGGTATGGTGGGGCATGGCAGTATCCTCAACTCTGAGACCAGGTGCAGCAACATCAAGCACCCCAGAATGGTGAAGCACAGCTGTCACTTGGCCCCTGGGTAGTAGGGACCAGCACAGTGATGACTCTACTCCCTAGGAAGGGTGGTGTCCGAGCAGTTCAGGCTCTAAGAGGCTAGTCCAGTTCCAGGGAAGCAGGGTACTAGAGTTGTTTGGCTTGTAGGGGTGAGTGTCTCAGTTGAGCCAATAGAGCACGTCACTCTCCAACAGTGGTTCTTATTCCAATAGGGCACAATGAAGTAGGCTTGTGGGCCCTGGAAAGAGGGGAACAGTATTGGTTCCTTCTCTGGGGGGAGCGCAGCTGTGTGAGCTGCAGGCAGTTCCTTCAGCTGGACTTAGCACCTGTGAGGACTGCAGGAGTCCACAGTAGTAAGAACTGTAGGTATCCAAGGTCATGGTGGGGGAAGCTGGGTCCTCTTACTTACCTTTCCCTTGCAGGGAGAAGTATCTCTTGGTTCTGAGCTTATCCTGACTGGGGAATGGTGTGGTGGAGGTGAGGTGTTTCCTTCTTTTCTCTATGCGGCCATCCTGGGTTTCTGTGCTCTACAGGGTTTCTGCTGCACCTTTGATGTACTTTGTAGCTCTCTTTTGGTAATCTTCATCAAAATGTAGTTGTTTATTCATTGTACTGACAGTCTGTGTTACGGAAATGAACACTAGGGGCTTCTAGTTGGCCATATTACTGACCTTCCTATTCTTGAGGACATGCTCAGTGCATGTGCAGGGCAGGTAGGTGGGGCTTCAGACTGTCACCAGCAGGGGAACTACCAAAGACTAGCAAGAGTTACTGGATAAATGCACTATTTTTTCTCATCCCTCAAGTGGGACAATTCTGAGGCAACTTCTACACAATTTCCAGTCCCCAATATGATTGAGTTGCATTTGCCAAGAGTGGAAATATGTTCTTTAATGCACCTGTTTTAGTTTTCTACTGATGCCAAATTGCAGTACACAGTGGTTTAAAACAATGCAGGTTTATTATGTTCCATTTTGGAGGTCAGAAGCTCAAAATAGTTCTCAATGGGCTAAAATCAAGGTGTCAGCAGGGCTGCATTCCTTCTCGAGGCTCTAGGAGATAATCCATTTCCTTGCCTTTGCCAGCTTCTAGAGGCCACCTTGGTGAATATATTCTTCCTCACTCTTCAATTCTAGCAGGATAACATCTTCAAGTATCTATCTGACTCTAATACTCTTGCCACTCTTTTGATACAATGGGCCTACCCAGACGAATTAGTATAATCTTTCCATTTCAAGATTCTTAACTTGATCACATCTGCAAGGTCCACTTTTCCATGTGAGATAACATATTCACAGGTTTCAGGGATTAGTACAAGGGCATGTTTGAAAGAACACTATTCTACCTAACACCGTGCCCTATATTGGCTTCTTCCTTTCTCTTTCTGAATTCCCCACTTTTCCATTGTCCTGGGAGTTCACTTAAACTCTAGTGTAAGCATCTGCTTCTAGGAGAAACTAACCTAAAACAAATATCACTAAAGAGTTAAGTTATTCAATACTCAATCAAGTATTTATTGAGCAACTGTTAAAGCTTCTGGGGATAAAATGGAAAACAAAATCTAAAAGGGCCCTATAATTTTGGAATTTATACTATAGTGGAAGGATAAGCAATAAACAGATATAATTGTATAAAATAAGCAAGAAAAATTTCAAATGGTGACACATGCTTTCCAGAGAATTAAAATAAGCAAATATGATTGTAATGCAAATAAGTGGTCAAGGGCTACTTTGGATTGAGTGGTCAGAGAAGGACTCTGTGGGGAGGTGGTCTTTAAGCTGAGATTAAACTATAAGAAGGTGTCAACTTTGTGACATTTAGGAGGAAGACTCCTCTAGGCAAATGAAAAGGCTACTTTAAAGGATTTAAAATAGGAATTATATTGGCATCTTCAAGGACCAAATTGGAATTTGAAATTAAAAACAGTATCATTTACCATAGCACCAATAAATGAAATTGCCAGGTAAAAACCTAACAAAATATGTACATGATCTATATGTAGAAAATATTAATAACAAATCTCCACTAAAATAATTCAAAGATATATTCTAATGTTTATCGGTTGGAAGACTTGCTATTGTTATGATGCCAATTCTCCCCAACTTGATTTATAGATTCAATGCAATTCCAAACAATAACCCAATAAGCTATTTTTTAGATATTGAAAAGCTTATTCTAAATTTTAAACAGAAAGGCAAAAGACCTAGAATACCCAACACAATATCAAAGAAGAAAAATAAAGTTGAAGGACTTACATAACAGGATTTCAAGACTTACTCTAAGGCCACAGTAAACACGAGAGTGTGGTCTCGTGTTTAGACACATAGATCAATGAAACAAAATAGAGAGCTCAGAAAGACCCATATATAGTCAAATGATCTTTGACAAAGTCATATTGGAAATTCTATGGAGAAATAATAGTCTTTTCAACAAATGGTGCTGAAAAAGTTGGACATTTGTGTGCAAAAAATGAGCTGAAGCACGTTCCTTACATCCTTCGCATAAATTAACTCAAAGTGGAACATAGACTTAAACGTAAAATGTAAAACTGTAAAACTTCTAAAAGAAATAAAAAATAAGTAAAATATACATGACTTTGGATTTGGTGATAAGTTTTTAGATATACCAAAAGCATAATCCATGAAACAAAAACTGAAGTTGGACTTTATTAAAATTTAAAACACCATGCTTCAAGAGATAATTGTAAGAAAATGAAACAAAAACAAAAATAAAAAAGACAGGCTGAGAAAAATGTTTGCAAAATATATTTCTGATAAGACTTGCATGCAAAATATTTGAAGATCCTTGAAGATTAAACATTAAGACAAGAAATAAGCCAATTAGAAAATAGTCAAAAAGTGTCTGTTCAGACTCTTCATCAGAGAGGGAATACAGATGGCACATATACATTTGAAAAGATGTTCAACATCATTTGTCATTAGGGAATAATATGCACGTTAAAACAATGAGTTACCACTATACATGTTACATAGGCCAGTATATGTATTTTTTCATTTGATGATCAATTCATTTTCAGAAAATTTAAGAAAAGATGAAAAAAACATTATATTTAGCCACATATTTTCCATATCTAGTGTTCTTCATTTCTCCCCTTACATCCAAGTGTCAATCTAGCATCAGATCTCTTTAGTATTTCTTGTGTTTTTCTTCTGTGGAAAAAATTTTTTTTCATTTTTGTTTTATTTTTATTCTAAAAGTTTCTTAATTACAAATTTATATAGAAAAATCTCTTCATTGGATATACACTTCTAAGTTGAGAGGGCATTTTGCTTTATTTTCTTGTTCCATGATTCTATGGCCTTTTTTTTTTTCCCCTCTAATGACAAGTTAGTAATCAATCTCATCATTATTTCCCTGTATGCAATATGTTTATTTTTACCTATTTTTTATCTTTGATTTTCAGAAGTTGGATTATGATGTGTTTAAGCATAGTTTTCTACACTTTTCCTGCTTGGGGTTTTCTGAGCTTCTGTTGTCTTCTAGGTTTGTGAAATGCTTGTGTGTTTTTTAAATATGTTGTCATAGGTCATTGATGCACTGTTCTCTTTTTAAAAGTTTTTTGTTCCCCTCTGTGTACCTCAGTTTAATGACATGTTGGAGCTGTCTTCAAGTTCATGGATAGTTTTCATTTATTTTGGGAGAGTAGTATACAATCTGCTATTAATCCCATTCAATTAAAGTTTAATTACCAATATTGCAGTTTCCAAATCTAGAATTTCAATGTTATAATTCTTCCATGATAGCTCCAAAATTTTACTTCTTAAATAGTGGCACCAAAAGATATGTCCACATTGTTCTCTTATTTCAGAGACAAAACTCTGCCATGTTACTGTTTAATTTGTGGCTGTTTTTAATTGATTCTTAGTGCTTCATCTAGTTTTGATTTCATATATTTTTATTTTTAGATTAGTTAGATTAAATGCACACTAGTCTGCTATTGCCAAAAGCTTTGAAATTTTGAATGTAGTTTTATCTTGGTGTCTGTTACATGGATTAAAGTCTGTCACTTGAGATTTGTAAACTTCATTGTACGTATGTTACACTTCAAAAAAATTGTTGCAACAATTGCTTAACAATTTTAGCATCACTATTTTTTGGTATTGGCTTCAAATATCTATATATACACGGACATTATATATGTTTCAAATATGACATTTCCACAACTGTGCTCCTATTGGTCAGTTTCCTCGAACCTGTTTATATGCCAGTCTCACTCATATCAAAACATGCCAACTTCATTTTTTATTTTGGGGTCAGGACAAAAATCGTTGAGAAATTTTTGTCTTCTCTTTTCCTTACAATACATATCAAATACAAAATTGTATTAGCAAAATTATCACTACTTGTAAAATGTTGAATGAATTTGAGACTTATCTGATGAACCTAGACATTATACAACAAAGTTACTTGTTAAAATATCTTTCTGTCGTATTTAGTCTCCAAATAAATTGAATACCAAACTCTGTCCATATGTCCTGCAATTTCTCTATGTTTTCTCTTTTTTCTCACATACGACTTAATTGATTAACCTCTTAATTTCTTGCATCCTGATTTCCCACATTAATGCATCTTACATACTACTATTGAGTGAGCTCCTTATTCAAAAATCATTATTCAAAGAGAATTGAGGAAAAATAATACCTATAGTGGGATCTTAATTTTAGCAAAATTGACTTTACCAGTTTAGATTAATGATTTATTGTATATTTTTTAATTAATTATTTCAAACCCCAAAGTTAGAAAAAAAAATTTACACTTAATTTAAAATGCCTCACCATATAATTTTCACATTTAAATCGTTAAATTTGTTATTAATTTTGTAATAGATATGTGATGATTAACTTTCATTTTTTTCTGTACAGAGGATATATTTTTCCACTTTTATTTTATGAGCTGTTCCTCTTTTCTTCATTGATTTACAAGCTCCTGGGCTATCTGTTTTTTTCCCTTGGCCCAAGCATTTTAAGTGATTTTTATTGAGGATCAATACTTTTTAGTACAATTTCCCTCCTCCCCACATGGGACACACCCCTTGTTCTATACCTTCAGAAATATCTTGACTACCGTTGTCTGTTTACTCATTCACATATATTTTAGAAACAGCTTGGCAAATTCTATGAAAAAAATAGGTTGGATTTTTATTCGATCTATACTAATTCTTGGGAAGAATTACGTCTTTGTGATACTGAGCTTTCCTCCACTGAGGATTATCTTCTGCTTCTGCAGCAGGTCAGTGTGCATCATCCATCAGCACTTTGGCTTTTCACGGAGAGTCCTGGGTCAGTGCAATTTTCTCAGTCTTGGCTTCAAGCCCCAGTACTGCTGTAGATGTTCACCCAGAAAGTAACCTAACCTTCCTGGTTACATACACTCCAGGAAATTGTTGAGAGACCAGTAATGACTCAAAAATATGTCTTTTTTGATATTAGTGGTTCTGTAGTAAAAGGTTATGCACCGGGTATGTATAATTACCCTATTCATTTTTTAATCCTTCAAAAACAACAGTGACAACAATAATCACTTATCTTTCAGGAATTGAAACAAAGAATATCCATAAATAGCATACAGTCATTAAAAAGATAATTAAAAATTACTAAGAAAAACTTAATCCAAATAAATATAATTTAAACAAAAGGGATAAATTCTCTGAAATATATGTCTTATCAAAACTGACACAAGAAGAAATAAACCTGGAAGAAAAATACTTTTCTTATCTCCCTCTTATAAATAAGAAGATACAACTACACAGTTTGTAAAACTTGGTTTAGGTCATACAGCTAGTAAGTGAAGTATTTACAATAAAACTCCATTTTACACCTTATGGGTGCTTATCTGATTATATAACCCACAGTGAATGCTTTCTCCTTTAATATTCTATATTAGTTATTATTCATACAGAAATGAAAAAAAAAGGTTTTTAACATATGGTCTTCTCTGTCAAATTGATAGTGGATATTTGCGACATTGTGATGAATCCTCATCCATGTAGAGTAGGATAGTCATGAATGATTAATGATGTGACAAATAAACTGGAGAAAAATATGGCCTGCATATACTGTCCTTGGAATAAACTGGAGCATATTATTGTAATATTTCACTTTATTGTGTACATTTGTAACTTCTACCAGTTTTACTACCTGAAGGGCAAAAATGATGTTTTAATTTTCAGGTTCTTATATGCTAAAGATGAATACTCCTTAATAAATATTGGTGAAACAAATATAAAATATTAATTACTTTAAAATCATACAAAAAATTGCAACTGAAATCCTGAATATTAAACAAGCATAAAAGTCTCTGAAATATAAAGGCAAGATTCAAGGACCCCAGGATCTGAGGAATCAAATGAATGTTAGTTACCTAGGTATTATTTTTGCCTCATGTGTCCAAGACTAGATACTAGAGCTGGCAACTTTAAAAAATTCCAATGGACACAAACAAAAAAGGTCCCAAGAAAAGCCTACTCCTTCTAACCAAAAGATCAGGAAGAGGACATCTCAGCAAGGAAGAAAACTTTTTAGATAGTAACTGCTGTACTGGAGCCAAGAAAAAACAGTGGCCCTACACTCCACCTCTTCCAGCAAACGTGAAGTGGAGATCCTAGACCTCCAGATTTTCCAGACTATCATCAGGTACCACAAGCTCTTGCTGGGATGGCATCAGAGAGGGCTGATGGAGAACAAAGACTTATCTACCCAATGGGCAATAAAAAGCCATTCTTCCCAATACGGAGTCCGTAAGGACCACATGGGGATCCTGGATTTTCCCCTTACTCACAGGTAACAAGGCATATTCCACTCTCCCCACTGCGGTGGTATCAGAGGAGGCTAAAACACAAGATTTAAATAAGATCCAGGGTTCTATACCTTATTATCAAAAACATCCTGAATTTAGTAAAAAATTACTTCTCACAGCAAAATCCAGAAAGAATACAACCTAAATTTGTTGGTAAATATAAATTGAGCAAATAATCCAATCTAAAGGATAAATAATCAGCATGGAATTTCAAAAATCACTATATGATAAAATCACCATGATAATGAAAATACTAATAGTTTAAAGTTCTTTTTAAAATAATAAATGTACATTATATATTTTTTAAAAGAATATTTTATAAATAATAACAAGGAAAATGCTAGTGAGGCTATACTCACATCAATACAAATAAAATTTAAGACATAAAATATTGCTGAGATAAAGAGGAATATTTCCTAATTATAACAAAGTAAATGTAAAAGAAAATAGATAGATATAGATAGATGATAGATAATACATAGATATTTACTAAATTATAATCAATAGCATCAAAATGTATAAAGCAAAAGATGACAGAGTTTAAAGAAAAATTAGATATTTCTATATTCTCTATGCCATTTCTCATACAATGTATCACTTCACATAAAAGACCCTCAAAATAGTTTAAGTCAATATATACTTCACCTACCCTTCTTTATATTGTTTTCAAGTATTTTAGTTCTACTGTTCTACTAATGCCATATATATATATGGATATGCTATTTTAACTTGATGAATAATTCACATTCAAAAAATTTAAGAAGGGATAAAATATGTTTATATTTCACTGCACATTTGCCATGTCTAGTGGTCTGCATTTTTCCGTTAGATCCAAGTTTCAATCTGGTGTCGTTACTCTTTAGTATTACTTTTTCTTATTTCAAAATATTAAGGGGGTACAAATATTTTTGTTACATGGCTTGGCTGGTCCGACTGCAGTGGTGTTTACAACTAATTGATCCCAACCAGCTACAGATTCCTGTGTTCCTTCTCCTCTCCCACAGCTTCACTGGACCAGCCTTAAAAAAAAAAAGTTTATGATATTAACAAAGACAAAGCATTATACTTTTAGAGTTTTTCCTTATTTTTTATTCATTCTTTAATGTCTGTTTTAATTCCAGAAAGTAAGAACAATAATTCATTTTAAAAAGTGCTGATTTTTCTTAAATTTATGGCAAAACAAACAAAAAATACATATGCTAATGAGATAATTTAAATGGAAAATCTTATCAGAATTATACGCATTTGAAATGTACTATATTTTCATTTTAGAGATCAGAATTAGAAAGTACAATTCCTCTTGGGGCTCTTAAATATTATTTAATAAACATATGCAAGAATATAATGTATTGAGTCACCAATTCTTTATCATTTTCTAAAAACATCATAAAACTATGGATTTTTTAGTTGTTAAATTGGGACATTCACTTATCTTACACTTTTTAAGAAGTATGAGATCAATTTGCAGCATCTGGCTCTCAGGGGATTAGAGAGCTATGAAGAAGGGTAAAGATTTGTACTACTTATTTACACCTTTAATACTTACGTGAGTTTGAGCAATTGATTTTCTAAACATTCATTTTGAATATTTCAGAATAGCTGGCTATCTACGCTAATTAACACATCCCAAATTACTAAGAAAAATTTTTAAATGTCTTACATTTTTGCCACATTTTTTCCAAAGATGCAAATAAGTGTGCATAAAATTCTGATTTCCATGTTCTAAAAATAAGTAGCTGTACAATGCTGTTAACTTCATTAAATAATGTCAATTTCTATCAGTTTTCTAAGTCATGGCTGTCAACAGTTCTCCGTGAAATACTCCCCAAGGAGAAGAACTGAAATCTTTCCACAAATTCCAATTCAAAATTTAAGTTGTACATTTTTTGGTGAATGTTCTTGTCTATCCCCTCTCTCTGCTGTGGTGGTCAATCAGGATGTGCCCTGTTGGGATAGAAAAAAATTAACAGCAGGGCTATAACTCTGACCACACCAAGATTCCCAGAGGAATGAACCACTAGAGGGCACCACCTTGTAAAAAGGTGAGGCTGGCCAGACCTTCCTATAAGTAAGTTAATGGTGTTTATTAGAAGAGTACCAGAAGATCCCTAACTCTGAAATATTTTTAACCAGATACACCTAGTCTTTCTAGATTACTTATTGCTTTCAAAAGAGGAATGTATGCATTTATGGGACATGGCTGGCAGGAGAATGGGTTGGAGGGTGTCATGCAAACATTTTCCTATGTATGTAATTAGTGTATTATAAAAGATCTACAAAACAGAAATGGCTTTGCTTGTGAACAGTATTTCTACGTGTATAGCTTAAAACCAGTCCTTTAATCTGAAACCAAAACATGAATCAATGAAGAAGAAAAGAGAGTCGTGGAAGCTACATCTGGTATTTTGTGGCTCCTTCAGGAAAAGACTATTTTGTCTGTTTCTGATGCTGGCCTCTACCCTTTAAATCATTACTAAAGTTTGGAGCAGGAAGAAATCTGTCACCAGAGTCTACTTTGGCATTTAAACCTTATAGTAAAAATGATTGGTGGTAGCTGTGGGACTACCTTTTAGACCCAGAAACTATAATGGCTAAGGCACTCTTTGGCAAAAAAAAAAAAGGGGATAAATTTGGAAAGGATGAGAATTTGATGTTGGGATGGTTCCCTATGTACCCTTGGTATGAAGTGTACTTATGGTGTGCTAGACAATGGGGATGGGATGGTGAGAAAGACAGACAGGATATTTCTATTAGTTTTCATGGCCACTATAATAATTACCACCAATTAATGGCTTAAAACAACATAGATTTGTTACTTTACAATTCTGAAGGTCAGAAGTCTGAAATAGATCTCACTTGGTTAAAGCCAAGGTGTTGGCAGGGTGCAGGATTATGATCCTTTTAGATTATGATCTTTTCTGTACGCTCAAGGTAAAATCAGTGTTCTTGCCACCCATATGCCTTGTCTCCTGCCCCTCTTTCATCTTGAAAGTCTGCAAAGGCTGGTTGAGTCTTTCTCATACCCAATCACTCTAACGCTGACTCTTCGACCTTCCTCATCCACATTTAAAGATCCTTGTGATCACCCTGGAGCTGCAACTTCAACTTCCCTTTGCCATGTAACATAACAAATTCACAGATTTGGGGTATTAGAATATTTTTGTGGGGGCCACAATCCTGCCTACCACAATAGTATTCATAAAGCCAGAAGGCACTCTGATTTTATATTAATCTTTTCTGACTCTCATGGCCTTGCTTTACTTATTTTTTATTTAATTGAGCCCAATATGTTTTATTTGTTCTAAACTTTATATATTATACAAATGGAATTAATGATCTTAATTTCAGTGGGAATCTATAAATTATCATTTGGATGTCTTACAGTTTGTCTTGCCAGCAGCACCTTAGTGCTAAGGAACCTCAGTATAGCACCAGTAATGTCAACCAGGATGACATTATTTTTCTCTCAGTTTTATAAAAGAGAAAAAAATGAAGGCTTAAAACAGTTTTGTTAATATTCCAGCAGGCATGGCTGGGAATACTGAAGCTAATAAAAATAGTTTTCTGTTTTTAAAACCTTTGTATTTTAATCTATCTTCAGATGTTCCACTGTATGTTTTCATAGATCAATTTCCATTAATCTATATATGTCACTAAAAGATGGCTAATCTGTAACTACTAGGGAAATCCATACTTACCTTCACATTCTTGCTCAATGGATATCTTTTCCAGATAAACTTTACAGAGCCTACCCATCCAGAACTAGTCTTTCCTTTATCTAAATTCCCATTTATTTTTGTACTTATATGAATTTATCTGATTAATATTGATCTTATCGTTGTCAAGGTTTAACTTTTCTTGTAACTCCATGAATTATGCACAATGCTATGCACCCACCACAACCAATTCTATAAAACGATAATAAAAAAAAGGAATTGAGTTGAATTGTTTACAAGTTTTAGTAATAGCTCCAAAATTCTTATGTTTCTTATTTAAATGACTTAGCCTTGTTTAACTTAGTAAATCAGTAGAGTTGAGAACTATTTTTATTTATCTTATGAATTCAGAAAGTTAAGACAGACTTATTTATTCTTGTTTGTCTCATCCGCTGTTTTCTGAACAAAGAGGTTGCCTTATTTTGTGCCTTCTACTTGAAAAAGACTAGACATAATCACATTTACAGTTAAGAAAAAGAAAAAAGGTTCCTTTTCAAAGAACAGTATAAGCAAATGTGTTTCCTGTCATGTGCTTGTCTATTCTATTACATATCTCTTTGGTGATTATTTGAGATTGTAATAGTGTTGGGATATTATATTTTAACTTAACATCATTACCTAGGAAAAAAAGATATTGATAATGTAATACCTAAATACTTTTCAACAAAAACCATAATCATTTACCATCCAAAAGGCAATAATTTTTGTCTTAAATTATTTTTGAGATTGTTGAAAAATAGACATATTTTCAAGCTCATTTCCAGTTGTCAGTAATATTACTGATTTAAACAGAATTTTGCCTTTATACTAAATATTATTTCTTGAATGAAAGACTGCACACTTAGATCAATTCAGGTGTATTATTCTTAAAAGTCATGACAAGTAAGTATGATCATAATGTAGCTTCATGTTGCTGAATGAAATAATCCAATTCAATATAAAAACAAGAAAATAGATCAAAAAGCATGCAGGATTTCTTTTCTTTTTCCAATTTACTTATATGTAAAATTTGATTTCTCAACCTAGAACATTGCTAGATGTACAGTAATATAAAATATAAAAAAGAAAATAGATTTTACTGTTGAGAAGATCAGCCCATCTTCTCCCTCCCTTCCTTTCACAGAGCCCTAAGTTGTTCACACATTATCCTAAAAAGCTTTACATTTCTGTTCAAATAGAACTAAGGTCAGCTCTGTTGCATCATGTAATACCTTTTACCATGACTGCTGATGTCACTACTATCTCTGCCCCTTGGAAGAACTACATTATTTCATACTATTACTGCTACTCCAAGGCACCCATGGGTACCAGCAACCCAGGCTCCAATAACTATTCCTGATGTTATACAGAGGTTCAGGTTATTGCTAACCTTGGTCATCCCAACCCTGTAGCACCACTAATATTAAGCTTTTCAATCCCATAGCTGTTCTTGTTGATCCTACCAAGTGGAGGGGAGAACCCTCTTCCAATTTCACTTAAACATGTAGGTAAACTCCCCTAAATGATACTCTTTTGTGTATTAGGGTGGTGATATTATTATACTATTTTATTATATATGGTTCATTTTACTCTCTTTCTCAAAGAAATATGAGATAATTTTCCTCAGACAATGAGTGGCATTTCACATTTTAATGTCCCAAATTGTACACACAAATACACACACATAAACACAAGACCCACAGTCCCAGAAACAGAGCTTTGGGGCCTTATTTCTCTCTTATACAGTATATTAGGAGAGGTTTATATGAAGTTCCTTCTTTTCAAGTAAAGTCGAAACCCCATATCTGTGGATTCTGCATCTATGGATTCAACCAGTCTAAGGGAATAAAACAAAATCTGACATATAATGTGCTTAACAAAATCTGACATAAGTGCTCAGTAAAAGTCAGTTATGTTTACTATCTCCATATTTAAGATAAAGTCTTCTGAAATCTGGTATTTGCCATTTTGGCATATAAATTATCTATGAAACCAAAAATTTGATTAAATATTTACATTGAGCTTAGTACTTTATTAGGCACCACCAGCCCGTAAGAAGCTCCTAAGCCACGTGCCAAACTTAGCATTATTAACTTGGCAAGATCGGCTAGAACGGTTTCTTAAAATGAATTCAGCTCAACCATAAGGCAACTCTGCAGGCTGCAGCACAGAACCTCCAGGCAGGACACGTGTGCAGGTTCATTGCCAGTAAGATATTCACTCACTTTCTGTGTGCTGGGCTAAAGTAGAATCACTGGAGGAAAGGAAGTTTGATGGAACTTTCCAAAGATTTACTGTGGAAGAATTTCAAGCAGGGCTGCATAGACATTGACCGCTGGGAAACTATATCTTTTGGCAGACCAATGGAGCAGGCAATTGCCATTTGGACCGTTCAACGCTGATAAGAAGAACAAGAGGTTACATATCGGAGACTCTTTTCGGGCATGAGCACAACCAAGTGGACCATGGGATGAGCGCAAGCCAAGTGGGGACCATGGGAGACGCTGATAAACATGATTATGACATGAACTTTGAAACATAATTACAAGCAATTTCTTTGGCATCATACATTAACCAACATTCCTAACAGGTAGATAATATATTCTCTTTTAAATTGAGAGTAAGGGCAAGTTCAATTAGTGTCAAATCGAAAATTAAGGCAGAAGTTCAAATTGTGCAAACCAAGATTATAAAGCCAATCTATGTCTTAATAACTACTTTTTTATTTTAAAAATCTGTATCATCTTAAAATACTTATTTCATACAAGAAAACTGTATCATGTAAGAAATGGCAGAAAAGAAAAGGCCAGGGAAATGGATAATGAAATCATGGTGCCAGTCTAAGTTGTGAGTATGAAAGTATTTATTATCTTCAGATGTGATTATTAGTCCAATGAAATATTTCTCTAGCTACAAAAAGAATTGCCATAAATTTTCAATCAAATTTTAAGTTAGTCATTAATTGTAAGTAGATTTCGTACAATTTACTGAATGGTTCAGTAGTGTTTACCTGTGCAATTTCTACATCTGTTGCTTAGCTTTGAAAGAACATTTTTAAAGTCCTTACATGTGATATAAGGAATATTTCTTCTCTTGCCGGAGACATCATTTATAGTTGCTTTGTTGGCAAAATCTTTGAACAGTACATAAGACTATGTACACTGTCATCAAACTTCACCAAAATAAAACAATGGTCCCAGAAGTGTTCTGTGTTGCTGATTTGCATAGCTTTCAGAATCAAAGCCCTTATCAGAAGTTTTCTCCCCTATACCATCTAATCATTGGAAAGAAAAACAATACAACATTGGTCTAAGCTAAGACTGAGCTTAAAGAAATAAACTTAATTGGGTTATTAACATATCTTACTAGGAATCAAAGAGCAGTTTTCCTTTTATTTCTTCTCAGCATGAATAGAGTTACAGCTCATTTAGCAGAATTTTTTTTTCTCTTTCCTTGTTTCACCTTGCAATAGAATCTTGACTTGTTTTTTCACCTGCCAGAGCTGCAGTTTGCCATCTTGGGAAATGTGAACAATTCTTTTAATGTACAATTTAGGTTTTTGAACATAGAATTACAAATTGACTCACCTTTCAAGTTTTGTAAAAATAGTATCTACATTAACACAAATACTAGGTGAGTTAGAAATTTAATGTTGATTAAATTAAATAAATTGACATTGTACTTCCTCTAGTTTTCTTTATAGCCCTGATATTCCTCATCACTACAACACTCTTAAAGTTAGGACGGATTACAGATACCTGAACATCTATACAAAGCTAAACCTGGAGCGCATTTGAGTGTTAAATGAGTAGAGTCTCCCTAATATCTCTATAGAAAGTAACCCTCAGCTTTATTTTCAGCCACAACTCGCTACACACATCATTCTTCCATGTCCCTTTTTCCTGTCCTATCCCAACTTCATGTATTTGTACACATTTGTATATAATTGCTGCTGCTTTACTTATAAGAAGTTTTACTGCAGAATAATAAAACTAATTTTAAATATGTATACAAGAATTTTCATTGATCACGAATTTTAAGTATTAATAATGTTGACTATTGCCATAAAATATTAATTTATTCACTCTAAAATATTTAGTTAGCACCAACTTTTTCCCAGTTACTGTGCAGGTAATGTGGGATAAGGTAACTGCTGTAGCAAATAAATTAAAAATTAGATAGCGGATCAGACAGAATAGAAGTTCCCTTCTTCTTTTCGTGACAATACTGCATGGGCTTCAACGTTAGTGGGACTGTCCTACTCAATGCAGGCACTGAGAGCCCAAGGCCGATGGAGAGCCAACCTTCATCCACATGGGACTTCATAATCACCCTGAAGATCGAATGCATTGCAGGCAAGCTGGAAGGGGAGTAGAGCAAAGAGAAGTGTTCCTAAGAAGTTTCAAATTGAAATGGTGCCCATGGCACTAAATATGAAATGTCCAATTTTGAATCAACAGTGTAGCTTATTATATCTCAAACAAGAAGCAGTATAATTAATCAAAGTATGTGCCTAATCTTTCCATACAGTTTTGCCATCTCAACAGTAGCTTGTTGATGCCAGAAGCAAAGAAGCCTGGACAGCAAGTGGAGATGAAATCACAAAAGGCATTTTTTACAGCTTGGTGAGAATTGAATATTTTTCCTTGCAAGAAGTGGTCCAAAGCCTGGAAGAAGTGGTAGTCAGTTGGTGCAAGGTCTCGTGAATATGGTGGATGACAGAGAGTTTCCAAGTCCAGCTTCCGTAATTTAAGCAGCATTGCTGGGGTGACATGTGGTCAAGTGTTGTCTTGCAAGAGGATTGGCCTGTCTCTATTGACCCATCTTGGCTCATTAATCACAAGCATCCTCATCATTTCATCCAACTCATTGCAGTAGACATCTGCTGTAATGGATTGACCAGGTTTCATGAAGCTGTAGTGGATAATACCAGAGCTGGACCACCAAACAGACACCATTAGCTTTTTTTGATGCATTTTGGACTGTGTTTTGGCATCTTTATCCAATCATTGTGCCGAACACTTGCGATTGTCAAAAAGAATCCATTTTTCATCAGATATAACAATACGATGTAGAAATGGTTTGCCTTTATGTTGTGACAGCAAAGTAAGGCAAGCTTCCAGATGATTTCTCTGCTGATGCCCATTTAATTCCTGCAGAACCCATCTATCCAGCTTTTTTACCGTGCTGATTTGTTTCAAATGGTCCAATATTGTTGGATTAGTAAGTCAATCCTTGCTACTAATTCACACGTAGTTTGAGATGGATTCACTTCCACTACAGCTTTCAGCTCATCATTATCCACCTTGGGCCCAGGGTGCCCATGTGGCTCATGTTATAATCACCAGAACAGAACTTCTCAAACCATCTATGTACTGTGCATTCATTAGCCACATCCTTCCCAAACACTTCACTGGTATTTCGAGCTGTCTGCACCGCATTGGTTCCACAACAGAATTCATATTCGAAAATAACACCAATTTTTGACTTATCCATGGTTTCACAAAAGTTGTTCTAAAAAAATTTTGAAAGATAATCACAAGCCAAACTGTGCGTTTGAAAGACTGAGGATGTACCTCCGCAATAAAAATAAAACAACTGTCACAGTGAAATGTCAGAGATATCAACTGTCAAACTTATACTTAAGGAAATCAGATGTTTCATACTTAATAACCTAATACCTACAGTTCATTGACTATAGTTTAATCACAGTGCCCACACATTACTGTGAGGAGGGTGGGAAGACCAGGAAGAATAGGAGAACATGAACTTCGAGAGATGTGAACAGGCTGTGCCACAGAGGTCAAGGAAGAGACTTGCATAACTGATGCCATATAAAATTGAGGCTAAATCCTAAATTTAGAATCTCTCCTAAATTAGAATCTCTCTTCCTGTATCTCCCACTCTCTTTCTCCCTCTCTCCCTCTCCCGTGCTACATGGAAAGACAACATGTAGATATTCAAGTTGGTAGCTGAAGCTAAGTTCTCAGCTGACAACTAGCATCAACTGCCAGATATCTGGATAAATGAGCTTTCCTAGGATTCCAGCCCCTCAGCCTTTGTATAGTCCAGCTGAGGTTCCAGACATCGACAATGAAAACCTGTTTTTGTTTTATCCTTTTGAATTCCTTCCTAATCCACAGAATTCATGAGCGTAATGATAGGTTGTTTTATTCCATGAATAAGTAGGTTTCATAACTGGCATAGCAGAAATAAAATAATTGCCCAGGAATACCTAAATATCTACACATATGTTTTTGCAAATTTTACCTAAATTATTTATTTCACTCATAACTTCCTAAAAATTATTATTGAAATGTTTTATATGAAAATTATAATTTCTATAATCACTTAAGTATATAAGTTATGAGCCTATGAAACAACTTGGGCAAGAAGTTCTCATAGCTCCTACCTTATTCTATCTTTAAAATGAGTTTCTAAGCAAGACTCATGGAAGGATTAAATGAAATTAGATCCATTAAGAGCTTAGGCTAGTTGACTTGTGCATAGTAAGAATTTAATAGTTGCTACCAATAATATTATGAAAAGGATGATTTTCTACAGACATATAAATTGAACTGTAGGATCTTTTGCCTGTTAAATAACTCCATGTTTAAGATTATATTCAAATTCTTCAAACACCCACTCCCTTGAGTGACAATAAAAATTATTTTGGTAAAATTTTGAAATAAAAATATATCAATTACAATGTTTTTCAATCATTAATACTCTAGTCAAATATATGTATGTTCTTTACAAGAAATTTTACTGTCATTATTCCCACTCATATTAAAAACTTAATTATATTAACTTGATACATATATGAAAGAAAAAAAAAAAGAAACTCAAATGCTTTCTCAGGAGACAGTCAGTTTGAACAGAAAGATGCACACCCTAAAAATGCCATTAGACTTAATATTACGTCTCAAAGGGTCAGTAAAATGCAAAAAGACAAACTATCCACCTAAGAATTTTCTTGACAATTAAATGGCAAGATCTCAAATGTCAGATCATTCCAATGTCAAGAAGCAAGCAGAAAAAAAAATCTGCTTCTTGTAGCATATGGCTGATTCTACATGGTGTAGGATAAATAATCATCCATAATGCCATTATCCTCAGGGCACAAAGATCTCCCTCAGAAATCTTTTATAGAACATTTTTTAAATCACTCACCTGTCTTGAAGTCTTTGGTTAAGCATATTTTCTGCAACTTTTTTGAATTCTCAGCTCAATGCAATACAATTAAAATGCAACTAATCCTATGGAATCTATACAAAAGAAACGGAATTTAAGACATGATGAGAAGGGGTCAGAAGATTCCCTACACATGATGTAACTATTTGGTAAATTAGAAATAATCAAAATAGAATAAAGAAAAACGTTCCCAAATAATGGAGCTAATGTATATGTGACTAAAGAAAACAACAGCTAGGGTTAACATCACAAACTTCCATTTATTGTAATGACTATAGTTTTTTAATATAGCACTAAAAATATTTCCTAGGACTTAAGAGTGACTAAGTTATCCTTCCATTGTTGTTTTCATCTCCTCTCGGCCTCCTCCTCATCCTCCTCCAACTTCTCCTCTTCATTGGGGTATAATTGACATACAATAAATACCTCATATCTCACATTAAAATTGTCCAATTTGATAAGTGGTGATACATACCTACACACATACACACACCCATGAAATCATGGCCACAGTCGAGACAGAGACCATAGCCACCATCCAGCACTTCCAATAGTTTATTCAGGTGACTTTGCAATTGATTACTTCCCCTTTCTCCTGTGAGTTCCCTAACATCCACTGATAGACTTTATGTTACTATAGGCTAGTTTTAATGTTGCAGATGTTTATATCAATGAAATCATACAGTATGTACTGTTTTTTAATCTAGCTCAGGTGTGAAGAACCTGCGGCCTTAAGACCACATGTAGCCTTCTAGGTCCTTAAGTGCAGCCTTTTGGCTGAATCCAAATTTTACAGAACAAATCCTTTTATTTTTGTTAGTACATTTTTGTTCATCTTTTAAATTTTTATTTTATTTTTAAAATGAACATATTTAAAATACCAAAGGAAAAAATAAGTTTCAACAAAATAATCCTCTCAGATTGACCAGCACAATTAGGACATTAGTAAGCCATAAGGGCTAAATTGATGGCTCCAATGCTCATGATTTAGTTCTAACTTCCCCCGCCTGACTGGTTGCCACTATTGCAAGAGGCTGGTTGTCAAGAGTTTATGGGTGTTGAGTGTGCCAGTCTTTTATCAGCTTTTGACAACAGTGCACTGTGTTTCTGTTTGAAGTGGAATTTGTGAATAGTTGCACAGCTCGACAGTATTTTTTTAAATTCTGTCTACTTAAGAGCCCATCATGTCAAAGAAGACCAAGAGAACGCTGAAGGAAGAAAACTGATTTTTTAAATGAGGATTGGGAATTGCAATATTGTCTTGTTTCTGCTAAAGATGAGATGATTTTCTTGCTTTGTGATACTGCAGTATCAACATTAAAGAAATTCAGTGCTCGTCAGCACATAACGCTCATAAGGACCACAAATATTTTAAATTAGAGAGAGAGGCACAATAGGTGTATTGTAGAAATTAAAAGATGAAAAGCAAAAGCAAAGACAATTCTTTCAAGGAGCAATAAGACCTGGAAATAATTCCACTGAAACAACTTATAAAGTAGCTTATATACTTGGGAAAAAAGGAAAGCCATTCAGTGATGTAGAAACTGTGAAAGAATGCATTGTCAAAGGGTCTAAGCATATTTTTACAGACCCCAACAACGTTTCAAAGTACAAACAACTGCCTCTTTCAAGGAGAACCATAATTGATCGGTAGCATGAATTAGCCTTCAACCTAACAGAACAACTTCACGCAATTCTTCAAAAGGAAAAAATATATGTAATTCAGTTTCTTTGGATGAATCAACTGATACTACTGACTTGGTGCAGGTTTTATACTTCATTTGGGTCACAGATTTTCTTTGCTACAGAGTTACTCACTTCATGCACTCCTGTGAACAAAACACAGGGAATAGATATCTTCAACAGCTTTCAAGATAAATATTGTGAAGTTGGACTGAATTTGGTAAATTTAGTGAGTGTATGTATGAATGGTGCACCTTCCATGACAGGAAAACCTTAAGGGTTTATTGCACCTATTTAAAAAATTATTAATAGATCCAGATGCTCTCATTTCTTTTCATTGTATCTTGCATCAGCAAAATCTCTGTGCTAAAGTTACTATTTTAAGTAACACTTTGCAACAAGTTATAAGTATTGTTAACTATATTCCTGCAAGTGCAACATGGCATTATTAGTTTCGTAACATGAAGATGAAAGATGAGGTATTCTGTATGGATTTACCGTATCATTCTAAAGTGCATTGGCTATTGCAGGGACAGGTGGTAGCCAAATTTTCTCTGTAAGAACAGATAGTTAAACTTTATGAAGAACAGAATCAGCAATGTGAATTATTGAAAGACGATTTCTATAGAAATGCAGCATTTCTGTGTGACATCATGTCAAATCAAAATGACTTGAATATTTCTTTGCAAGGTAAAACTAAGTCTATATACGGTATGTGCAAAAAATTTTTTTTAAAAGCTATCTTTTTTCAAAACACTTCTTCAAAAGCAAATTTCAGATGAACATTTTCACCCATTAGCAAAGGTCATTGATGAGGAGGATGATATATGTGAATCATTTGAAGAATATGCAGCTGTTGTATAGACCTATTAATTGGACAATACGATGAAAGGTTCACTGACTTTGAGAACCATGACATCAGACTCAAATTAGCATTTCAGCCTCACCTACTTTATATCATCAAAGTACCTGAAGAACTACAGACGGAATTGATTGAACTCTCAGTAGATGACATTTTAAAGTCATTGTTTGATGCTAAGAAAGATCCAATTGAAATATGGAAAAATGCAATAGAATACCCACGCCTTCAGCAACAGGCCCCAAAAAATGCTTTCTTACTTTTCAACCACTTGTTGCTGTGAATCTATAGTCTCCTACTAACCCTAATCAAGGTGCCCTTAAGGTTACAAATGACTGATACCCATCTAGAGCAGCAGTCTCCAACCATTTTGGCATCAGGGACTGGTTTCATGGAAGATAATTTTTCCATGGGGGTGGGGGGAAGGAGATGAGGTGGAGCTTAGGCAGTGATGCCAGTGATGGGGAGGGGAGCCACTGTAAATACAGATGAAGCTTCCCTTGCTCACCTGCTGCTCACCTCCTGCTGTGCGCTCCCCCACCTTCCTGAGTTTCATGGAAGATAATTTTTCCACGGATGGAGCAGGGGCTGCGGGCTGGTACCAGAAGATCAACTGAAACTGCGGACCTCCATACTGCAACCAAATATTCAAATGCTTTCCAACACAAAGCAGACACAATGAAGTCATTAAAAGGTTAGTTAACTTGAAAATTAACCAAGAGTTTTCATTTTTTGACATTGTGACATATATAGTATTAATAGTTAGATTTTTACAAAATAATGTACATTTTAAAGTATGTTTAATTGAAGTTTCTTGAATGAATGCAGCCTTATTTGATTACAGCTAAATTAATGCATCCTTCCAACATGAAAATGTTCCCCACCCCTGATCTAGTTTCCAAAGATAGCACTATGTCTTATTTTCTTTCCTATTCCCCAACACAATTACTGAACATACCACCAATAAATACGTTGAAATTTCTTGTGACTATAGTGAAGAGATTTTATCTATATGTGTAGAAAAATAAAGGGAATAGCCTTTCATAATTAAAAACTGAATTAAGAGAAATCTTGCAAAACTGTTTTATTTTATCCACAATTCAAAATGTGTATTTCTTAACTGGACTTATGTTCTGAACTTTATTTTATCTTTCTGTGTACTTTCTGGAAATATGTGTGTGCTGAAATGAGGTTACTCTGACATTTAGGACTTTTGTTTGCTTGTGTGTTTCTCCTCTAAAAGCCATATGCTTGATGATTTCATTTTACCGGTTAACATGTGGCCCATAAAGAAAATTGCTCTGACCTTTTCACCACTATATTTTCCCAGCTAGACCAAAAAACCATTCCTTACTGAGAAAGCAGTATCATTCTTATTTGAATAGTAGAAAAAGTAGAAAAGTAGATGTTGAATGAAATAGTTTTTATTTTATTAACAATGGCAAACCCAATTTTTAAATTAGCAGAACACATTCCATCACTGGTGTTGAAAGAAATAATTAATCCCCACACTGTAGGTTATAGATATAATTCCAGGAATTATAATATCAAATATTTTATGAGTTATAATCTAATTCATAGGAAAACTGAAACTTACAACACCATCCAAGGTGTAAAAATCAGCAGGTCTACCAAATTATATTTTAAAAATTTGTTATTATATCCTACAGTCAAGAGATTCATAAATTATTCTCCTTAAAAATCAGCATATGATGCTTGTATTTAGTTTCCTGTGGCTACTGTAACAAATTGCTACAAATGGGTGGATTATAACAACAGAAATTTATTCTCTTACAATTCTGGAAGCCAAACATCTGAATCAAAGTATTGGTATCAACAGGGTTGCACTGTCTGTGAAGACTCCAGGGGAGAATTGACCCTTGCCTCTTCCAGTTTCTGGTGGTTCCAGAGGTTCCTCGGCTTGTAGCTACATAACTCCAATGTCTGCATCAGTCTTCACACAGCCCTCTCCTCTGTGTCAGTGTCTTCTGTTCTGCCTCAGATAAGGACTCTTGTCTTTGGAGTTAAGGCCCACTCATGTAATCCAAGATGATCTCATATCGAGATCTTTACTGCATCTGCAGAGACACTTTTTCAAAAAAAAAAAAGGTCACATTCATAGGTTCTGGAGGTTAGGACAATGACTTTAGGCCAGAATTCAACATATTATACTATCAATATATGCATATACTTTGTTCCTGCAGTCAGAACTCAATCAAAGTTGTATTTATCTGAAATCTAGACTGTATCATGTATTCTGCATGCCTTTTACACATCAAAAACATAAATTTGTTTACCTTTAGTCATCAATTTTCAGAAAGAAAGTTGATTTCCTATCATCTTCCTCAGAAGGTGACTATATTTATTTACCTAGAATGTTCATGTGGGTTCCTGCTTTCTTTTGCCATGACTCTAGTCTTCTGTGACAGTCTCCTAACCAAGCAGAATGACAATGTTTGCCAGGCTAAGCCATTTTCCCAAAAACAACTGGTTTATTTTAGCAAAAAAAAAAGGTATTTCAAGATCAAAATCTACATGCTAGTGTTGTTCATTCTTCTGAGGGTCTCACTATTTTTAGACCCCTTTGGTGGACAGAGCTAGGAATTATATGTGAGTGTTTATATAAAATACCTGTGAGTACATATTATTATTCCCAATTCAAATTAAGGATTATAGATCTTTTAATTAACTGCCTACTCTGTATCTCCTTTATTCCACACAATAATTCCTGGTACTTAAAGACAACAGGATCAACAATATTAGAATCACACATAAGTACTTATTTTTTTTTACAAATACCAATACTAATTCTACCATCAGTGATTACTGAAAACATTTTAAAAGTTTTATTTGCAAATATTCTTCCTAAAATATTGAATTATATCTTAAGATACAACCACTGCATGTACCACTGCACTCTCTCCCTCTTAGTCTTCATCTAGCCTTAGTTTCACAAGTAAAGATACAATTAATGTCCAGTTTAACACTTATCCCTTTTTTCAATAGCTCTTTAGTCATATTTATTTTCAACCTCTTTCTTTGGCAGATTACTTAAAGACAGCTAGTGGAACAATATTACCTTAGTCTTGAATGTTAGTAATAAATTGTGCCTTTTATATATAATAGTTTTCTTGATTAAAAATTGCTTGTTTCACCCTTTATTTCCTTAACTATCTTAAATATGTGACTCATTTTTCATCAGGCATAAAGCACTGCTGTCAAATTTTGATTATAATCTAACGTTATTATGTGTGCAAAAAATTTTTCTTTTACTTTGAACTCAAGAAAAAGATTTTATGTCTTGATGATGGTCATCCTAATTCAATATTAATAGGTACACTGCATACTCTTTAAAAATGTAGATTGAATTTAATTTTATTTCCACAAAGTTTTCTTGAATTATAGTTTTTAGTGTTATTTGGTTCCCTTATTTTAGTTTTTGGCTCTTCTTTGCCTATCTTTAATATTTGTCACTATCTCAAAAATCCTTTGTATCTCTTTTTTTCATTTTCTTTCCTATGCTATTTACTCTGATTTTTTTTTAATATCAGGGTTTGGAGAGATTAAAAAATTGAGCTTCTGCCACTACCATCTCTCCAGAATTCCACCCATGATTTGCATTTTTCACTTCACATTATATTTTTGCAATTCAGCCTCATGGATAAATGTAGCTATGCTCTATTGTCTTCTCTGATATATAGTATACATCTATATGAATATGCAAAGAACATATTTATCCATTTGTCAGGTTAATCATTGCTAATAAGTTTTGTTTTATTGTTACAAACAAGATTTCTATAAATATTCTTGTGCATCTCTACAAGTACACCCATGGAAAAACTTCTCTAAGGCAGTACCCCTCGAAGTGTGGTCCAAGCTTTGGAGAAAAACAGAGAGAAAAATCAGACAAGGTGAGTTACTAAAAAATATGATAGGCTGAACATTGTTCCCAAGTGAGACTGAATATTAGGGACTATTTCCACTGTTGGACTAGATTCATTTTAAATTAAGACTGAAATTCTTTTTCCCTGATTACTAGCAGTCAGTAGGGACTTGTGCAGAAGTCCACATACATCATAGATAGTACTGTAGTGCCATATCTTCTCTGCACATCTGAGTTGCACTGTGAATAAACTTTCTGACCTTTCTATAGTTCTCCTAGCTCTACAGTATCCATTAGAGTTAAAATCCCTGAAACCTTTTTTGAACATATGGCCCATGATTTCCATATCATGTCCTCCTTCCCCATTTGTTTGAGGAAAGGTTTTATTATATAACAAATAGGCAGCCAGAGATCTGGACATGTCTGGAGATAATAGGAATAGAGGTAGAAAACGTTTACACTATGGAAATTATGTTTTACTGATGCAGGTTAAAAAAACAAAACAGCAGCTAGAAAGAGACCTACTAAGATGAAGAAAGAATATACATTCAGTTCCTTGAACTCAGAAGAATTTCCATTCAGTGAGTTTCAGATGGTTTCAGAGGGTGTTGGAGGAGACAGGGACTGATCCAGACAAATGGGCTGATCTAACGTGTGGTAGCTGAAAGGGCAAGAGCACGTACCGCGGGGTGAGAAAGAAATCTCGATTCAAAGATTAAGATAAGTTTTGAAGCAAGTTTCGTTTTACTTTCCAAGGGAGGTAAGGAGATGGCATGAACGGGAGAAGAGAGGCCGGCCCCGAGAATGAGTGGCTGAGGTTTTACTGAAATTTTTAAAGAGCAGAAAAGTTGTTATTGTGAAATGATAATGGAAGGCAGTTTTTTTCCCAGAGTATTTGTTGTTGTAAAATGGAAGGTGGGTGTTTTCCAGAGCAGTTGTTTTATGTTAGGCTGGTTTTATCTGACTTCTTAGAATGTGGTCTGGCAGATGCTGAGGGGCTACGTGCCCTCTTCTATTTGTCCAGTGTTTTTCCAGTTCTGCAAAACAAGCTCATAAAACAAGTTAATCCCCCACTCCCTCCCACTCCCTAGGTAATCAAGAAAGAAGCAAACACTGCAGCCAGCACACCATTATGTACAGGGATGTTTTTAATGCCATCCCTTCAGTAATAGCTGACAGCAAACTCGTATTTGTGTTTATAATTATTTCCTCCCTCCTGAAAGAAGATTATCTCACTTTTCCCATTGCCATGTGATTTGCCATGCCTCCTGAGGGAAGGGAACACAGTCCTGACTCTCTGAGTTTTGTTGTGGCCAGGTGGCATCCTGACCAGTGAGGAGACATGATGTACAACATCTCTGAGTGGAAGCTTTAAAACGCAGCACAAGCTTTAACGTGTGACCATGAAAAGAGTACGATCTATATACAAGTCCCTCCTTCCAGGGTGCTGGAATGAAAAAATACCTGGAGTAGAAATACAGCCTTTAGCCAAATCATAGCCTACCTTCAGCTAAGAAATTAATGTTCGTTAATGTAAATCACTGAGATTTGAAGATTATTTGTCAGTGCAGCAAAACTGACTAATACAGATGTTAGTGAAAAGGCAATATAACACATGTACATTGTAGCTCCCAAGTTTATATTATTAAACACAACCCCATAAAGCTTGCTGTTTAAAAATTTTCTGCTTAAGGTCAAAATTGGTCCTACAAACTGGAAAAAGGAGAGCCTGGGAAAGAAAGGTAGGAGATCTTATTTGTTGGTAGTGAAAGAAAATGGCATTTGCTAACAATAGGGCTTAGAGATGGTCCCTGTTGTTTTTAATTTTATGCTGCAAACCTTCTTGGATTTCTCTCACATAGAAAAACAAAAATTTCATCCATATCAGCTTGCAAAACATGGAATATCCATGACAAATGATCAGTTTTTTTTTTCCCCAAATAACATTTGGCATTTGCCATTCTACTGCTTAAAAGGAGATCCAAATGTCTCCTTCCTTTTTTGCCTCACCTGACATTAGCAATTCCTATTGGCTTGGAAAAATTTTTTTGACTAAGAAATCCTTCAGTTACGGCCCACAATTTATACAACTCAACTCAAAAAGAATTCTCTTCTGCAATTACTTTTAACATTTCAGAATTTAGAGTGTTATAAACAATAATTGCCCACAATTTTCAAAACATTTATTTCTATGACAGTCCTAAAAACTGTTCCAAGAGAGAATATTCATCTATGTTCTTTACTTGAAGAAAGAAATATATGCAAAGAATTAGGCAACTTTCTTTAAATGTACAAGTGATTGCAGAATCTGTACAAGAACCCCTGACTTCAAACTTCAAAGTCTAAATTATTTCACTGAAAGAAGATGTTGCACATCAACTTAATGTTATTTTTCTTCCTCTTGCTGATTCCTTAACTCCAATGCATGTAAAAATAATTTCATAAATACAGATTACTATCACTATAGATAACTATATAACTGATACATTGAGAAAATCAGTTTGGCCTAAATTGTAAAAAATTAGGAATGATTGATTACAAGGATATTTTATATTTCAAAGACAATGGAATGGAAAAAGAGAGAACAGAAGGTGAAAATCATTTAACTATTATATCATTAAATTTGTAGATATTTCTATTGTATTTTATACCTTAAAAATTCAGCCTAAAAGCCAAGTCATTCACATAGATTCATCAACATGCAAAATGATATCTACTGCCTCTCAAAGTTATATCTAGTCCTTGTAAGTCTAATCAATATCACAGTGATGATGCATGTACATTGGAGAACAGCTTTAGGCTATGTTATTAGATTCATGCTTTTGTGAATTTTCAACAGAAACAAAGTATTTATTTTGGCAGCAGATAATAATGATGACAAAAGTAAAATAAAACCTAAGAAGTGGAAATAAGAAGTGGAAATAATTTTAACTGAGGGAAATGTATATTGCAAGAAAGTACTGATAATTTTGTATAAATCTCTTTGCTAGAATATTTTCATGTATGACTTTTAGAAAGGTCTAATTTGCATTACAGGACAGTCATATCATAATCATGTTTCATTTAGGAAATTTAACTATGTGTCCCTAGCAAAATACTAAATCAGGTAGAGAGAGAGAGAGAAAAACTGAGCCTATGCTTGAAAGTAAGTATGATATAGAAAATATGAATCTATTAACAGTTTTCCCTTTTTAAATTGCAATTCTCAAGTACCAAAGTTTCTATCAAAACATGAGCATCTCATTATGCTGATTATTTAGAGTTAAAAACAAAACCTTGACTGCTTCATCTGGTGCTTAATCAAAGAAATAGCTACCCATCCCAATAGAGAAAGTAAAATTGTCGTATTAGCTTTAAAAAGAATGACTATGTCTATTTTCAAATGGTTTCTTCATGAGAAAATTTGGAGGAAGTTTTTGACCATATGTAAAGTTTGCCTTTTCTGCTCTCTAGTACCCAATCCTTACATCTGATACCCCTCTGTATGGGTTTAGTTCTAATGATCTCAAGTATAATCTTGCAAGCTGAACAATAGCCATCCATTTCCGTGTGTACCTGGTATCTTCCTCTTTCGGCAGCATTCAATGAAGATTAATTTTTAGCCAAATGATACATTTTTAAAAAACTACTTGTGGTCAAATTTAATATTATAAAACAAGATAATACAGCTTAAATTTTATTTTGATTTCTTCTATGACCACGACATGGCTGCACTTTCTTGACTAAACCTAGTTTATTTTTAGTACACATTGCAGGTACAAAATAATGTTATGTGTTTTGGCATTTTGTTTTTCAGAATGTCCAGCAATTATCAGCATATACAACAATACAAACACAAATAAGGAATGAATAGTCTCATTATATGTATATAAAATAATTTTCAGAATAAATTAGGCATATTTCAATAAGCACTGGAACAAATAGTAGAGTATATATAACATTTAAAAACTATATGATAAAATGTTATCAGTTATCTTCAGTTCTAAAGAGTTTTGTGGTCTTTGGCCAAACCAGCTTGCAGAGGTAGTGGGTTTGGAATGGTAAACTAAGAAGTTCCCTTTTAAACACATGATATTTGAATTTTCTACCATTAAGTGAAGACGTGAGTAGATAGTTTTAACTATTCAAGTGTATAGAAGCATACAAGAAATTCAGGGACTTGTTTAAAATGTTGATAGAAATTTGAGTCAAACATATTTATAGTATTTAAAGTAAGAGACTGGATTAGATCACAAATAGAGTAATAGATATAGAAAGCAAAAGCTGACTAAGGATTGAGCTCTAGGGTACTTCCAAACTTAGGAGTCAAAAAGATGAGGAGGAGCACGCAATTATAACCGAGAAGGGAAAGGAAGCCTGAGAAGTAGGAGGAAAAGCAAGTGAAGGTACTGCCTTGGAAGCCAAGTGAAGAAAATGTTTCAAGAAGCAGAGAACAACCAACTATATCAAATGCCCCTGACAGGTCGACTAAATGAATATTGAGAATTGGCTGTGTTTACTGTGTATTTATATAGTTTTATATATGTAAATATTTATAACAGGTCATATATAGGTACAGATAATTTAATGACAACATCAAGCAGTTGCTATTTGCCACAGTGTTCTAAATTCATTCAATATATTAACTAACTTAATTTTCTACCAATCATGGGAGGTACATGTTCTTATTCTTCCCATTTTATAGGTGAATAAATACACACATACACATACAACTAACTTGTACAGAGTGCCACATATGGTAAGTGGCACAGCCAAGAGTCAAATTTAGGCAGCCTGTGTACACTTTCCCAAGGATACTTCTATCTCAGTTTTCTCCCCTTTTAAAACTTCCACGAATGGGGCTTTCTGACCCTAAGACTCAGAGGGCCACGCATAGATTCGATACAACCACACGCACTTTGTGCTCATAAGACTTGGCTTCCCTAGGATGCCATTTTTTTAGAAAAAAAAAATTACAAACTCATGAGATGCTTTATTTTTGGAAGAGAGGTCTTGGAATCTAATTAGCAATACTAATATTTACAATCAGAAGGTATTTATTTTACAGCTTTCATTCTGAAATTCTATAAAATAATATTTAATATGGTTTCATCAGTGTTTGTGACAGTGTACTAGACTCAAATTGAAAGAGTTATAAAATCCTGTTTCCTTTTAAGATTTTTTCAAAGTAAGGAGTTACTAGATTATGGAAGATTAGTTTTGACTTCATCTTTAGGTTAACGCTGAGCTTGGATTTAAGTAAGGAAACACAGTGTTATTAAATCTCTACTTTTAAATGTGTGGAAGATTCAAAGTGGAGAATGATTTAGTGAGATAAAGCCCATAGTCAGGAAGAACAATGAGAAAACCCCTAACAAGCCAGACAAGGAAGGAGGTGGACATGTAATTGATGATAGAGATAAGTGAACAGCTATTAGCGCTATTTAAAAATAGAAACGACATAGCTAGTGATTGTTTCTGTGGCTGAAAGAACAAGGAGTAGAGAATAATCTCCACATATTTTATTTAACTAAGTAGATGATGATGCCATTCATTGGCCTAAGAAGACTGAGGAAGGAGTGAATATAAGGATCAAAGTATGAAGAAAAATTGATTTTATTTTGAATCTGATCAATATGAGATGTCTATAGAACTTTCAAATAAATGGAGGTTTCAATAGGCAGTGTTATAATGGACCTAAAGATCAGGTGATTGATTTGGGTTGGAGGTACTGCTTTGATTCTCAGCTAAATATCACTTCAGGGAACTCTTTCTTTACCATATTTTCATTGCTGGGAGGTGCCCTTGTTAAATTTTCTTGTGACAGTCAGACAGGGACATGGAAACCATGTGAGATATTTAAACACATAGAATTTTAATATGATGAATTCTTACATAGTTACTGAAGAACTGAAAATACAGAGATAGCAATTGTAGAAGCAGCTAGCACTTCAGGGCTACAGAAACAAAAAGAAGAGGTTACATCATACCATACCATACCATACTTACCATAATTTAAAATTCTTATTGGTTAGGAAGGGGAGCTGCCCAGCTGGTCAGGTTCCAGACCTCTGAGGAAATAGCACTGTCCTGCTAGTTTTATTATCTCTGATAGAGTTCTAATGTGGCAAGCTCTGAAAATGTGAAAAAACGTGAAAACTGGAAACAATTGCTGCTGATACCAATTCCTGCTGTCTGGAATTTGCTGGAGTTTTCTAACAGGAATAGCAAACAGATAAAGAGACCATTCACTTCTCTCTGCAAGGTCCCCTTTAGTGCCCCCTATTATCAGAAGCTAAAAGAGATCTAATTTGGAAAGAATAAATGTAGTTATCCCAGTCCCTGCCCAAGCATCACAAAGCCAATGACAGGGTGGGTTTATAGAAGAGAAAATAGCTTAATAGCAAAAATATCTGTCTAGCACCCTGTCTTATACGTTCCCTTCATTGCATTTTCAACAGTTTGCAATTATGTAGTTTGTAATAATATACAATTTTTTGGGGGGAAATAACTAGAGATAGGTACTTGTCATCATGTTTAGATTGCAAATGCAAACAGAGCAAGGACTTTACGTACTTTGTTTATCCATGTGTCCCCCGTACATAGTATAATACTTGTCTATAATAAGTGCCCACTATTTGTTAATGGAATGTATATATAAATAAATGAGATTTGGATCATGAAAGTTCTTGGCAATAATTTAATAATCAAGTGTAAAAATATTATTTGTACCAAATCTTATCACTTTCATAAGCAATAATAAAAACAAAATTTATCGTATGCTTTAGTTTAGTCATATACCAGAAGTGGCAAGATGCCTATATAACTCTCAGATTTATTAAACAGTTATGAATTGTAGGAAAATAAAAGATGTCATTAAACATCTTTTTTAATGAAAATTTAAGAATAGTAACAAAATGTATTTTCAGATATGAATGAAGATCTTTGCAACGCTTACATCAGAGAGCCTTTATATTATAATAGTACCATAGACAGGAATAAGGCCAGATGGGCTGGATGGAATAAGAAGCAATTCACACATTATTAAAAAACCCTACCTTTTATTTATATCATTTCAACAGGAAAGTTCAAGACAGCAAATTAGAAGCAGCTGGCTAGCAACCATCAAGTAAAAAACCATAATCTATTTCCTTAATATCCTGCAGACCTGATTTTCACGTTGATCTGAATAGAATGGGAAAGCTGTGGTAGAATTTTAATTTTATAATCCCAATTTCTACTTTGGATAGAAAAATCTGTATTTCCGAATTTGGAACATTAGACAAGCATATAAAATTCTTAAGCGTAAAACAAAGCCTATGCTAAAGACATGTTTTGAGGTTTTAATTTCCATCATTACCTTATCAGCTAAAAAGATATGCCACATAGAAAATTATTTAAATTCAATTTATATTAAAGGTTTTTATTATAGAATAAGTGAAGTGATACAGAATTTTCTACATTGATCTCCTGCTCCAACTCACCTCGTTATTTTCATGCCCTCTCCACTATCTTTAGGAGACAGGTACTTGGTTAAACAGGAAAAAAAAAAGGCAGTGAAGAACTCTGTTGACACAAAAATATCAAGTTATGTTATAAAAGGTTTCTGACCCCATAAAGACAGGTGTAGGCACTAGAGGTGGGAAAAGAATGTTCTAGGAGTAAGAGAGAGGAAGGAAAATTCAGATGTTCAGGAAACTCAGACTTTGATAGCCTGATTAGAGATTCAGTAGGCAAAGTGAACTTTTTAAAATGGTACTGTGGTCCCTGAATACTTATGATTATCCAATAATATTTTTATATTAATGAACCATTCCTCCTTGCCTTTTCAGATACTACAGGGCATAATTATGAAATCAAGCCAATTTCAATCTATTCTCTATTTAAATCACATTTCCTGTGCTTCTTACTACACAAATGTCCTGTTAATAATTCTGGCTTTGTCTGAGCTTGGTTCTGGGTTGTTAGGGCAAGAATTATGAGCCCACACTTGGGCCTCAGTAGGAATCAGGGTAGAATCATGGAGCCATGAATTTAATAACCTGTCATTCAAATTAAGAAGACATAGATTCAATGTTCTTGAAGAGAATTCTCTTCTTGAGAAAGCAAAGATTAAAATGAGCTGTTTTAGAAACCATATGAAAAGTTTGTATCTTTACAAAACTTTGTCCTGTACTACGTGTAAGTATGATTATTTGAGAGTAAATTTTATACCTGGCACTGTGCTCATCCCTAGGAATACAAGATAAATAAACAATTGAGTTTTTCCCCTTAGGAACTCTCAGTCCAGTGAAGAACACAAATATGTGAAATGTTAATGCGTTCCAAAAATAATTATAGTTAAGTATAGGATTTCAGGGAGGGGGGGTTGTTTCAGACAAAAATCTTACATGGTTCCCCAATTTTTCCAATGGCCTTATTCTGGCCTAATGTCTTATCTACCTACAAAACTGTCCAGCAAACAGCAGAGAGAACTGATTAACCACTCATCCTGAGAGTGCATGCCAGCTCAACCAGCATAATGCCAGGAGTTTCTAGCCTCCCACCACTTCAAGGTGGTAGATGGAACAACATATTATAGGGCATTGGATCTGGCACCATAAGCAGCAATATAAAGTGCCAAATGATGCAACTTGCAAAGGCGGAGAGTTAGTTTCCCACGGGATGAACTTTGACTAATAAAAAACAGGAAGTCGGGTAGAGGATTTCATTTCCTTCCTTCCTCACTGCCGTGGACTTCTCCAAAGAATGGCTATCTATGCAGTCTCTCCTGAGAAGTCCTGCAAATGAGCAAACACATCCGCAAAGTGAACTGGTATGCCTTTCCCTGAATTATACTGAAGCAGTAGCCAGCATGGCAACATAGAATTTCCAATTGCTTCATATAAACTATCAACACCTTAAAAACTCTTGCCTAAGGTTCTATTTCCTAGAGGTCTTGAATTAAGGCAATTAGCGTGGGTGTGGTGCTACACAATATACCCTTAAGATGGGATTTTGTATTTATATTAACCACTTATCTGAAAGAAATAGGGACCACGTTACTGTTTATAGGAAGGATTCTAACAACTCCTGTCATACAGTAATATTGCACTTATTCTATTACCTGTGGAAAAGTGGGAGAAAGGGCAAGAGCAGGGCGTGGCATTGAGAGATAAAATAGCAAGTAAAAGTGGCATTTAAATAGGCATGGGAATTTAAGATTATGGAATAACCTGGCTCTTCTGGCACAACTAGCAACTTATAAAAAGAAAAGCAATAACCTCAGAAAAGTCGATCGCCAACTCAAAGCATGCTTTAAAAGCCGGAGGGCTACTACGACATCTTTAAAAGAAATCTTTATCCATTGCAGCCTCAAGACAGACTGTTTTAAAATTTTGGCTCAAGAGGTGATTATGAGGATAACAAAGCTATAAATCAGAATAACTGTGCAGACTTGACAGATTTTCTATGTACAATTCAGGCATCTGATGAGGAAAAGTTAGATCTAAAAGACAAAGGAAAGAGGTATTTGGATGTAACAAATTAGCCTGAGCAGTCCTTGATGAGAGATGCAGTTTTTCACTCCTTGCCTGAAAAGTCTAGCCTCCTCTCATGTAAAAAAGGGTAATTATTTCACCTTAAATTGGTGCTTGCAAGATATGCTTGTTCTCCTTGAGAACTACCTCAATAGCCCTCACTGTATCCAGGAGCACCATCAATGTCTAGTCTATGTTCATCTGGAGAGTACAAGACTGCTATAGGAAAAAAATAAAATAAAACTCAAGAATGCACTCGATAAATGGCAATATCCATATTTATAAAATAGTTAATTCATTAAAAAAGAGTAAATGATAAATTTTTCAAAACTTATCTGGAACATATATGATATTCTTGTGTATCTCCTTAATGTAGAAACATTGGTGTATTAACTACAACTCTAAAGAATTATTTCTGAGAATAATCTCCCTAAGGGAAAGAACAAGTGACAATGGAGTCAAATCATGAGAAAGATGGGCATTGACTTAGATGAGACCTCTTTTCAACTCTTCCACAGTGGCTATCCCAGTTGAAAGTGGCAAAAAAAAACAAAACAAAAAAACACAAGGCATTTTCTGAAGAAATAAAAAAATAAAGAGAATTCCCAGGCCTATTGGCCCATAATTCATCATTTCATGTGTCAGTTTACAGTCTCAAAAAAATGTTCAGCTTGAGCTTTGGAAATCAAAATTTTGCACAGTCAAAGCATGCTTCCAAGGTTAAATGAATATAGGAATGTGACCACATGAGACAAAGCAATTTGCTCTATCTTCAGTGACAATAAGGATTATTACCCTCTATTTGCTGCTAAAATGAATGTTTGTGCATAAATAAATACATTCAGAGAACTGAATGAATGAACATTTGAGGAATTTTCATATCACATTGACAGTTACAACATTACTTATTGAACTTCCTTTATATATTTTACATTGCCCTAGGAGATAACTAGAGACTTTTTTCAAAAAAGACAGAGGGTAGTAGAGTATAGTAAAATGTAGTAAATATTACAACACTTAGATTTATCAGGTAACCTACATTTGTAGGATAATATGGTGGCAAATAAATAGTTAGCTCTCAAAGCCATAACTATAAAGTCTGAGGATGAAGCAGAGTTTTTCTTAATACGTGGGATAAAACGTATTCTTCACTTGAAATGGGAGAACATTATGCTCTTCACCATATACTTCCAGCACAGCCACTCACAAAGAATGATTAAGAGATAGTTATTCAGAGAGGACTACTGGAATCCAAGAGAATATACATGCTAAATCACATGCTGTAAAAACAGGGAGTTTTGCTAATTTTAATTCAATTGAAATCAAATGAAAGGAACTGCCTAAGAAGCAAATCAAAACTCCCAAATATGAGAAGATAGTACAATGTTGAAGGAAGTATTCAAGGAAGATGCAGCAACAAGAAATCATCAGAGGCTGCTACACCTTCTTATATTTCTTATGAGAACACTCAATCCCTAAGATAATTTCCATCATTTCTTAAGCATCTCATTGCTACCCACTCTTTCATTTCTCCTTTCCCTACTAAGTTCTTTAATTTGTATCCTTGGAATACTAAGTTTGTGATCAGCCTTAATCTCCCTGAGTGCATTCCCTCCTGCTAGCCTCAATTGGCCGTGAGGCCTAAAAATGTCTCAAAATGAGGTTATTGCCCTCGCACCACACACATCACTGTATTAGGAGACAAACTATAAGACATCCTTATGGCCAGCCCCCAAACATTGACATGTCCATCAATTTTTTAAATTGAACACTTAAAGAACACCAGTTCTGTTGAAAGTCATGTCATCTAGGTACATCACAATTACAATCATGTCACAGAGATCTTTCCTTCTAGTCATTCTTTCCCTTTACTGAAGACTTAAGCACTGTATCACGGTTTTCTTTACTTTATTCACAGCCACGTCTGCCTTCATATTCATACACATTGTCTATATTGTTGGAAATGACTCACCTAACACTGTGACCTCGCTGGTCCTTGACTTCTTCACTGAAAACTACCTTGCCTTCCACCTCACCCCCAGGGTACCACCGACTCCATTGCTCTGCATGAGCTTGTCTGTTTACCTCTCCATTTTCTTTACAACTTTCTCTTTGTCCTATGCTTGAGAGTCGTTGCTCTTCTTTCTGTTCCTCAAACAGGAGTACTTTTTATATATTTTGAAGGCTGACTCTGGCTGTAAGAATTTTGCCCAATGCTTCAATAACATCATGTTTTACAGATTCCTTAAATTGCCATTACGAGGAAAGTTAATTATTTTTACCTATGATAATAGAAGATAGGACATAGAAGCAAAACCTTAAGTAGTATACATCACCCTAGGAAACAATCCTGGCCAAGACTTTGGCCTTGCCTTTTTCTTCATTTTCATTTGTTGCAACACTAATGGAAATACCACATTCCTCCCAAGCCTACAGACTATACTTGTTAGATTCTTTATTTATAACTTTCCCTCAGAGGACAGTGTGCAAGTTAGGCATCTCTGCCAGTGCAATCACTAGGCTAGCTTTCTAGGAGTAATCAAGTTTCCCCAGTTCTGAGCCTACTGACATCTTATTCTTGACCCTTTCATCTAATTAGTCCCGCTTTGATCCAGCCCAAGTTAAGACCTGTTAAGAAGCCCTTGATCTCCCTCAAGTCCTCTATTTGTGAGGTTAAGCTTTTGCTTTTAATATGTGGAGATTCAAATTAGCTGTTTTTTAATGTCCAAAATCAAAATGGAGATCCCTTCTTTCTTTTAGAGCTTAAAATAACCTATCAACTCTTTAGTCAGATGGAGATCTTCTTGTATCTATTAGCATAAGGAGCTCATTTGTGTTTATTATGTTATTGTTGTAGGTGTATCTAATTGTGTTATTGTTTTTGGAGAACCTTTTATTATAGTAATTGCCCTAGATCTTAATTCTTAAATTCACTATCTTAATTCTTATATTATACTTTATTACCTATTCCTTCTTACTATAATTATAGTTTCCTCATAAAGGTCTTTTTATAATATCAACAAACTATCCAAATTTAACTATATATGTAACACAAAAATTACATCTTTTCCTTCAAATTTCAAGTTTATTTTGTGTGTCAAATATTTTATAAAATACAAGTATTATATCAAACCGCATTCTCCATTTTTATTACCTGGAAATAGTCATGTTTCTTTTTATTTTATTTATTTTATTTTATTTTTTAAATTGACAGATAACATTGCATGTGTTTATCTTGTACAACATAATGTTTTGAAGTATATATGTATACACACACATTGTGGAATGGTTAAATCTTACAGAAGTTTATCAAAAAATTAAAAATAGAACTACCATATAATCTAGCAATTGCACTACTGGGTTTGTAGCCAAAAGAAATGAAACCAGTATGTGAAGAGACATCTGCATTGTCATGTTTATTGCAGCACTATTCACAATAGCCAAGATATTGAATCTACCTAAGTATCCATCAACAAATGAATGAATAAAGGAGATGTGGTATATATACATGATGGAATACTATTCAGCCATAAAAAAGAATTCCATGTGTTTCTTAACCTTTATGTTACCTGGTTAAGTATTTTGAAGTTCATTTTTACCCTTGTTTTTAAGGGAAATTTGATTAATTAAACCAGTAACTGGGCTGGACTTTTAAAATATTTATCCACATTGCAAGTTTGTGAGTTAAGTATGATTACCCTTATCTGCAATAAAAATCTGAGCCTCAAACAGACTAAGTAACTTGAGTAAATTTTTACAAGTTAGTGCTATCACTGAAATTAAACTTTTGTTGGGCCCAGTCTAGGGTGCTGTTTATTCCAAAAAAGTACTTGAGATTTTCTACATAAAGCTCAATTAGTCAGATCAGTAAGTTTCCTGCCAAATAAATTCTTCCAGGCCTTTGAGAGATGGATTCACAGGCTGTTTTACAGTACTATATTCCAGAAAACCAAAGGCTGGTCTTTAATGCCATCTAAGTAATCAACTGTTTACTTACCGTTTGCTATTTCCCTTCTGTCATTCTAGGTTTCTGTTGCTATAAAGGAATTCCTGAGGCTGGGTAATTTACAAAGAAAAGAGGTTTATTTGGCTTATAGTTGTGCAGGCTGTACAAGAAGCTTGGTGCCAGCACCTGCTTCTGTCAGGGAACTCAGGCTGTTTCCACTCATGAGGGGAGGCAAAGTGGAGCCAGCTGTGCAGATCGTATAGCAAGAGAGGAAGCAAGAGAAACGGGGAAGGTGCCAGGCTCTTTTTAAAAACTAGCTCTCGTGGGAACTCTGGAGGGAACTCTCTCAGAAACAGATAGAGCCAGAACTCACTCACTGTCCATTACCAGGAGGATGGGCACCAAGCCATTCAGGTGGGATCTGCCCCTATGACCCAAATGCCTCCCCTTAGGTCCCACCTTCAAAATTAGGGATCAAATTTCCATATGAGGTTTGGAGGGTCAAATTTACAAACTATAGTACCTTCCAAGTGACCAGAGAGAAATAAGAATTGATTTATGCTTATAATTTATTTCTGCTTGTATCATTTGATATATAATAAAATTTATTCAGTTTATTGAGTTCTGCAGTGTAAATTTTGCCCTTAATCTGCCCATTAAGTTTTTCATCTCAGATATTGTAATTTTCATCTTGAGAAGTTCAATTTACATATATACATAAAGACATGAACTTAAACATATACATAAAGACACATGCACACACAGACACACACATATATATTTCATGTCTTTATGTAACATTTATGCTGTGGACTGAATTGTGTCCCCCCAAAATTCATTGGTTTAAGCCCTAACCTCCAGTACCTCAGAATGTGACTGCATTGGAAGATAGGACTTTTAAAGGGGTAATTAAGTTTAAAAGAGGCTATCAGGGTGGGCCCTAATCCAATCTTATCAGTATCCATATCAGAAGAGGAAGATCCACCACAGGAAAGGTTGGTTGAGGACACAGCAAAAAGGCAGCCATCTGCAAGCCATGGAGAGAGGCCTCAGAAGAAACCAAATCTGCTGACACTGTGATGTTGGACTTCTAGCCCCAGAAACTGTGAGAAAATATATTTCTATTGTTTATTCCACCCAGTCTATGTAATTTTGCTATGGCAACACTAGGAAACTAATACAATGTTCAATTTTTCCTTCAATTTTTTTTTTTAATATGTGATTGTTTATTTATTTATTTATTTTATTTCATTTCAGAATATTATGGGGGTACAACACTTTGGTTATATATATTGCCCATGCACTGCCCATGTCAGAGCTACAATCGTGGACATCCCCCAAACTGTGCACCCCGCACCCATTCAGTGAGAGTTTTCCCATCCCCTCCAACCCCTCCCACCTGCCCGCCCCCTGATGAATATTATTGCCATGTGTGACATAAGTATTGATAAGTTAGTACCAATTTGCAATTCTGTGTATTTCATATGTGTCAGGTATGGGTTAGTTTGGATTGATTTTTCTCTTCTTTGGGTGTTGTTTTCCTGCTTCATTGCATATATGGTCATTTTTATTGAATGCTAGCCATTATGAATTTTACCTTTTTGGGTGCTCAGTATTTTTATATTTCTACCAATATTCCTAAACTTTGTTCTAGGACAACCTTAAGTAACTTGAATACAGTTTGATCCTTTCGGGTCTCACTTCTGTTATTTTTTAGATAGAAACAGAGCAACATTATTTCCTGCTACAGGCAAGGCAATTCTGAATACTCTATCCAAAGCCTATGAGTTATGAAACTTTTCAGGATGGCTCACAAGAACAGGCACTAGTCCATTTACTGTCCCAAGGAATACTAGGTGATGTTCCTGCTAATCTTTTCAGGTTTTTTTTTTTTTTTTTAACTCAGGCCATGCATAGTTATTGCATAAGCATATCTTGTCAGTACTCTGCTGAATACAAAAGGGCCACTCTCTGAGGGTCCCTGGAGTGCTCTCTCTCCCCTAGGGACAGTTAATGCTACCATCATTCTGGAACTCTGCCCTGTGAATTCTAGGTGCCCTGGTCTTCCCAGATTCTCAGCTCAATCTTTTTAACCTGGGCAAGTCTTATACTTTTATTCTTCTTCTTCTTCAAAATCTCAAATCTATGCTGCTTCAAAGAGAAAAACTTAAATATAAAGATAGAAATACAATTGATTATTTTTCTGAGGGATGTAAATTTCATGCACTGGAAATAAATCTTAAGGTTGCAACTCAGTGAGTGCTGAAAAATGTACACAGCCATGTAAATAACACTTTAATCATGATATGAACTATTTTCATCACCTCAAAACACAGCTTCTGTGCCTTTCCAGTTAATCCACACCCCTCCATTGGAAACCACAGTGATGATTTCTATTACTGTAAAAGTTTGCTTATTTTTATTTAGATGTAACCATACAGTATGTACTCTTTGGTGTCTTGCTTTTATTCCTTAAAACATTCCAGCATCCATTTATGTTAATACATATGTCAGAAAAGCAATATGCTATTTGCTTGTTTGTCTTTCTGTCCATGGACATTTGTGTTGTTATAATTTTTGCCTATTATAATTATAATGAACTTGCTAGGATCATTCTTGTGAAAACTTTGCCCTTATAAGTGTTCTTTTCTCTTTGGCATATACCTACTGAGTAGCATTACTGAGTCATTTTGTAGACATACACTAATAGTAAAAGAAACTGCCAAACAGTTTAAGAAAATGGTTGTATTATTTTACATTCCCACTAACTATGTATGAGCATTCAAGTTGCTTTACATTCATGCCAGCGTTTGGTGTTGTCATGCTTTTTTTTCTAACTGTGTATATTTATAGGGCACAAGTGATGTTTTGATACATGTATACGTTGCGGAATGATTCAATCAAGCTAATTAACATACCCACCACCTAACATACTTACCATATTTTTTTGTAGTGAGAATATTTAAAATCTGTTCTTTTTTTAAATTTCAGAATGTTATGGGATACAAACATTTTCATTACATATCTTCCTTTTGTACAGTTTGAGTCAATGTTATAGGTGTGCCTGTCACCCAGATAGTGTGCATCGTAGCCCATCCCCTCCTCCCCCTGCCACCTGCTTGATTTCTGTTGAGTTTTACTTCCTTAGGTGCATACCAGTGTTCATCAATTAGTTCCAGTTTAATAGTGAGTACGTGGGGTGTTTGTTTTTACATTCTTGTGATACTTCACTTACAAGAATGGTCTCCAGTTCCATCCAGGTTGTTACAAAAAGTATTAGTTCCCCATTTTTTTATGGCTGAGTAGTACTCCATGGTATAGGTATACCACATTTTATTACTCCACTCACATATTGAGGGGCACTGGGTTGGTTCCATACCTTTGCAATTCTGAATTGTGCTGCAATAAACATTCGAGTACAAATGTCTTTTTGATAAAATGACTTTTTTTCCTATGGGTAAATGCCCAATAGTGGGATTGCTGGATCAAATGATAGGTCTACTTTTAGTCCTTTGAGATAAAAAAAAAAAAAATATATATAATATATGTATTATATATAAAAAAACCAAAATAGATAGGAGAGAATAATTTGAATGTTCCTAGCATAAAGAAAAGATAAATACTTAAGGTTATACATACCTCAATTACTCTGATTTGATCTTTACACATTATATGAATGTATCAAAATATTACATGTACCCTGAAAATATGTACATCTATTATGTGTCAATGAAAAATTTTAAAATAAATAAAATACATTCACAGAAAAAAACAGTAAAATAAAATAAAATCTATTCTCTTGGCAATTTTCAAGTCCAATCACTAAGGCCCAAGAACCAGAAGCACCAGTGTCTGAGGGCAGGAGAAGATGGTTGTCCCAGCTCAGGTAAAGAAAGTGAATTTGCCCTTCCTCTGCCTTTTTGTTCTATTCTGCCCTCAGTAGATTGAATAGTGCCCATCTATATTGGTGAAGGTGATCTCCTTTACTTAGTCCACCAATACAAATGATATCTCTTCTGGAAACACTCTCACAGACACACCCAGAAAAAATGTCTTTTCAGATATTTGGGCATCCCTTACAGCCCACTCAAGTTGAAACATAAAATTAACCATCACAACCTCCTTGGTTAAGTTTATTCCTAAGTATTTAATTCTTTATGATGCTATTATAATTGGGATTGCACTATGGTCTGAATGTTTGTGTCCCCCTAAAAGTCACGTATGAATTCCTAATCCCCAAGGTGATGGCATTACGAGATGGTGCCTTTGGGAGGTGATTAAATCATGAGGGTGAAGCCTTTGTGAATGTAATTACTGCCCTTATAAAAGAGGCATCAGGCCTAGTGCAGTGGCTCACACCTGTAATCCTAGCACTTTGGGAGGTTGAGGCAGGAGGATCACTTGAGCCAGGAGTTTTGAGGTTTCAGTGAGCTGTGATGACACCACTGCACTCTAGCCAGAGTGACAGAGTGAGACTCTGCACTCCCCTCCAAAAAAAGAGGTACCAAAGAGCCTCCATGTCCCTTCCACCATGTGAGGATATAGTTAGATGGCACTGCCTATGAGAAATGGGCCCTCATTGGACACCTAACCTGGTGGTGCCTTGATCTTAGAGTTCCAGCCTCCATAACTGTGAGAAACACGTTCCTGTTGTTTACAAACTACTCAGTTTATAGTGTTCTATTATAGAAATCCAAACTAAGATTGTTTTCTTCACTTCCTTTTAAGATATTTTGTCACTAGTGTGTAGAAACACAACTAATTTTTTATGTTGATTTTATATCCTACAACTTTACCAAACTCATTAATTAGCTTTAAAAGTTTTTTGTTTCATTTTGTTGTTTTTGTCATTAGTGTTTTTTACATATAAAATTATGTCATCTGCAAATGGAGACAATTTTTCTACTTCTTTTGCAATTTGAACACCTTTTATTTCTTTTTCTTGTCTAGTTTCTCTGGCTAGGATTTCCAATACTATGTTAAATAGAAATGGCAAGAGTGAGCCTCCTTCACTTGTTCCTGATCTTAGAGGAAAAGCTTTCAACATTTTACCATTGAGTATGATATTAGTTGTGAGCTTGTCATATATAGCCTTTACTGTGTTCATACACGTTCCTTCTATATACCTAATTTGTTGAGACTTTTTATTATAATGTAATGTTGAATTTGTCAAATGCTTTTTCTCTATCTATTGAGATGATCAAGAGATTTTTATCCTTCATTCTGTTAATGTGGCACATCACATTAATTGATCTTTATATATTGAACCATCCATGTATCCCGGGGATAAATCCTACCTGGTCGTGGTGTATGATCCTTTTTAATATACTGTTAAATTAGGTTTCCTAGTATTTTGTTGAGGACTTTTGCACTTATGTTCATCAGGGATATTGACTTGTAGCCATTTGTTTTTCTTTTTGTTTTTTTCCTCATAATGTTTTTGTTTGGCTTTGATAACAGGGTAATGCTGGATTCTTTAAACGAGTTTGGAAGTATTCACTTCACTTCAATTTTTTGGAAGAGTTTGATAATGATTGACGTTAGTTCTTTAAATGTTTGGCAGTAAACATCAGAGAAGCCATCCATCTGGCCCTATCCTTTTCTGTTGTTGGGAAATTTTTGATCCCTGATCCAATGTCCTTAGTTGTTATTGGTTCCTTCATATTTTTTATTTCTTCATGTTAGGTGTGTAGTCTTTACCCCGAGGGAAGGTTTGCAAAGCCAGAAAAGGGGATGGAAGGGAGGAGGGGAGACAAGAGGCAGCTGAGCAGGCAAAACAGGGAAGGTTTGCAAGCCTAAAAGGGGGATGTGACTAAAAAGAAAGACATCTCAAGGACTAGCCGTCTGCTACAGCACAACTTCTTCCCAAACTTCAAGGACTTGCTGTATATTGCAATTATTTTTTAATTTCCCCCCAACTCCACTCCCTCCTCCCAACCCACTATAAAAAAACTCCCTAGACCCCATTTCAGGGTGGACACCCTTTTTGGCCTCCACCCACCTGCACCCAGGTGCTCAAATAAACGATTCTTTATATCTTTGGGCTTCACGTGTTTTCCTCTCAGCTCCAACCTAACACTTCATGATTCAGTCTTGGTAGGTTATATATTTCTAGGAATTTCAGTTTCTTCTAGGTTATCTAATTTGTTGGTGTATAATTCTTCAAAGCAGTGTCTTGTGGTCCTCTATTTCCCCCTATCGTATCAGTTTGTAATTTCTCTTCTTTCATTTCTGATTTTATTTATGAGTTATCGCTCTTTTTGTTTTATTAAGTCTAGCTAAAGGTTAGCCCATTTTGTTTATCTTTTAAAAAAAATCAACTTAATTTCCTTTATTTTTTCTCTTCCCTATTTTATTGATTTCCGCTCTAATTTATTATTTACTTTCTTTTGCTGACTTTGGGCTTAGTTTGATCTTTTTTTAGCTTCTTAAGGTATAAAATTCAGTTGTTTATTTGGGATATTTGAGATATCACTTTTTTAATGTATGTCATTATCACTATAAAATTTCCTCTTAGATAAGAGTACTAAGAGAACTTCAATCTTTAGAAAAGTATTGCTTTTTGCTGCATCTCATAAGTTTTGGTATGTTTTATTTCCATTTGTCCCCAGATATTTTCTACTTTTTCTTTTGATTTCTTCTTTGTTACATTGGTTTTTAAGAGTACATTGTTTCATTTCCATTTATTTGTGAATTTTCTAATTTTGTTTTTGTTATCGATTTCTAGTTTCATTCCATTGTGGTCAGAAAAGATACTTAATATGATTTCAGTCTTCTTAAATTTGTTAAGACTAGTCTGTGACCTAACATGCGCTCCATCCTGGAGAATGTTTTATGTGGGCTTTAAAAAGGCTGTGTAGTCTGCTACCACTGGGGGGAGTAGTCTGTATATATCAGTTAGGTCCATATGGTCTATTCTTTTGTTTAAGTTTACTGTTTCCTTAATGATTTTCTGTCTGAATGTTTTATCTATTGTTGAAAGCATGGTATTGAAGACTCCTACTATTACTGTATTGCTGTTTATTTCTCATTAGAGTTCTGTCAATGTTTGATTATATAATAAGTGCTCATTAACAGGTCCCAATAAGAGTTCTTTATGTATCTGGATCGAAATACTTTTTCAGATATAAGTACTGTAAATATTTTCTCCACTCCATAGTATATCTTATTTATTTCTTAATGATATTATTTGATAAGCAGAAATTCTAAAATTGTTTTGGAATCAAATATATATGTATATTTTTAAGTTTAGAGTTTGTGTGTATGTTTATTCTAACCTAAAGTTAGAACTCATCTAGTTTTTCTGTTTATGTTTTGGACAGTGTGAGATGAAGTCAAGGTATGTTTATTTTTAATATATGCATCCAGTTTTTCAAGCATCATTTGATTGTATTATACACTTAAAAAAAAGTGTTAGTAGGGCACATCTCATGTTCAATGTTCTTACCACAATAAAAAAGAAAAGAAAGAAGCTTATATTTTATTCTGTGTTTGGCATAAAGTGGACTATATTATAGGAATTTGCCAAATCTTTTTATTATCAAATGAATAAATGAATAGGCAACAGAAGAAAGTACATAACCTGAAAAATAGAATACGATAAACCAGAATCTAAGCCACCTGAGGGACAATATCAAGTGGTTTAAAATGCATTTAATTACTGTAACACAAATTTAAAATATAGGATAGATATAATACATAAAAAATAATGCCAGAAACTTCCCATATTTGGTGAAAATTCTAAATTAAGAGTTTCAAGAAGCTTTGTAAATGCCAAAGAAAGTAAGCTCAAAGAAAACCAAATTGCTGAAAAAAAAAAAAAAAGAAACAATCTTGAAAGCAACTCTACAAAAAATAAAAAAGCTCTTGCTCGGTTATCTCTATGTAAGGGTTGAAATATCAGGAAGTATTCAAGGAACTGTAATATTTGGAGCTGGCTGAGATCTACTGGAAACAGGAAAAGAAAGTTCAACACTGATTAGTTCATAAAGTGTCTTGCTGAGCTAATCTTAGGGATTATTCTGAAACCAATTGAGAGATATTGCAGAATTTTAAATAGGTACTCAAAAATTATATTAAGATGTATAAAGATCATTTCAATTATGTTGTCAGAGAAGGATGTTCTGAGGAATGACATTTTAGTTGAAATCTAAAAGGTAAGGAAGGAGTCAACCAAACAATAAACATCTGAATTTTTGGGGACAAATATTCTAGGTATAGGAACATGAAAGCTCAATATTCAAGTGAAACTTGGCATTTTTTAGGAACAGAAATAAAGTCACAGTAGACAATGTGACAAGCTAAGGAGAGAATAATATAAGGTATGTGATTCTAAACGAGGCTCTAGTAACTTTAGGTTTGAAAGCAGGTTAAGAAGTTTGAATTTTCCTCTAAGTGTAATTTAAAACAAAACATAAGCAACAAAATGAACTTAATTATTTATGTTTTAAACAAATGCACTCTGCCTGTTGGGTGAAGAATGAATTGAATGAGGCAAGAGGAGAACAATAAAAGAGAAGCTGTGTTTGAGATGTGATATCAAAGATTAAGTTCATAGTGGCAGAGAGACAAAGAAATGAAATGGTTTGGAAAATGTAATAAAAAAATACAGCATACAGGTCTAGAAGAAAGATTGAACTGGGACAGTGACAGAAAAATAAATTTAGGATAAACACAAGTTTGTGGCTTCAAAAAACATGTGGATTATAATGCCATTTGCTGAAATGAGGACCCATAAACAGGAATCAAGGCACAATCAAGCACATGAGATATCATGTGAGTAGTGGTACAATTGAGTTTGGAATTGTGTGGAAAATGAGAGATGCAGACAGGAGAATTATCAGCATATAGATAGTATTTAAAACCATGAGTCTGGATGAGATCACTTATGATGTGATAACAACGAAAATAATATTACCTACTTCATAGGGTTTTTCTGAGTATTAAATAAATTAATATATAATTCTTTGAACAGTATCTGATTCATTAATGTTTGTATTTTTATTTTTGGATTTCGATAACAGAGTAGATGTGAGTAGAAAGAGATAGATAGTAATGCAATATATTTTCCTAGTTTCCTGAGTTATGTTATGTGGTAAATAGAGATTTCAAATATAGGAGAAAACTAGGTGATGCATTCAGAGGAAAGACGGTATCTTGGTTAATTCTCAGAACCTCAGGAATTGTGTTCCAACTCCTGCTGCAAAACTTACTGTATGTGTGACTGTGGACAACTTGAATAAATCTCAACTTTTTTTTATTAATAAATTGTCTTACTATTATGATTCTTACAGAGTTCTTGTAAGAGTTCTTGTAAATAAATTGATGCACACAAACATCTTGCAAAGTGCTGGGTAGATAGTAAAATTCCTCTCTCTCTCTCCATTTCTGTCTCTTTATCTCTAGAATATATATTATATATATATATATATGTGAATGCATTATATTAGAATGTATATGTTAGAAATATATTAGAATGTACTGTCTATATTAGAATGTATATATATATATATATTTTTTTTTTTTTACATTCCCTATATTGATGCTATCACTACTCCCAACTAGATCATAGAACTGTTCTAAGAACTGAGGATTCTGCCCAGGAGAATGTCAATTTATTTTATAATTATTAAATTGGGGTAGTTACCATCACTTTAAACATTTATCATTTATTTGTAATGACAACATTCAACATCTCCTCTTCTATTAATAGCTATCATGAAATATACACTACACTGATATTTGCTATAGGCACCCTACTGTGTAATAGAACTCCAGGACTTATTCTTCCTGTCTAACTGTAACTTTGTACCCATTGACCAACCTTTCCCTGTCTCTCTCTCTTCCCTACTCTCCCCAGACTCTGGTAACCACTATTCTACTCTCTGCTTCTAAGAAATCAACTGTCTAGATTTCACATGTGGATGATATTAGCCTAAAGAAAGCACCAGTTTTAAGAGATAATCCCATGATCATAAAAGAGAATGAATAGAGAGACCAAAGAAATCAGAGGAAGTTTGTTTTTCTAAATTTCAAGAAATGTTGTTTAATATTCATCAAACATGCTGAAAAAATGTTCAAAAAGATGCATATGATAAAAATCACCAATGCGTTTCTCAAAATGGAAACCTTTAATGTGTTCGGGGAAACGGGTGTCTTGAAAAGATAGAGGCAGAATCCAGATAGCTAGACTCTTAGCAACTATTTATTATAAACCATAGATTAAAGTTATTTCAATAAAACAATGTATGGATTTTGATAAAAAGCATATGGATTTCTTTTAAACAAGTCATTTGATTTTAAATAAGAGGTAGGAGATGATTGCACTTAACATTTTTGTAAACAATCTCTTTTTGGACTTACTAAAAGATTCAATCCTGAATAACTTCATCAAATCATTCATTGTTGTATGAGTGGCATATCAATGGTATATAGTAAATTTTCAACAAGCACTAAGACTGTCATCAATAGCTCTATGTGCTAATTATGGATTTTAGAAATCCAATATTTTCCTTAACTAAATGAGATACATTTTTTCTGTCTTCTTAAAGGAGGTCATATTAAATTAAGCTTTTTAAAACTTTTTTTTTAAAAATTAATTTTGTTGTTTATATTTAAATTATACATGATATTATATAGGATACATATAGATTATAAAAAGGTTACTACAGTGAAGCAAATTAACATACCTAAAGATCTAATATACAACATGAGGACTATAAGTAATAAAATTGTACTGGCTTTGGGATTTATGCTGGATAAGTATATGTTAGCTGCTCTTGCCAAAAAACAAACAAACAAAATAACTAAATTAACCCTTTCAGCATCTTTTAGATTTGAGTTTACAAAAAGAAAATAAGGTATGAGAAGTATAAAAGTTAAAATAAATTTCATTATATTTTTGAATAATTAGAATGAATTTAGTTTTAGTTATAACTTGGGTATGGATTATCTCAAAATTATTAAATGTAAATCTGTATTAAAAACATAGGATATCATCAAAATTGTTCAATTAATAGCTAAATATTTTTAGTAGTTACTGTGTGCCAGAGTCTGTGCTAATAGCTTTATATGTACATCTAAGTATCTTCTTTCAAAACTTTATTAGGCACACATTTACAGTGAATACCTACAATCTTGTCATTATGTTCATTTTGCAAATGAAAAAACTAAGCTTATCGAGGGTAATTTACCAATTGCTGACTAATAAAATAACTGAGCAAAACTGAGTCCCTGAAAATACCAACCTAAGTACCTAACATGCTTTACTGATTTTATTTGGATATTAAGAAAATATGTGTATGTACATGTACACACTTACATGTAACATGTTTTCTGTCATGTATATGTAGCTTGATTTTTGCCTTTTTATTTTGTCTAGTGTGTATGGTCTTCTATAGTTGAATCTCCTTAATTCATATGAACTGTTTATTTTAATGGCATATTTTCATACAAAACAATTCTTATTCTATTAGTAGTCTGCCTCTGCCACATATATTTTTATAAAGACCAAATCTCCAAGTGTTTCGGAGGTCATTCTCTGAAGTGCAACTGCAGACCTGAGCTACTAAAATGTACAGTGGCCAATTTCTAGTTATGACCATGAAGCCTAAGCTTCAGAGCCTCTCACTTACCCAGATTCCTTCCAAGGGCATGGAATGGCCCAAGAAGTGTGTTCACCTGGTCATTTTATGCTCCTCTTAAAGTGGGCCACCAAAACTGTATAAATGTGTGGTCTCACAAGCACTGGTATTCACTACTGAAAATCAACATTACAAACTTGGTTCGATTCACCTAGTTCAGGTATTTCTGACAAATCTCAGAGTTTTGTTTTTGTTTTGTTTTTTATGGTTCCTCAGACTCTTCTGTATTTCCATACTTCATATATTTCTTATATAATCACAAAAAAATAACCATATATTATAAGCCAGTATTGGATTGATCCGAAACTCAAAATACATGTCCTCTAGTCCTGACTCTGCCACTACCTCTTTGTGTAATTTTAGATAAGTCAATTCTCTCTGAGTCTCAGTTTTTCCAGCTGTAAGTAAGGGAATTTTCTCTTTTGTTCTGAGAGACTGTGTCTCCTTTCAGGGTGCAATCAATGGTAGCATTAGGGTAGTACAATGGTAGATGATTTTGCTTTTTAATTTTTTTTCCTTATTACCCATACATTTTTTGGTAGTGATATGTCATCAGTTTATCTTTTTTCTTACAGTTCAATAGTATTAATTATATTCATATAGTTGTGCAACAGACCTCCAGAACTTTTTCATCTTGTAAAACTGAAACTCTATACCCATTGAAATACAATGCTGCATTTCCCTCTTCTTCCAGCCCCTGGAAACCACCAATCTTCTTTCTTTTTCCATGAGGTTGACTATTTTAGACATCTCATATGTGTGGAATCATACAGTATTTGTCTTTTTGTGACTGGCATATTTCACTTAGGAATTATGTCCTCAAGGTAATATGTTGTACTGTGTGAAAAAATTTACTTCTTTTTTAAGGCTGAATAATATTCTAGTGTATGTATATACCACATTTTGTTTATCTAATCATTCATTGATGGATATATAGGTTGTTTCCACCTCTTAGCTATTGTGAATACTACCGGAAATAGCTCTTTGAGATCTCATTTTCAATTCTTTTGGATATATACCCAGAAGTGGTATTGCTGGCTCATACGGTAATGCTATTTTTACTTTTTTGAGTAACCTCCATACTGTGTTTCATAGTAGCTGTACTATTTTACATTTCCATCAACAGTACACAAGGGTTCCAACTTCTTTACCTCTTCACTAACACTTGTTATTTTCCCTTTTTTTAACACTCATTTTGAGGTGTGTGAAGTGATACCTCATTGTGCTTTTGAATTGTATTTCATTCAATCAGTTATCAGTGATGTTTCAACTAATCAGTAATGTTGAGCATCTTTACATATGTCATTGGCCATTTGTGTATCTTCTTCGGAGAAATGTCTATTCAAGCCTTGCCCACTTTTTAATTTTTGCAATTGAGTTTTAAGAGTTTATATATTCTGGATATTAACTCCTTATTATATACATAATTTGCAAACATTTTCTCCTATTCTGTAGGTTGTCATTTCACTCTATTGATTGTTTACTTTGACGTACAGTTTACTTTTAATTTTGATGTAGTCCAATTTATCATTTTTTCTCTTTTTGCCTGTGCTTTTAATGTCATATCCAAGAAGTCATTGCCAAATCATTGCCAAGTCATGACAAATCATTGCCATGAAGCTTTTCTGCTTTCTTTTAGAAGTTTTATAGTTTTCACTATTATGTTTAGATTTTTAATCCATTTTGAGTTCGTTTTTATAAATGGTGTAATGTAAGAGTCCAATTTCATTCTTTTGTATGTGGATATATAGTTTTCCCAAAACCATTTGTTACTGTCCTTTCCCCATTGTGTGGTCTTGGAACCCTTGTCAAAGATTATTTGACATATATTTGCAAATTTATTTCTGGACTCTCAATTCTGTTCCATTGGTCTATGTATCTGTCTTTATGTCAGTACCACTCTGCTTATATTAGTGTCATTTTGTATTATGTTTTGAAATTAGGAATTTCTGTACATCTATAATGCATCTATTACTTTTTTAATAACAGCTTTACTCAGATATAATTCACATAATATAAAATTTACCATTTTAAAATGTACAATTTAGTTTTTAGTATATTCACAAAATTGTGCAAACATTATCACTATCTAATTTTAGGACACTTTAGTATCCCCAGAAAGAAACCCCTAACCATTAGCCATCAGTCCCCATTCTCCCATCCTGTCCTCTGAAAACCATTTATCTATTTTATGTCTCTATATATTTGTCTCTAATGGAAATTTTATACAGATGAAATTATTCAATATGTGATCCTTTGTGACTGGTTTCTTTCGCTTACAATATTTTCAAGATTTATCCATGTTGTAGCATTTATCAGTATTTCATTCCTTTTTATTGCTAAATAATATTCCATTGTATGAATAAACCACAATTTCTTTATTTACTCATCAGTTGATAAACATTTAAGTAGTTTGTACTTTTTGATGATTAAGACTAATGCCATGGAGTTACTTTTAATGCAAGGATTAAAATGAACTTGCTAAACCACTTTCTGTGGACAAACAATATGCAGATTTATAATTTTTAAAGTAAGCATAACATGTTAGTCATAATTTTAAAATATATAGGTATATAGCATCAATGTAATTCTAATATTTACTACCATTTTGGTTCTAACAGTGAACTTTAGGTAGAATTAACTAGATCAGTGTTTCCTAAACATTAGTCCACCAAGAAATCCTGGGTTTACTGGCTAAAAAATCAACTGAACAATATGTTAAAAAACATTGTTCATAGGCCTTACCCCCAGAAATTCTAATTCTATCTCCATGTTGGTAGGATCAGTGTATCACTTGGGGTTCTCTGGAGGAAAAGAGAGAGAGAGAATGAATTTATTTTAAGTAATTTTAATAGGCTTACACAATTATGAGGGCTGGTAAATCCCAAATCTGTAGGGCAGATCACCAGGCTGAAAATTCGGGCAGGAATTTTAGTTACACTTGAGGCATAATTCCTTCTTTTCTGGGAACCTCTGCTGTTTCTATTAAGGCCTTTAACTGATTGGATGAGGCCTATTCACATTATGGAAGGTAATCATCTTTACTTAAAGTCAACTAATTGTAAATATAAATTACATCTTCAAAATAGTTCATAGACATCTAGTGTTTAACCAAACAACTAGCCACATAGCCTAGCCATGTTGACACATAAAATTAACCATAACAATCAATATTTTTTCATTAATTTAGCTTTGCTGTAATGTAATTAAGAAGTGGCCTGTGAAAATCAAATATTTGTGACTCTAGTTCCTTTTTGTTTTGAATTAACTTGGAAATGAGTATAACATTTAATATATTATAATTAAGAATACATTATTTAATATTATTTTAAAATTAGAATAGTCTGAGCCCTAACGTACCTTTATTGACCATAGTTGCATTAACTGAATGCAATTATTATGGCCTGCTGCCTAACTTTCTTTTATAGTACTTTCCACATACTTTGTTTTCCCTTGAAATTTCTACATGCATAACTATTTTCCATGAAAAAGTACTTGGAAGAGGTATGTGGGACAGAATTTGGGAAAGGTGTTTGCAAGGAGAAAAGAGATTCAAAATTATTCACATTAGAGGAGAAAGACAGTCATTTGTTTCCCACCCCATCCATCTCCCTCTGATGCATACTTCCTCTGAGACATGTGGATATCAACAGTACTACTGGTGAGAGAGGAAAGGAATGGATATACTCTCCAAGTAGAAATTATTCCCCTAAGTCTTGAACTCTGAACAGGTGGCAATTTCACTCTGAATTATGGCTAAGGCTGTAGAGGAAAATTTCACCCCAGAGATTTTTTTTCTCACCTTCTGCATATAGGGAAGCAGATTTAACTGTGAGAATATATTAGTAAGAAAAATTGTTCAATCTTAAAGGCTTTCTCTCCTATAAATATGTCCAATGTTGTACCATGTTTAGAGCCGTGAACACATTCATCTAATTAATGTGATACTAATCAGATGAAAATCAGCATGATAGAACATAGCTAGAATAAAATTTTTGAGAATTGTTCTAAATAAAACCCCGGCTAGTGGATCTAAACACAGTTTTGAACTGTTCATTTTATAAGTATTTTAAGAAGAGATTTTTTTTCTTCAAATATCTTTTATAAACTTCAAAACTTTTGCAAAAATAATTCATAAAATCCAAAAACAATAACACTCATTCAAAACTCCAAATATTATTAAATTCCTTTGAAAAAAATCACTTCATCTTAAAAACATCCCTGATCTTAAAAGACAAAATTTATTTCTATCCTGATGAGAACTTGCTGGTATGTTTATAAGGTACTTGGGTAAAAAACAGGCTTATGACTGATAAAAGAAACAGAAATGCTTTTAATATCCATCCTAAGCTAGTTATTTAAATGTCACATTGAAAAAAGAATAAAGAAAAAAATGTAATTGAAATTTGCTTGGCATAAGCTTGCCAATAAATCTTTAGCGGGATAATCAAAATTAAAATTTTAGATATAAAGATATAGCAATATCATATGGAAGCCTTAGGAAGGGGTAAAAAGTAAAGATTTGCATATTTCTAGGTATGGTTTATATTAAAATGTTATTGCCAGTGTTAAGTCAATAAGGTCATCAATATAAATTTTATTTTTTGCTACATAGCTTAAAATATTAATGTAAATGTCAAACTGTGAAGAATTTAGGTTCTATACCATAAAAGAAAATATGTTAATATAACTCTGAGAATCCGTTAGAATTTTTATCCTGATGTCAAACAACAAAACGTATGTAAACTTTTTACTCTAGTTGGTTTGGAAATGACATTAAAAACAACAGCAGCTAAAATCCGACAACTAAACACATGCCTGAATCCCTGCCCTCAAGACTTATTTCATTTGGGTTGATGTGAAATGCAGGCAGCATTATTTTTAATAAACTCCTAAATGATTCTATTATGTATATGATTCCAGACATTCTTTTAGATATCTAGGTATACAATTATATTACTTACAACCAATGATAATATTAGCTCCTTCTTTGAAATTTTTTATGTCTCATCACTTTCTCTTCTCTTAACTTTGTCTAATACATTCAGATTTAAATTAGTATGGTATTTGGCACCTTTACCTTTTTACTGATTATGCTGCAGATGTTTTTAGTGTTTTGCCATTAAGCATTATGCTGGATTTGGTTTGGGATGTATATTTTGTCATATTAATAACAATATCTCTTGTTTTATTAATGTTCTTTAATGCATTTTAAATGGAAAGAATAATAGTGGGACTGATTTCTTACTATTGTTTAAATGACATAGTACACAGCAACCATTTGGCAAAGTTCTTTAAAGACATTAGTACTTAACAATGTATGTAAGGAAATAATATATTTCAATCTATTCAGTACCATTATTTGGAATTCAAATAATGGATTATCTTAGAAAATATGAGTTTATTAATTCTCAAATTAATTCTACCACCCACTGGTTATCATTTAACATTTTATTTATTTCTCCTCACCAGTGAATGAGAAATGAATAGTTTCTTTTCATGTGACTAAATATGCTAAGTCAGGATTCTCGTGGTGACCTGTTCCAGATTGTTTTAATTATGTATTTAAAAAAGCATACAGTTTTAAAATGTTAAGAGATGTGAAAGAATAGTGTAATTAATAAGTAATCCACAAAACAAGTATGCACTTCAAAAATAGTTTAAAAATAAAATAAAATTTAAAATAATAAAATAGCTCAAGATTACATCCTGAATAAATAGTCATACTCTAATCAAAATTTAGTGTGTATTTATGTGCAAAATAAATACATGTAAATACAAACATGTAAACAAACTAAGAGCTCACAAAAGGATTGAAAGAATCAAAACTCATAATAGTATAAACTTTGTAAGTATTAAAATTTAACAATCAACTTTGTATTTCAGCTTCCACATGTAAAGAGTGTGAAAGTTGTCATTCTCATCATTTAAAAAGAAAACAGTTGAACAAACTGAAATTTAATGACTTGTCTTGAGCCCATCAGAAAACTGAGACTGCAGGTCATATCACTAATCCAAAATCTGGAGATTCAAATGAATCCAGAGTTGCCCCTCAGGTCTGCTTACCTGGAGGAAAAGCTGCTGAAGCTATGAACTGGTAAGAAAAACAAAATGGTAATTTTGGCAAATTGCATGAGGTTGAGTATGGACTAGCCTGAGACTAAAAAGTCCCTGATGTCCACAGGCTTTTGTGGGCCCCCAAACTTTCACAGGGTATTATCTCCAGGACCCCCACCAGGTTCTCACAGTGAAGAGCAAAGAAATATCCCCTCATGGCTTTGGAGGGAGAGGACAAAAGCAGTTAGTGTGAAATACACTCAGACCTACAAAAAGGCCTACTATTTAGGAAAAAAGACTTTCCCAGGGCCTTAACCCACCTGGGGCAGGGTCCTCTAGACCCCTCTAGCCTTCCTGTCCCACCTAAGAGGTAGGGGTAGGGGAGCTAAGAAACAAATTTGAAGCTCCTAACACAGGGACATAGTCCCATTAAAAGACTGAGATTTAATAATAAGGTTATAGAACACTTACCCTTTCCCAAACTTCACTACTATACCAAAAGGGCTCCAGTAGTAAAATAGTTGATACAGATAAAGACCTGCAGGACACAGACTCTATCTAAGAAGGAGTTCTTTGGGAAGCCCAAAGAAAACAGAGAAGGTAATATCCAGGACACTGGTAGAATTGAAAGCCTCTAACTATAGAAGACATTAAACAAGCCCAACTTCTGGCCAGATTAACATATAACCATCCACTAAAGACCTATTTATCACTGTTTCTATCATCTAATACATTTTGTCTAGCTTTCAACAAAAAATTTACAAGTCCTGCTAAAAGAAAAGAAAAACATAGTCTGAAGACAAAAAGCAAGCAACAGAACCAGACTTAGATATAACATGGATTTTTGGAATTAAAAATAACTATTTAGGGAATTTAAAAGACCTTTCATTAATATGTTAAAGGTTCTAATGAACAAGTAGAAACTGTAAAGGAACAGATGGGTGATGTAACCAGAGACATAGAAAATCTAAGAAAAAATGTAAAGAAAATGCTAGAGATTATAAACACTGTAATGGAAATGAAGGATGCCCTTTGATGTCATTCTTTATCAGTGGATGAGACACAGCTGAGAAAAGAATCAGTGCACTTTAAAATATGTCAATGGAAACTGTACAAACTAAAATGAAAAGAAAAAAGGTAAAAACATCAGAGGACACCATCCAAGACTGTAGGACAATTTCAAATGTGTAGCATATGTATAATTGGTTACCATAAGTAGAAGAGTAAATAAAGCAAAAAAAAATTTTTTTTGAAGTCTTCAACTATAATAGCAGATCAGTCTATTTCTCTTTGACTGATGATTGAGGATTTTCAAAAATCAATGGAGAAATCCAAAGGCAAGTCCAGTAGGTTCAGAGAACAAAGAGAAAGAGAAAACCTAGAAAGAAACTGGGGTTGAGGAAGAGCTTTACCTATAAGCAAGTAAAAGCGAATATATGGACAGCTCTCAGAAACCAAACACTCAAGAAGAGAGGTGAAATATTCAATGTGTTAAAAGAAAAACAAAACAAAATACCAACCTAGAATCCTTTACCCAGTGAAATTATCCTTCTAAAGCATACTTAAATTCCAAAAAACAGTGCAAATAAGGGCCCAGATCATTACCTGTGAAGGAAATTAAATTAAAACATCAATATCATACCACTATATACCCCCCAAATGGCTAAAACTGAAAATACCAATAATACCAACTCTTGGTATTGTGTAGTAACCTGAACCCTCATAAACTTCTCATAGGTGGGTAAGTAAATATCTGTGATCACTTTGGAAAACTGTTTGACACTGTCTACTGAAGCTGACCATAATCATAATCTATGAGCAAGGAAATCCTCTGTCCAGAGCACGAATATACATATGCATTAAACATGTATGAGAATGTGTATAACATTCACATGGTCCCAAACTGGGAACAATTGAAATGTCTAATATTATAGCAAATAAAATGAATGCTATTTTGCTACCATGATAATGCAAATGAATTTCACAATCATAATGTCATGTGAAAATATCAAGTGAAAATATATATACTATATTACTCTATTTAAATAAGTTCAAGAACAGATACAGTCACTTTCACCCTGTCCTATATTAAAACATTCTGTAACTACTTACCCCCAAAAAATTCCTTTTAAAGTTTGAATGATTTTTGGACTTAAAACATCATTGCTATTCATCAAAAACCAACTTTACTCTCTACAGTAGAAGATAATATGAAGGCATACTGTTGCATTTTAAAACATAAAAATAAATACTTAAATATGAATAATACTATAATTATATAATAAATTTATAATAATGATCAATGAATAATTTATTAAATATATAATAATAATACATTTATAGTACTTTTAAAAATAATAGTAAAATTATTTTAATAAACCATTCCTAAAATTAATTCTTCATTATGAAGAAACAAATTTTTTATCACTTAATAGTAATGTTGTATAAAACCAAGAAACACACACATACCACACAAACCCACAATATCAAGAGAAGACATTTATTTAAATGTCTTCAAATAACATTTATTTATTTATAATGTCTTAAATGACATTTATTTAAATGTCTTTGATATTGTAGAAACATGAAAATTATTTCAGGAAGGCATCTGAAGTATCACTTGGATTTAGTTTTTTCTTTGAATGTATTATTTGGTAATGTTGAAATATTGAGAGAAACCACTCATTGCTGGATTTAGCTTGGAAAAACACGTGAATAACTTCTATTTAATCAGTACATTTTGCTTCATAATATTACAAATATATTAATGAATGCTTTAGGTAAATTTAAATTCCACATATGCTGGCAATGAAAACATTTTATCTATATGCTGTTTGGTTGAATAGAGTGAGGAGAGAGATCTTTCACCTAGGGACCTAGAGACATTGTGTTTGAAGTGCATTGTCAGTGGTTGATATTTTTAATCCAGTTGTGCCAGGTACTATGCTAGGCATTTAACTTGTCATACTTTAATTATCATTGCAAGACAAGGGTGCCCACTGTCACCACTTCTATTCAACATAGTGCTAGAAGTCCTAGCCAGAGCAATCAGGCAAGAGAAAGAAACAAAAGGTATTCAAATCAGGAAAGAGGAAGTCAAACTATCACTTCTTGCTGAAGATATATGATCTTATATCTAGAAAACCCCAAAGACTCCACCAAGAGACTCCTGGATTTGATAAATAAATTCAGCAAAGTGTCAGGCAATGTACACAAATCAGTAGCATTCCTATATAGCAATATCAGTCAAGCTGAGAGTCAAGTCAAAGACTCAATACCATTCACAATAGCCACAAAGAAAATAAAATACCTATGAATATACTTAACCAAGGAGGTGAAAGATCCCTACAAAGAGAACTATGAAACACTGAGGAAAGAAATTACAGATGATACAAAACAAATGGAAAAACATATCATGCTAATGGATTGGTAGAATCAACATTGTTAAAATGCCCATACCACCCAAAGTAATTTATAGATTCAATGCAATCCCCATCAAAATACCAACGTCATATTTCACAGATCTAGAAAAAATAATTCTACACTTCATTTGTAACCAGAAAAGAGCCTGAATAGCCATAGCAATCTTAAGCAAAAAGAAGAAATCTGGAGGCATCACATTACCAGACTTCAAATTATACTACAAGGCTATAGTAACCAAAACAGCAAGGTATTGGCACAAATATAGAGACACAAACCAGTGGAACACAACAGAGAACCCAGACATAAATCCATCCACATACAGCCAGCTGATCTTTGACAAAGCAGACAACATACATACATATTCTTTTTTTCATTTATTTCAGAATATTATGGGGGTACAACACTTTGGTTATATATATTGCCTATGCACTGCCCAACTCAGAGCTACAGTCGTGGACATCCCCCAAACTGTGCGCCCCGCATCCATTCGGTGAGTTTTCCCATCCCTTCCACCCCCTCCTACCTTCCTCCCCCCGATGAATATTATTTCCGTGTGTGACATAAGTATTGATCAGTTAGTGCCAATTTGATGGTGAGTACCAGTGGCGCTTGTTTTTCCATTCTTGTGATACTTCCCTTTGAAGAATGGGCTCTAGCTCCATCCAGGATAATACCAGATGTGTTAATTCACTGTGTTTTTATTGCTGAGTAATACTCCATGGTATACATATACCACATTTTATTAATCCACTCATGTATTGATGGGCACCTGGGTTGTTTCCACATCTTTGCAATTGTGAATTGTGCTGCTATAAACATTCGCATGCAGATGTCTTTATTATAGAATGTCTTTTCTTCCTTTGGATAAATACCCAGTAGTGGGATTGCTGGATCAAATGGTAGTTCTACTTTTAATTCTTTGAGGTATCTCCATATTACTTTTCATAGAGGTTGTACTAATTTGCAGTCCCACCAGCAGTGTATGAGTGTTCCTATCTGTCTGCATCCCTGCTAACATTTGTTGTTTAGGGACTTTTTGATATAAGCCAATTTTACTGGAGTTAAGTGATATCTCATTATGGTTTTGCTTTGCATTTCCCTGATGATTAGAGAAGTTGAGCCAATTTTTATGTTTGCTGGCCATTATTCTGTCTTCTTTTGAAAAGTTTCTGTTCATGTCCTTTGCCCACTTTTTAATGGGGTTGTTTGATTTTTTCTTGTTGATTTTCCTAAGTTCTGTATAGATTCTGGTTGTCAGCCTCTGTTTCAAATTTTTTTATAGATTTATTGGGTACAAGTGCAGTTTTGTTACATGGACATAGTACGTAGTTGTGAAGTCTGGGCTTTTAGCATAACTGTCACCCAAATAGTGTACATTGAACCCATTAAGTAATTTTTTATCCCTCACCCACTTCCCACACTCCCACCCTCTCCCTAGTCTCCAATATTTATTATTCTGCTCTCTACATCCATGTGTACACATTACTTAACTTCCACTTATAAATGGAAGCATGCAGTATTTGACTTTCTTTTTCTGAGTTACTTCATGTAAGATAATGACCTCCAGTTCCATTCATGTTGCTGCAAAGGACATGATTTCATTCTTTTTATGGCTGAGTAGTATTCCCTGGTGTGTGTGTGTATGTGTGTGTGTGTGTGTATCACATATTCTTATCCAGTCATCAGTTGATGAACACAAGTTGATTCCATATCTTTGCTATTTTGAAAAGTGCAGCAATAAATATACATGTGCAGTATCTTTTTGATATAATGATTTATTTTCCTTCAGGTATATGCCCAGTAGTTGGATTGCTGGATCAAATGGTAGTTTTTTAACTTTTAAATAATAGCCTGTTTTTTGAATTTTGAATAATGGATATTCTGACTGGTGTGAGATAGTATCTCATGCTCTTAATTTACATTTCTCTGATGACTAGTGATGTTGAGCTTTTTTTTTCATATGCTTGTTGGCCATTTGTATATTTCCTTTTGACAACGTCTGTTCATTTTTTTTGCTGACTCTTTAATGTGGTTATTTGTTTTATTATTGTTGTTGTTAAGTTGAGTTCATTGTAAATTCTGGATATTAGTCCTTTCCCAGAAGCATATTTTGTGAATATTTTCTCCTATTTAGTAGGTAGTCTGTTTACTCTATTGATTATTTCTTTTGGGGGACAGAAGCTTTTTAGTTTTGTTAAGTATTCTTTGTCCATTTTTATTTTTGTAACATTTGCTTTTGAGGTCTTAGTAACGAATTCTTTACCTAGGCCAATGTCCTGAAGAGTTTGTTGTAAATTTTCTTCTAGAATTTTCATAGTTTCAGATCTTACATTTAAGTCTTTAATCCATCTTGAGTTAACTTTTTTATATAGTGAGAGATAGGGGTCCAGTTCCATTCTACTGCATATGGCTATCTAATTTCCCCAGCACCATTTATTGAATAGGGCGTCCTTTACTCAGTGTATGTGTTTGTCAACTTTGTTGAAGATTGGTTTACTGTAGGTATTTTGCTTTATTTCTGGTTTCTATATTCTGTTCTATTGATCTCTGTGTCTATTTCTATACCAGTACCATGCTGTTTTGGTTACTGTAACCTTGTAGTGTAATTTGAAGGCTGTAAGGTGATGCATTCAGTTTTAGTCTTTTTGCTTAGGATTGCTTTGACTATTTAGGGTCTTTTTTGGTTCCATATGAATTTTAGGATTGTTTTCTTCTAATTCTGTGAAAAATTACACTGGTAGTTTGATAGGAATTTCAATGAAACTGTAGATTTAGGGGGGCAATATGGTCATTTTAACAATATTAAGTTTTCCAAACCATGAGCAAGGGATGTTTTTCCATTTGTTCATGTTGTCTGCAATTTCTTTCATCAGTATTTTCTTGTTTTCCTTGTAGAGATCATTCACTTCCTTGGTTAAATTTACACTTAAGTTTTTTTGGTTTTTGTCTGTTTGTTTTTGTAGGTGCCATAAAGAGAATTGATATCTTGATTTGGTTCTCAGCTTGGTTGTTGTTGGTGTACGAAAATGCTACTGATTTTTGTACCTTGATGTTGTATCCTAAAGCTTTACTGAATTCATTTATAAAATCTAGGAGTCTTTTGGTGGTCTTTACGGTTTTTTGGGTATATCATCATATCATCAGAAAACAAATAATTTTACTTCCTCTTTTCCAATTTGGTTGCCTTTAATTCTTGCCTGATTATTCTGGCTAGGGCTTCCAGTACTATGTTGAACAGTAGTGGTGAAAGTAGGCACCCTGGTCTTGTTTCAGTTCTTAGGGGCAATGTTTTCAATTTTTCCCCATTCAGTATGATGTTAGCTGTGGGTTTTTCATATATGGGTTTTATTATTTTTAGGTATGTTCCTTCTATACTTAGTTGGTTGAGAGTTTTTAATCATGAATGGACGCTGAATTTTATTGAATGCTTTTTCTTCAACTATTGAGATGATCATATATATGACTTTTGTTTAGTTAGTTTTTTTTTGTTCTCAACTTCATTTAGTTTTGCTGTAATCTTTGTTATTTCTTTTCTTCTTCTAGCTTTGGGTTTGGTTTGTTCTTGTTTTTCTAGTTCCTGTGACATTAGGTTGTTAATTTAGTGATCTTTCTATTTTTTTGATGGGCATTTAATGATATAAACTTCTCTCTTATTCCTGCTTTTGCTGTATCCCAGAGGTTTTGGTAAGTTGTGTTTAGTTTCAACTAAGTAAAATAAATCTAAAGGGCAAAAATCCTATCAAGAAAAAATATACATCAAGTTGCATTTTTACAAGTGATTCTGCTTACTCTGAATAGCGTTTTAATAGACTTTCAGGTTATTAACTTTAACATTTCTACTCTAGGCATTTACAAACTATTATAAACATGTGTCTATTTGAAGCCTTCAAAATCTTGAAGCTAATAACATGTTCAAAAAACCATATTTAAAAATTTCCTAATGACAAATACCATCAACCTAAGAATATTGTATCTATTTAAATAACCAATAGAAATCTTCAATGAAATTGAAACAAAAAAAAATCAATGAGTTAACAAGCACAGAGAGCCATACTTAATTCTTGCCCTCATTTTTATCTCAAGAAAAATCACAGGGAAATAATAACAGCTTAGTTTAATACAATCTGTATGCGTTAAGGGAACAGTCTCATTTATATTGGCAAAAATGTGAATGTTATCATTGTTAATCTTTTAGAGTAAATTGTCATAATTATGTGGATTCTCTGTTCTGCATAAAAACTGGCCTGCAGGATTAGCATTTTAGAAATAAAATTACAAAAGGAGCATAAAAGACCATTTTATACAAATCTCTTGTTTTACAGATAAAGTTAAAAGAAAATCTAAATGACAAGGTAATATTAATTTAATGTATTACTTATAATTTCCTGATATTGACAATGTAGTCAAGATTCTAACTAATATCTCAAAAATACTAGCAGCATGCTCAAGTCTTATTAATATTGAAAAGAGAGACTTATGCTATTCTTACATATCCTTCTAGATACAGCTCATCTCTGCTTTTCTATTTACAACTCCAGCTTTATAAAAATGGTCTTTGTTTACTGTTTAACATTCTTACGCACCTTTTAAAAGTGTCCCAAGTGGCAGATGCCTAAAGCTCTTGAGCTTCTAAATCTGATTGTGCAAACTCACAAAATTTCCATATGCACTAAAATATACAGAGTCCCTGGTGAGTCTCTGCCACGCTTAAAAGTACCAAAGAGTAATAGGTCATACATTACATGAGATCTGAAAGAGTATATAAAATATAGGTTGTTGATTATGGGGTTGAGAGATAGAGACTTCTGGTGCCATCTCTACACTCTAATAGGAAATGGTAACTATATAATTAATAAAATGAGGTAAGTTATTTATCCAAGTTATTAGGCTACTGTGAAAGTTATAAAAAATTCTAAGGTTGCACTTAGGCAGGTAGGCAGCTGTTCCAGAAGCGTGTGGTGGGTTAACAGCAGTAGTGATGACTCCAATAACAACAGTGAATCAGGGTCACACTTTATGTTTTAATATGGACCTCAGGCCCCTGTCTTCTGCTCCCACTCCTCCTATATAGCACATTTTCTTGTCATGGTCACTAATAACCTTGCTGTGTAAATTGCAATGGATAATGTCCCACATTTATTATTATTTAAATCCTCCGGCAGTTTTTATTATACAACATTCTTCTTCTTGAAGTCCTCTCCCGCCTTGACTTTATTAATATACTAATTCAAGATATTGTAACATATACACACTTGATATTATCTTTAATATACACTTTAGGAAAAGGGACTTCTACTCATCATCAGCATTATCATTATCACCACCATTATAGCTATTAATATATATTATGAGTTTTCATATTATTTCTAGATATTCTGAGAACCTCCTATATCCTAGGATATCCTCATCAAACACAGGTACATCCACTATTCTCTTTAATCCATTAATAAATAATGGGAGTTAGGGGTAGGGAATAGGACTGGTATCATCCGTAATGCCAAAGACGATACTATCAAAGTAAACAATGTGAAAGGAGAGATGAAAATCGGTATTTGTTTCTCATGGGACTAGACTCTTGTAAATTTATTTCACTTGAAAGAGTTATCTAAATTCTTTCTGAACATGGCTTTTCAAAAATCTACATTCTTAATTGAGTGCCATTATATCATATTTCAAATCTGAAAGGAAAGTGCATACACTTCAAATAACCCACTGGGTATCACTAATTTCCTTACATTTATTTAAGCGCTGAAATCCTGCACCTGCAACTCAGCCATGCACAGCAGGACAGATTTTTGCTTAATTTAACATGGAGACTGGCAGCCATATCACAAAAAAATAAATCTTATACAAACATATACAAAAATTATCCGTGAAGAAAATCGGAGTCTAAAGGATGAGAAGGGGTTTTATTTTACTTTTTTCATTTTGATTAAATATGGTAGGGGGTAAAAAATTTGATTTGAGGATTTTTAAAGAATATGGGAAAATACTCTTTGCTAAATACCATTCATTTTAATAGATAAGTTTGATTTGTTATGTGCAGTATACTTTCTTGGAAAGCCATATTTTAAAAAATGTTTACATTATACTCCAGACTCTCAAGTGGTGGACAGTCTATATTCAGGTTTTAAAAGGCAAGTCTATCAAAGATGAGCGTAGAAGGCAGAATGAGAGGTCATGCACATGCAAATAAGGTAGCAATCACACCTGATTTGAAAAAGATGAATTTACATTCATTTTTACTTCCATTTTTAATTCTGGTTTTCCTGTTTCCCAAAATAACAGCCTTTTTTTTTTCTACCTTGAAGTGCCTTCCCAAATATAAATTTTCACTATAGGTTAGGTTTGACCTCTCAGGGTTGTAATATCAGAACATCCAATAAACATACCTGATAGCTGTTTTCTTAGAGAGGTGTAGAGGTGCAGTTGTTTGTCACCATGTAAAGACAAGACTTGTTACAGACTTATTCTAGAGTAGAAAGTCAATCCTGAGCAGCAATGTGGTCAAGTTAGAAAGAATTCTGGGCTAGAATTGGAAACTTGATTTCCAAAACTCTTCTTCCTTTGAGGATAATAAATTCCAGCTCTACCATCCTCTACTTATCCTCAGTATTGGATCTTTTCTTGAGTTTCTGCCTGTACCTAAAATAAAAATATTGACACATGGTGCAAAACTCTTCTTTTCATAGAATATTTCACTGTCGTGGGAAAATTTTAAATATTTTAAATTTATTTGTTCACCCTTTGTCTTCTCCACTGGAATATAAGTTCCAGAAGGACAGAGGTATTGCCTGACATAGTACAATACCTAGAATTTACCATGTATTAGTTTAGTACTCAATAAACCATTTTTGAATAAACTAATATATAAAGGCGCACCTTACTGGACTCTCTTAATTTCTTGGCAAAAAGAGAGTAAATACAAAGTCCTGAAATAAGAGCAAATTTGAGACACTTAAGGTACAGGAGGAAATCCAATGCCACAAGAATGGAGTGAACAAGTGGTGGGAGATGAGGCAGGGAGATCAGCAGGGAAGATAATTCAGCAGGGTCCTGTATTAGTCTAGCTAATACTAGCAGATTTCACAAGTGCAACTGAACTATCAATAAATTAACATAATGGAAGTCCATCACCAGTTTTGCTAATAGACCCAGTGGGGGGGGTTATTGCTCCATAATGTCTTAGAGGTATTCAGAAATCATATCATCTTTAAGTATTATTATCTTTAAATATTATCATCTTTAACATATGGCCTCTAGGGTCATTTTCTGCTGAAATTCTATTCCCTGGAACACATTCATAAGGCCACATGTCATGGAAAGGAAATCTGGAAAATGCCACCTAGCTGTAGGCCTACGGAGAGGAAGTGTTTGTACTGAGCAGTCAGGTGCTCTCTGCCAAAGGCATGTAGGCCATGGTGAGGAGTAGTAGTGCTTTTATTGTAAGTATGGTGGAAACCCATTGGAGAATTTTAAACAAGAAAATGACATAATTTATATTTTTAAGAATAATATGCCTATTGTGGTGATGATATAATTTAGGTCAACAAATTAGAACCAGAGGGAACAGGCCTTTTCTTCAAAGAAGAGGTGATAATAGTTTAGCTTACACTAGCATGGTAGCTAGGGAGGTGGCAAGAAATGCTTAGACTTAGACTATATTTTGCTGATGATTTCATATAGGGTGTAATTTCAACTAGGCAGTTCCCAAGACCGGGTAATATTCTCCTCTTTTGACCTTTTAAAATCCTCTGTTAAATCTCTATTATTGCATTTAAAACCCTTCATTTTTTTACCATCTCTTTTTGTGCCTCTTTCCTCTATTACATATTGAATTTTCTGAGGGTAAACACTATATTTTCATAACCCCTGGGTTACATTACACTGCTTGATGAATTGGAGCACACGATAAATTATTTTTTTTTATTGAATCAAATGGAGAAACTTGCCTATGGACACAACACAATTACAAAGTTAGAGCCAGTATTGGAATCCCAATGCAGCTTATTACAAAACGCAGCCTCTTTCCACTACTTTATGTTCCAGCAGTTTATATACATCAAAGGAACAAAGTGAACTTGTATTTAATCCTAGCTAGTTGATGCCTTGGGTATCTAATCTGGAAATTAAAATATGACAACAGAATTCGCAAACTCTTAACAACATTTTTTTATTAGATGGATATTTTTGTGTAGTTTACTCTCTCTGGAACAAAACTTCCAACAGAATTCAGAGGACAGAGTAATGGGATCTAGGTCCTTAAAAGACTGGATTAATATGAGTTCATGTACAGAATTTTAGATCTCTGCTCCAAAAATGTAAAGGCACAAGCAGAGGACTAATACTGATATTCATTGGTTGATTTATTGATTCATTCAGCAAATATTGTCATTTGACTATGAATAAAGAATTGCTATATCTGCTGGAGGTACATCAATGAAAAAAATTAAAATATCCTGCTCTCATATAATGTGCTTTTTCTGTAAACTGAATTTGATTTTAAACATCTAATAGAAGTCCAGACCAATGAAATGCAAAAACACAACAGAAACTAAAGAGAACAGTATATCTCAAGGAAGAAAAGTACTGTTTTACTCCAGATGTACAGGATACAAAGATTAATATGGATGTAGGAATAAAGCCTCCTATATTGTTCACAACTTGTTCAGGGACTAGACAAAAGTAAGACTACTAATTGAAGGACTTTAGTGTTGGAATCTAAGTGGAACTGATAAAGAAGAGTCTTATAACAGAGTGTACCTATTTCCATCCAGTGCTTAATGAAAATGGAAAAGATGTACAGCAGCAAATATTAGAGAGTTGTGAGGAAAAATGAAGGTTGTGGTGGAGTTTCTTTTCATGCAAAGAAGGCAAGGAAAACATTCCTTCATTTACCATACTTCACTTTTTATCAAGCATTGGGAATATCCTTGGTTAAAAGATTGATAAGCAATAAATTATGGGTGCTCTGATTATGGGTCTTTAATCAGAAATTCAGGTGGCAAAATTCACCCTCAACGTTTTAATTTTCTCTTCAGAAAGTCTTTTTACAAGGAATTCTAATTTAGTCCCCAAGGATCCTTAGGGCATATTTTTTAATCTGTCTTATTCTGACTTTATTAGATCCTTTAGAGAATTTTTTAAGGTTAAAAAACTTAATCTTTTAAAAATTTCCCTGTGTTTATATATAGGGTTGTTTTCATTTATAAATACTTTACTTAATATTGGCTTTGCTATTTTCATTAAGAAGGACCAGCCCAAGTTTCCAATCCTAAACATAATCCTTACTCAAATGAAGCAATAGGATATCTTCTCTTCAAATAAATTTCACAGAAATATTTTCACCTCCATGTTTGATTGTAAATATTATATAAGACCCGAAGACAACTTAGCTTGTTGGATATGTTCATCAGTCTTATACCTAAAACTATTTTGCTCTTGGTAATTCAAGATCTTAAGACAACTCATTCACTGAAAGAGTCAATGGAAACTCTATAGGGATACTTTATTCTTCAGATAACCTCAGTCTTTGCAAAGGAAAGTAATGAAGAAAAGCATGGCTCCCAACAAAAATAATATAAAAAATGCAAGTGATTTATGTTTGTTCTTGAGAAAAATATATAAAATTTAAAAACTTACCACAACTTTAAAATAAAACATGCATCCATCAAAAATTAATTAAAACTAGACAAAAATTAGGTCTTAGAAACTGATTTGTGAAAATGGTCTGGTCATAAGCAATTTAAGCATTCCAAGAAGATGAATCTGCTATAGTTACTATTAGGCAGCTCAGCCCTAATTAGGAATCAAGGAGCTTGGGGTATGTCCAAACAAGGACAATGCTCAGCTTAAAAGAAATTCAAATTATGATTAAATGATATACCTAAGATCAGAAAAGTCAATATCAAAAGCAATTTACCAATTATTTGAATATACAATATAGTCAAGGATTTTAAAAAATCCCTCTATTGGATTTATTATATATTTCTTTATTAAAGAAATGCATCTTTCTTATCATTATACAAATATATAATTTCCATGCAGCACCTTAGAATATTAGTTGAACTGACAAACATGAATTTAGAAAATCTAGTATATTATAAAATATTTTAACATGATAGTATACTGTACATCATATCCATATATTAATAATCCTGATGTATGATATAACTCACCTCATGTCCCTAACCACCTATAATAGAATAATCACCTGGGCTGCTTGTTAAAAATTAAGATTATGAATTTCTCTTTAGATTTGCTTTCCTAATCTGAAAAATGGGGATAATAACAAATAACTTGTGGGATTTTTGTAATAATCAAATGAGAAAACACACATAATTCCCTTAGCATGGTGTCTGATGTCTAGTTATTAGTATGTTGTGTTGAGACTGGGAACCAACCTTTGTCTTCATAACTAAATTTTGAGAACCACAGGTAATGGATAGTACATATTAAACTGCTATCATTAGCCAAAAGAATCCTAGCTAAAATAGTCAACTGGGATGCACCTAGTCTTTATGTGTAATATGTGAGTTCCTAGTTGAATTATTGAACAGAGAACTTTACAATGAGAAGAAAATATCAGCACCTTACCAAAATAGTGTACAGGGAACCACATGAAGACTTCAGCATAATTTTATTATCATAATTTATAAATAAAATTTAGTAAACGTTAAAGTAAATATTGATGAAGTGGACTTCATAAAATTTACAACTTTTATCAAAATGTAATATGAAGGCAATGAAAGTGCCAGTCACATAATTGAAGATAAGAGGAACGACAGATACATATATACATACGTGCACACATGCATACATATACGCATGCATATGCAGAAGAGGGCTCTTGCACGAACTGATAACACTGTGCACTAAGAAGTGTGATTAACTTAATCCTTTGGAACTAAAGACAAAGAAATATAAAGATATTCGTGTGTATATGTATATAAAGATAAAATTTTTAACAATTTATTTCTTAAATTTTTTTTTCTTAAAAACATTATTAAGATGATCTAGGGGATTTTTTAATCTTTGATACTTTTTCTGTCATAAAATAGGTCCTCTTCTATGCCCCATATTATCCTTGTACTTTACCTTACTGTTGTGAAATTCACTAATTACTAATTTTCGAGAATTTTGAGGTTCAGCATATGCCACTGCTTTCATTTAAGATTTTAATTAAAGGTATATCACCAGCTAGCTGAATTCCTAAGAGGTGCTTTTTTTGATACCAAACTAGAAAATACCTATGAATGACTTTCTACTTCTTATAACACCATGAAACATACTCTGCAATTTCCAGCTGATGCCTCTGAATCTTGCTGTGTGCTAAACCAGTGGAATTTTATATCCTGCCACTTTTACTGGAAAAAGCATTATTCAAAATGAATGTGGTGCACAAAGGAACTTCAAAATCAACTATATTTACAGGAAACTTGCTTCAAAGATAATGATACAAATAAGTTGAAAGTAAAAGGATGAAGAAATTACAACATATAAACATTAATTTTAAAAAAAGAAATCAGAAGTGGCTATAATATCAGAAAAAATAGACTTCAAAGCCAAGAAAATTACCCAAAACAGAGAGAGATGATAATGATATGACTAGAAATCCTACAGCTATTAAAATAGGGAAATAACAGAATACTGTATCAGCAATTCTGTGCACATAAGTTAGAAAATTTAGAGAAAATGGATCACTTCCTTAAAAAATGCAAACTAACAAAGCTCCCCCAACATATAATAGATTATCTGAATAGTGATAAATATTTAAAAAACGGAGTGTGTGATTTCAAAGCTTCTAAAAAAGAAATGCCCAGGCCTAGCTTGTTTCAGTGGATAATTTTTATTTCATTTTATTTATTTTCTTTGTTTTTAATTTTATTTTATTTAGAACAACCTTGGGAAACTTTTTGGCCGTGTGTAGTTGTAGTTTCTTTGAAAGTTAAACAATATTATGATCCAGGATATCATGTGAGAGCTATATCTTTATCTATATCTATATCTACTTCCTAGCAGTTTTATTTGCAATAATTAAAATGCCAGGAAAAAAGTTCAAAGCTCAACTTCTTCATCCTCCTTAAGAATAGCTACATCCTCACTCCTCTCCCCCACATATACACAGGGAGGCTTCTCCTCAAAATCATACAACTCGACGTCACAGAATTGGAAAAATTGTGCTATAAGATTTCTTAAGTAAATCAGCTTTCACTTTTAATTTACCTAAACATTTTGGAAAATGTTGTTTTGTTTGTTGGTTAGTTGTTTTTTTTTTAATATTCTTCCATAATAGAATAGGATTCTTTAACCCAGTTTTATATAAAAATAATTCTGTTTCTGGATTTCTATCTCCTCAATTAAATTGCATTTTTTATTTAAATTTTTGGAACAAAATGAGTTACTTAAGAAAGAAGAAAAACTTTAAAAAATCTTAAAATCAACTAACCTACTGAAAAAAATTGAAAGGATAGTGGAATCAGTATTGTAAATGATACTGCAATTCTTGCAGTTAGAATTATCTCTTCTGAAAAGTCTGTGCGGCAAATATTTAGTTGTTCCCCCAAATCTATTGTACATTTAAAACTCTTTTAGTAAAAGGGTTTTAACTGTCTATCTGCCCAAATAGAGAGAATGTTCCCCAACCTCCCTGGAAGACACTAACAGTTAATAGAGATGCTGTGGGTAAATTCTGGGTCACTCAATTAAAGTGAAATGGGTTTTCTTGTACTTCTATTATTATTTCCTTAGCTCAGGCCTGAACAACACTGTGATAATGACTTAGCTTTGACCATGTAACAAGGACAAAACTAAAAAGTAAGGTTAAGTGAAAAAGATGAAAGGACTCACTATCCCTGAATTATTCTGCACAGTAGTGCCATCCCATCAGGCTGCCCACACCAGGGCTTAAGCAGGAGGGGGAGGAGAGGAGAGAGGAAATATATGTGTGTGTGTGTAGGGAGAGAGAGAGACAGAAAGAAAGAGAGAAAGAACAGAGGGAGAGAGGAGGAGACAGACAGCTCCACCATGGTAGGTATAAAAAAAAGGATGAACAAAACAGACATAATATTATTCAATTTATAATCTTATGAGGAAGACATATATTAATGCAATGAATTATACTATAATTACAAAGTCACATATTTGATAGGTACATAAGAGATACACAATATTGTAAAAGGGCTTTTAATAAAGAAACTCAATCTCATTAAGAAGTCAGGGAAGGTTTAACTGCAGAAATGACTATTGAATTGAGGTTTGAATGGTACATTAGAAATGCCTAGATAAGAGAGACTGGAAGACAGCTTAATTCAAAGGAAACAATAAGTGCATATGCCTTTAAGATTAAATACAGAAATGCACTGTGTAACTTGGTAAGAAGGTCAGAGCTAGAGAGTCTTATATGGCACCATCAGGAAGAAGTATATTCCATTCTGATTTCTTGTAAGTATATTCTTGGCCTTTGCTTTTTATTCTCCTAACTCCCAGGGGATGTGGAATTACATTTTTTTTGTCTCATTTAATGCTTTTTAGTTTAACACTCACTTTTATTGGCATTTCCATTGTGACTCCTACCTTTTTTGTATTTACCTAGCAAACATTTTTAAACAGCTTTAGTGAAATGTAATTCAGAAACAATACAATTCATCCATTTAAGTTGTATAATTCAATAGTATTCAGTATATTCATAGAGTGATGCAACCATTACCACATTCAATTTAAGAATATTTTTATCACCCCCATAAAGAAACCCTATACTCATTAGCATTCACTCCCCACTTTTTTCCAAGCCTTCAGCCCTAGTTAACTACTGCTCTATTTTCTGTGTCTATAGATTTGACTATGCTAGACATTTCATATAAATGGAATCACACAATAACGTGGCCATTTGTGACTGGCTTAGCACAATGTTTTCCAGGTTCATCCACATTGTAGCATGTATCAATAATCTGTTTCTTTTTATTGCCAAGTTAATATTCTGTTGTATGGATATACCACAGTTTGTTTATCCATTCATCAGTTGATTGACATTTGTGTTGTGTCTACTTTTTGGCTTTTATGACTAATATTCTTATAAATATTTGTATATGAAGTTTTATGTGGACATCCTGGAACGCAGATATAAAACCATCCTCATCTTTCTGTCTGATCTTTGACAAAGCAGAAAAAAACATACACTGGGGAAAAAAATTCCTATTCAATAAATAGTGCTGGGAAAATTGGATAGCCACATGTAGAAGACTGAAACAGGATCTGCATCTCTCACCTCTCACAAAAATTAATTCACGATAGATAACAGACTTAAGCCTAAGACATGAAACTATAAGAATTCTAGAAGATAATGTTAGAAAAACTCTTCTAGATATCAGCCTAGGCAAAGAATGTATGAAGAAGACCCCAAAAGCAATCACAGCAACAGCAAAAATTAACAAATTGAACTTGATTGAACTAAAAAGCTTCTGTATAGCCAAGGAAACAATCAATAGAGTGAATAGACAACCTACAGAATGGGACAAAACATTTTCATGCTACATCCAATAAAGGGCTGATAACCAGAATCTATAAAGAACTCAAAAAATCAGCAAGAAAAATATCAAACAACCCCATAAAAAAGTGGGCAAAAGACATGAACAGAACCTGTTCAAAAGAAAATAGACTAATGGCCAATAAATATATGAAAAAATGCTCAACATCTCTAATTATCAGGGAAATGCAAATCAAAAGCACAATGAGATATCACCTAACCCCAGTGAGAATGGCTTTTATTAAAAAGTCGCAAAACAACAGATGCTGGAGTGGATGTGGAGAGAAGGGAACACTTATACACTGTTGGTGGGACTGCAAACTGGTACAACCTCTATGGAAAATAGTATGGAGATACCTCAAAGAACTAAACGTAGACCTACCATTTGATTCAGCAATCCCACTTTTGAGTGTTTACTCAGAGGAAAAGAAGTCATTTTGTCAAAAAGACAAGTGCACTCGAATGTTTGTTGCAGTACAATTCACAATTGCAAAGATGTGGAACCAACCTAAGTGCCCATCAATACGTGAGTGGATTTATAAAATGTGGTATATGTATACTATGGAGTACTACTCAGCCATAAGAAATGGTGAACTAATACCTTTTGTAACAACCTGGATGGAACTGAGACCATTCTTCTAAGCAAAGTATCGCAAGAATGGAAAAACAAACAACAGGTACTTACTATTAAATTGGAACTGATCAATCAACACTCATGTGCACATGTGCTAGTAAAACTCAGTGGAAACCAAGCAGGTGGGAGAGGGGAGGAGGGGATGGGTAAATTTACACCTAATAGATACAATGCATGCTATCTTGGTGATGGTCACATTTATAACTTTGACTCAAACTGCACAAAAGCAAATCATGTAATCAAAACGTCTGTACCCCCATAATATTCTGGAAATACTTTACCTAATTAGAAAATTTGGTAACAATAAACTGGTCATGTTCAACTCAGTTCCTCCTTTCTCTATTTTGGTAGTGAATCTGCCATCAAGGTTTAGACTTCACACCATAGCCCTATTCCCTAATTTATTTTTTGAGAAAGTGTTCCATGTAGGAATTCCAGGTTTACCTATGGCTTGGACAATAGGGAGAGAGGAATGTGTCTATTTCAGAGGTTTATTTAAAACATCTATTTGCAGCTCCCCCATGCCAAGCTTAGATTGTATCCCTCACCTTAGATTTTATCAGCAAAATAAATTATTTTGAAACCTTTTGTCTTGTTTCTCAAATTTTTGAGAATCCAGGGGTTCAGCCACGGTTGGCTTAATTATACTGCATTAATAACATCACCAAAGGATCTGAAACTTTTAAGTTTACTTCTCAGTCATGCAAAACCTACTGTGTGTCTAGATGACTCTCCAGAGAAGTTGTCTTCTGTGGGGACTCATCATTCCAGGCTGCTTTGATTTCATGATACTCCATGTTAGCATGTGCTTTTACTATTGTTATGGCAGAGGATATGTGCATAGCTAATCATTCATGACTCTTAAATGCTTCCACTCAGAAAATATATATGTCAACTTAGCTTCAGATTTCGTTGGCCAACACAAATCATATGGCCATGCTTACCTCCAAGGGACATGTGCCCACAAGCAATATAAAATCAGATATCTCAATGAGCTGTAGTGAGGTCTGCCACCAATCTTCTGTTTTGGATCGTTTTTGCCTAGTCCAATTTAATACGAGTAGCCTAAAGCAAAAACTGGGCAAAAAAGCTCTATTCTAAGTATACCTATACCAAATCCTAAATTTAAACCATTTGTCTATCTTAATATTCTAGTGCCTTCTCGTTTTATTCATCACCAAAAGCAGGAGGGCAGGAGCAATGGTTTTTGTTGTTTAGAATGGAAAGTATTTCTTATGAGTTTAAATGTAGGAGGATGCAACTTCTAAGAGCATTGTATCTAGGCGTATCTTACTAAATTATGCAGGAGATATGTGAGCATCTAAAAGTGTCCAAATCCTCTTTCATCCTTAAACACTAAAAGTGACCCTCTCTAAAGGCCAAAAAAAACTTTGGTGGCAAAAATTATTCCTGCTAATTTTAATCAATACAGCCTATTCATTCCCCTCCTTAGAGCTGTAATGAGATTGGGCAGGTTGTCAGGATAGTCACATAAAAAAAGACAGCAGAAATAACTCTTAAGCTGTCTGTGGAAACCAATATTGAATAACGTCTATTATGCCTATATGGCATTATGCCTATATTCAGTAGCAAGACAAGATGGAGTGAAATGACAAAAAGAAGTATCTCCAAAAATCTAATTTCAAGTAGATCATTTTAGTGTAAATATAAAATATTATTCATATATTTTGAAGTTCCTAATATTATTAACTAAATTATGTTAATCATATGACAGCTATAGTAAATAAAATGTTCCTTAAAACCACCTTAGGTAACAATTTATGGATATTTTAAAAGTGGCTTAAATATCCAGTCATATAATCAATCACTGGTTTTGGATGTCTGTTAATGCCCTGAAAAATGCTATGTGCTAGAAAAACAGAGAAATATAGATAAATGAAGATTTTTGTTTTTGAGGAGCTAATAATTTAGAAATGATGATTCTATGACAGATATTGGGATCCAAAATAAAACACAGACAAATATAAGCAAATATAAAGAAATAGTTTACCCATATCTAGAAAGTGTATGAAAACAATTTTTCCACATTTACTAGGGAGTAAGTTTCATTTCACGCTAGTGTTCAACTGACTTCTGAAAGTGACTCACATCCTTCTAATTAAAAGGGTAGCATTTTGATTAATAACTATGGAAAATAATGTATGGACTTCTCAAAAGTTATCTACAAATTAATGTCTTTGTCTTCCTTTACTGAAGAGATAGTAAAGCTAAAGTATATATCTTCCAATACTCCCTTGCACTATGACTAGCTATGCAAAGCACTCCATAGAGGACCCATGTTCCTTTAGTACTTTCCCTTTTTCTTAAATTAATGGTAACATGTACCTGAATGTACATCAATCATCCTGTGATCATGGCAACTAAAATCACAGACTAAAATTAGTGAAGTAGGAAGATAAATAATGCCAAGTTGTCAATGTAGTATTAAACTACACTACCTGATCTGGATTTTTTCCTGCAGAATTTCTTTACATGAGAAATATTAACCTACAATTAGTATAAATCACAGTAGTGGGGATTTTCTGTAACTCAGAGTCAAGTGAAAACATAATGATAAAGTGACTGTCAGAAAACTTTAAACTAAGAAGCTTTAGAGAAGAATTTGTTTTGTCTATCTAATCTCCATTAATTTTGATAGGAGAAAATAAATAGTTAAATTTATTTATATAACTTAAGATTAAAGTTCTCATTTGTTTTTCTGGTATTTTCTCCTTTGCAAAACAAAATTAAAGGAGCTAAAGTATGTTCCATAATATTGTCAGGTAAATAGTAAGAACCTTCAAACTCCTAAGCTTGTGGTTATATTCCCATTACCAATTTACAGTCAGAGAAATGTACATACACACACATTTATATATTTAATTCACAGAGAAGGTAGGTACTCAAAAGCTATTTTGCATATCACATAGGAAACTAACCAGACTTCTTTTAAAATACTATGCACAATATAATATATTGTGTTAAATCAGGGATATTCATTCACAGTCCAGGTGCTGAGGGATTAGATCCAAATCTTAGTATTTGATCTATCATTACCCCTTTGATACACGAAGGACTGTTTTTCTCTTATAGATTTACCAAAAGCAAATTTGCCAATCTAAACCATCTGTCATTTATCCAAGAAAAGATTTATTATTTTCACTGAAAGGTTATTTGTAATAAAAGAAATATGAGTCAATAAAGATATGTTCTTAGTTTATGATGTGCTTTCCAGACTCTTAGTCTCAGCAACTGCACCACTTGTCCTTTAAGCAGTCATCAAGGGTCTACCTACTTCCTGCAAAACCGCATCTAGGAAAGTCAAATTAGAGGTTAATTATTAGATGGTAAGAGGACAAACAGACCCGTACTCATTGACCAAGGCTATAGTAACAGTTCCTCTTGTGGCTGTTACACAATCTCTGATTTCCTATTATCCTAAAAGGTCCCTCACCACTTATTCATTGAGTAGTTCATTGAGCAGTTCCACAAAGGAATGCTATTGCTTCTCATTCACTAGTAAGCAAGGAAGGTGATAAGGAAATGAGCAATTGGCTGGATTTGGGGCAGCAGAGAAAGTTTGTTGGTGATTATTTCCATTGTCACAAGTGTGATGGGACAAGTGGACTTGGGGTCACAAGGTTAAGGTTATCATCCAAAGAGCAGAATCTCTTTAAATTGTGAGCCTGGTCCACGTCCTGGTTTATAAAGGTCCACTTTTTAAAGGTTGGATATATGTGTTATTCCAGGTGTTTTTATTGCATTATTTCAAATATGTTTGTGCAAGTGTGTTCCCATTGTCTATTTTATTTTTTTTTAATTTTTTTTTATTTTTAAGACGGGGTCTCACTCTTGCTCAGGCTGGTCTCGAACTCCTGAGCTCAAGCGATCCTCCCGCCTCAGCCTCCCAGAGTGCTAGGATTACAGGCGTGAGCCACCACTCCCGGCATCCCCATTGTCTATTTTAAATAGAGTTTGAAAACTATGATACAGGGAAGTATGGGCTGTAGAAGCCTTGATTATATTTCCATAGATTTATTTATCAACATGAATAATTTGCATAACAGTATCTCTCAAAAATAAAATCTAAAGAGTGACTCTATGCCCCATTTTATCAGACTTCTCATTAAATATATGAGAATGCAACATGTTAAATTAAAACTTGTATAGAGAGATAACTTTTAGACAAACCTGTAATGATAAGAAGGCTTCAAAAAACACCTAAAAAGCCGCAAGAGATTTCACTGTATTTTTTTCCAAATTGTTCATTTTCAGTTGCATAAATGTCTCTAATTGCCTACAATAGGCATAAGAGTGGGTAGCAAGTTGTCAAATAACAACTTCAGTGAAGCAATTTCTTCCTTGAAAATACAGAACTGTACTGAAATAGAATTGAATCAGTATTTCTCATGGACATATAAGGACATAAGTACAAGGCAAACTTAGTCCAAAATTTCAGTTCTTTTAGGAAGTCTAGTTACTTACTAAACACAAGAAGGGTATTTCCTAATAATGAGTTGCACCATCAATAAAATAGGAATTTCAATACCTCATAACATCTCTGTGAAGACTAAATGAGTGATAAATGTAAACTATCTAGTATATGTAGTGACTAGTGAATACCATATGTTCAATAAATAATAAATTTGATTATTATTTTATATTACATATAAAAACAGTGGGTGCTATGGTTGAAATGTGCATGTGTATAAATATATGCACACACACATATATAATATCCTTTATCCTTCTCAATATCATAGCTTAGTCCCTATCCCTTCTCATCTGCACTACTGCAAGAGTTCTCCATCTAACTGCTTCGTGTCAATTCTTAGCTGCAGCAATATACACGGCTTTGAAACACAAATCTCCTCGAATAGGTTCATTGCTTTTCAGTTTTTCTCCATGGTTAGAAACATTCTGTCATCTGCAGAGTCTGGCTTTATTTACCCCTCATGCTCTATATTACATCTGTATCAAGTAGTTTTCTATCCCTCTGACACACTAAGTTCTCATAAATGTTGGCTCTATCTGTGATATTCTCCTATACAATTCCTACTCATTCTTCAGGGTTCATTGTAAATGGCAGTTCCCCTCAAAGGTCAAATAAGATATTAAAGTAGGGTAGGTTTCTATGGATGCAGACCATCTGAGGCAAAATGTTATAAAACAATAAGGATGAAATTAAATTATGAAAGTGGATTCAAAATGAGATTTGTAAAAAGAAAAGCATGATCAGAGTTGGAATATCCAAACCTAGAACAATGCCTTCCATTAGGAGATGATTAAAAACCTATTTGTTACATTAAAATTTTATTCAACCAACAAGGGTTTATCCTGCATACTACTGTATGTGTTCTGTGTTCTGAGGATAGAGCAGAAAAATTAAAATCTCTGCCTCCTGACATTAGCATTTTAATAAATTTTGAAAAGATTTAATATGAAATTATATTTTAATGATAAAAATAATGTAATAATATTAAAAACCACAAAATTAGAAATAGTAGAAAATTCCCATAATCTGACTACTTTAATAAAACTGTTATTTTCATATTAGCATCCTGGAGACTAACTGCCATTAATATCCTCGTCCTTTAAAGGTTTAATAAAAATTAACAAATGTATATAATCACACATTATATACTACAGAAGGGATTCTGAAAAAACATAGTGTTCTGATGCTTTCCTAATTAAAAATGTATATATGTTTCTATACATTTCTTGATTTTCAACTTTATACACTAGCTATTCATTCTCTAACATGAAAGATTGGGATCTAGCTTATTTGCTCTAGACCAGGGGTCCCCAACATATGGTGAGTTGTATAATTATTTCGTTGTCTATTACAATGTAATAATAATAGAAATAAAGTGAACAACAAATGTAATGCGCTTGAATCATCCCAAAACCATCCCCCTTCCCCCTGGTCCATGGAAAAATTGTTTTCCATGAAAACAGTCCTGGTGCCAAAAAGGTTGGGGACCACTGCAGACCACCCCCTCATAATGTTTGTTATGTATGCTATAATTTTAGTTCTTCTATTGGTTACCATAAAATTTTAAATATATATATATTTTTATTCATTTTTCCACACATTTTTACAGTAATATTTGACCCTCTGCATTGAAAGATGGTGGTACTAATAATCCTATTCTTTAATTTATCTCCATCATGCATCTCCTAAATTCTATTAGTAAAATTTTATTTTTATATAGTGAAGTTTAATAATATTTATTTTTGGTCTTATAACAACTAACAATGTTTGTGTGCTTGGTCCATTAAATTGAAAACAATAATGAAAAGTATTGAATAACACTTGCATTATTAAGGACATATAAAACTTTCCAATATTAGACTTAGAAATATTCTAGAATTATATTTTTTTCTCTGTATGTCCAAAGTTATTAACCATGGAGCTATGTGAACTAAAATATTTCTACCTTTCAGGCAAAATATATAATCATTTTGTTATTTAGTAATTATTTATAAATCATGCCACATTTTCCCTTTATATTTGGGCTATTATTTGTACAATTGTTATTTGTTTTCTGTGAATTTGCCAACTGCCTCATTTTTTGGTGTTCTATCTGCTTTTCTTATATTCTTTTTTTTTACATTCTCAATTATACCATATATTTACTAGTGATATTTCTATACTCTTTGGCTTCAATAAATACTGGCTATTCTTGAGGCTGATGCACATGTGTCATCCTAGGATTTGGATTTACTGGTCTTCTGGATTATATCCAAAGTTTCCTGTATACATTTTCCTGTTTCTTGGTTTGTACCTTAATTTTTCTGGAGTACTTCTTCTAGTAACTTTCTTTTAAATAAGGTATTTTGGAAGTGTTTTAAGGGTTCTACAACAACTACATGTTTGGTGACTCATTAGAAGGACCTACAGAACCCAGGGGCTGTTGTACTCATGGCTATGGCTTATTAAAGTAAAAGGATGCAAAGTAAGATCAGCAAGGGAAAAAAGACATCAGGCAAAGTCTGGAGGAGATCACGAACAGGATTCCAGTTTTCTCTCCCAGGTTAGAGTATGTTGGGGCTGCAAAGAACATGTTCCTTTCTCTAGAAATGAAAGGCAGCAACACTTGTGCAATGTTTCTGCCCAGGGAAGCCCATTTAAGACTCATGATACAGGGTTTTTAATGGGGGTTGGTACATAGAAATTCTCTGCCTGAGGTATAATTATAAACTCTAGACTCCCAGGAGGAAACCAAGCTTTTACTATAAATCACATTTTTGGATAAACAGTCTAAATATGTTGGTACAGCAGGGTTCTGTGCCCCAGGCATACAAAACCACCTTATCAATTAGTAACATAAGGAACATTCCAAAGCCAAGTTCCCAAATGTCAGCCAAGGGCCAACCCCACAAACATGTCCTTGTAAAGAACAACATTGGGCCTACTGTGTTAACTCTTTGCTACACAGAGAAAATTTCCTGAATCTTTACATGTCTGAAATATTTTTATCTGATATTTTGTCTGGGTGTATAATTCTAAATTGGAAAAAAATTTCCTTTGAAAGTGTTTAAAATAGACAAAATTCTAAGATGGTCTCTAAGATTCCTAACCCCTCGTGTACTTACCTTGTATAATCCCCTACCCTTGAGTATGAGTGGGACTTTTGAATACCATGGGATTTCACTCCCATGATTAGATTATCTTACATGACATAAGTGATGTAATTAAGATGTAATTAAGGCCCTTAATCAGGGGACTTTGAATTAATCAAAACAGAGAATATTCTGGGTGGGCCTGACCTTATCATATGAAGACTTTTAAAGAAGTCTCAGGCCTTCTTTGAAGGTAGAGACTCAAAGCAGTAAGATACTCTCATGCTGGCCTTGAAAAAGCAAACTACCATGGTCTGGAGAAGTGCACCTGACAGAAAACTGGTGGTGGTCTCTGATAGGTGAGGGCCTCAGTCCTACAAGCACAAGGAATTAAATTATGACAACTGGTGGGAAAAGGACTCCAGGCTTCAGATTAGACAGCTCTGGCAAACACCTTGATTGCAGCCTGGCGAGCTTTCAGCATAGTAGCATAGTACCCGGTACCCTCAAGTGCAGGTGTCTTTTTGATAAAATGACTTATTTTCGTTTGGGTAGATACCCAGTAATGATATTGCTGGATAAAATGGTAGGTCTACTTTTAGTTCTTTGTGGAATCTCCGTACTGTTTTCCATAGCATTGTGTTAATTTGCAGTCCCACCAACAGTGTATAAGCATTCCTCTCTGCTTCCACGCCAGCATCCATTGTTTTTTGACTTGTTAATAAAAACCATTCTCACTGGGTTAAGGTGATATCTCGTTGTGGGTTTAATTTGAATTTTCCTGATGATTAGTGATGTTGAGCATTTTTTCATACGTAGTTTAGCCATTTTCAGTGAACACATAACACTCTCTGCCATAAGATAAATAAGTGCTTTGTCAGAACACAAAGCAGATAAAAAGGATAGAGGGACAAAGGAGTGAAGTTAGTTAAATAGTATAGGGAGCTTGGAAAAACCTGTTTGTATTAGAGCCAGTATGGTTTAGGGCTGGCTATGGTCTGAGTCATAGGGAAATATGGGGGGATATTCTAGATTAATAGAAACAAAGTATAAACAGGCCCTGAATCCATTGGCAATATCTCCTCAAAATTCAGGGGCTTTAAACATTTAACATTTATTATTGCTCAGAAGTCTACAGGTAAGCTGGGAAGTTCTTTGATTTGAGTTTGGCTCAGCTAAACCCTTCTGGATTTTCACAACTGGTTGTCTGCCTGGGAGCTGGCTAGTCTAGATTGGCTTCATTCACTTCTCTGATGTTTGGCTGACTTTAAGCTGGTACAATGGGTTACATGTCTCTCACTATTCAGCAGGCTACCAAAGGCTTATTTGCATGTTGGCTGGATAGGGATCCAAGCGGGAGAATGGATACATGTAAGTTCTCTTGAGGCATAAGTTCAGAACCTATCTGATGCCATATTCACTATGTTTTTCTGGCTAAAGAATTTCATAAGCCACCCCCCTCTCAAGTGGTGGAAAGATCAATACCACCTCTTAGTGGGGAGAAGCTCCCTCTATCTTAATGGATACAGGGTATTGTGGAGAACTGTGGTCATATTGGCAATCTAGCACAGACACTGATGAGGACTACATGTGGCATAATCAAGGAACAGCTGTAAGCCCAAGGTGACCGGAGTGAGCAAGCCTAAGTGACTTCAAGGAGATAGAGCTGAGGGATTGATCACATGGAGCTTTTGCAGGCTTTGTTTTTGTTGATTACTATGAGTGAGAAGGTAAATCATTTGCATATTTTGGTGTTGCAAGAAAGGAACTGACAATATCTGTCTTATATTTTAAAGGGAGCATTCTGTCAACTATGCCAATAAAAAGCTGCAAAGGAGCAAATGTGGAGGCAGATTGTCATTGGGCAATTAAAGTAATCCAGGCAAAAAATGCTGAAAAATTGATACAGAGAGTTAGAGTAAGAGATGGGGAGAAGATGATAGAGTCAGAATATATTTTGAAGTTAGAGCCAACAGATCCACTGATGGGATATGAGATAAAAAGAGGAGTCACACATAAATCCAAAATTTTGGCATGGGCAACCAGAATTGTTTTTTACTGAAATTGAGTAGTACGTTGCAGGAAGAGTAAGGTAGAGGAAAGAAAGTGGGAATCAAGAGTTATTTTTGAACATATTAATTTTAAAATGTCCACTTATGTCCAAAGTGGAGATAAAATTGGCAGTTTAAGGTGGACCTGGAGAGATCTGAGTCTGAGGTATGAACTTTAGAGTCATCAAAGTATAAAAGGTATTTTCAGCAATAAGTTTCAATGAGCTCACTAGGGAGAAAGGGTACTGGAAAGGAGGTAAGGACTGAGGCCTGGGACACTGCACAAGTTGGAGTTATATATACAGAGAGAGAAGAAACGCTAGAGAAATACCCAATGAGACAGGAAGACTTAGGAACCAGAGAAACCAGGGGTGTAACTCTCGGTCTGCAGCTGAAGGCTTGAGAAGCTGGTGGGCTGCTGGTAGAAGTCCTGGAGTCCAAAGGCTGTAGACCCTGGATTTCTGATGCCCAAGGACAGGAGAAGAAGGGTGTCCCAGCTCCAGAAGAAAGAGAATATTAGCCTTTCCTCTGCCTTTTTGTTCTATCCGGGCCCCCAGCTGACTGGATGATGCCTACCCGCATTGAGGCCAGATCTTCCCCACGCAGTCCACCGGCTCACGTGCTGATCTCCTCTGGAAACACCGAGAAATAATGCTTTGCCAGTTCTCTAGGTATCCCTTAAGCTGGTCAAGTTGATACATAAAATTCACCATCACACTCCCCCATCTCAATTTTGGAAGCACTAGCAGCAAGTAGGAGAAGATGAAGAGAAAATGAATACGCAAATCTCACTTTCTTTTCCATTCTAAGGCTCCATGCCCTGGCTCAGATCTGAGTCAGAGACAGAGAAGAAGTTTAAATAGATACGATTGAAGTTTTCAATTGGGTTAGGTGGAATTTATTTTGAATTTATGTATTAAATAAATAATCTATGCATATAGTAAATTTTTTAAAAGAACAAACAAGTATACAGTAAAAATAAATAAAAAGCCATTTATATACTGTTGGTGGGACTGCAAACTAGTACAACCTTTATGGAAAATAGTATGAAGATTCCTCAAAGACCTAAAAATAGACCTACCATTTGATCCAGCAATCGCACTACTGGGTATTTACTCAAAGGAAAAAAAGACATTTTATCAAAAAGACACTTACACTTGAATGTTTATTGCAGCACAATTCAGAATTGCAAAAATGTGGAATCAACCTAATTGCCATTCAATACATAAGTGGATTTATAAAATGTGGTATGTGGATAGTATGGAGTACTATTCAGCCAATAAAAAAATGGTGAACTAATACCTTTTGTAACAACCTGGATGGAACTACAGACCATTCTCCTAAGTGAACTATTGCAAGAACGGAAAAACAAACAGCACATGTACTCACTATTTAATTGGAACTAACCGATCAGCCCTCATGACACATATGGAAATAAAACTCAACAGAAATCAAGCAGGTGGGAGGGGGGAGGAAGGGATGGGTAAATTCACCCCTAATGGGTACAATGCACACTATCTGGGTGATGGGTGCACTTATAACTTTGGCTCAAACTATACAAAAGCAATTCATGTAACCAAAACGTTTGTACCCCCATAATATTCTGAAATAAACAAACAAAAATCAGCAGTAACTCCAGCAAAAAATTTTTAAAAAATAAAATTTAACCAAAAAAAATTTGTTTTTACTTCCTTGTCATAGAGACATTAATTTCCCACCCATGAAGAAGCCACTTTTAATAGTAATGAGATTCTTGAGCATTGTTTCAGAGGCTCAAGTGCCGTGGTGCAATCTTAGTTCACAGCAGCCTCAAATTCTTGGGCTCAAACGATCCTTCTGCGTCAGCCTCCCAAGTAGCTGTGACTACAGGCACACACCACCACACCCAGATTTTTTTTTTGTTTGGTAGAGACAGAGCCTTGCTTTGTTGCACGGGCTGGTTGCACAGGCTGGTCTGGAACTCCTGGCCTCATGATCCTCTCATCTTGGCCTCCCAAAGTGCTGGGATTACAGGTGTGAGCCACTTGCACCTGGCCAGAACATTGCTTTTTCACTTAAAAATATATTTTGGAGATCATTTGATATTGGCACTTAAAGATCTATATCATTCTTTGTAAAAGTCTTTATTTTTTGAATGGCATTATTTATCTAGCCCCTTGCTAAATTATTTGTTAATCTGTCAATTACAAACAAATCTCCACTTAATAATTTTTTATATGTCATTTTACTCACATGCAAGGTTATCTGTAGGATAAATTCTAAGAAAAGAAATTGCTAGGGCAAATGCTGTATACATTTGAAATTTTGGTAGACGTTGCTTAATTGACTATCATGACATTTTTTTTATTTACACTCTGCAATATGTAAGTGAACCTGTTTCTTACTCTTTCTAACACAGACCTTTTGTTTTTTGATGATCTAAAAGACAGAAAATAGTATCTGAGTATGTAATTTTAATTTGCATTTCTCTTCTTATAAATAAGAATGAAAATTTTTTAATATTTAAGAGCCATTTGTATTTTTAGTGCTTTGTTTATATCATTAATCTATCTTTCTGTGGAGCTAGATGTCTTTGGAAGATATTATATATATGTGCCAGAGTGTAGGAAATAAACTTCATGAGACAATGATGAAGCTTTTAGGAGTCCAGTGGTCTGAGGCATGCTGGTACATCTCCACCAAGGTAAAAGACAAGTTGTAGCCCTTTCCTCCCTCCCACACCTCCAACTACTATGAAAAAGTCAAAGAGCTGCTTTGAACTTGGGAACACATACTGCACTCAGGAATATTTATTGGGTGATGCTGCAGGAAGCTGTCAGTTTCAAGTAGGACCCAAAGCATGAGAAAGATCTGTGGCAGGCCCATGCTCTCGTAAAAGCTGTCCTGCCTCTTCCGTCAGATGGCCTAGCAAATAAGATGGCACTTTATGTATGTGTGGTGGTTAAACATCATAGGTGAAGTCTTCTGTAAGCTGGCTTATGATAGCTGTAACACATATTTCTAGGGTTTTGGAGCACAACAATGCTTTCTCCAGCCAAGAACTATGCTGTATTTGGCAAAAAACTCCTGACCTGGTACCACACTTTGTACAGATTGAGAACCCAACAATGGGACAAGACATGGTAATGTGACTTGCCCACAATGATCCATGCACGATTAGATCCACTGAATCACAAAATCAGGCAGGCACAGAAGCAACACTTTTTATAAGTGGAAGTGCTGCGTCCTGGATTGGGCTCTAACAGATGGTTCTGAATTGATGGCACATATTTCTGGTGAACCAATGCCTTTGTCTCAACTCACAACTGCGGCCTAAGGAAAGGTCTCCAATGACCAATGGATGAATGAGGACAAGTTTTGGACTTAATTCACAGACTCATAAATAGGATATGTTTTCACTAGTGAAAAACGTACTGCTGCCATATTAGAGCCTCACTGAAGAGGGGTCCTTAAAGACAGTATTGAGGGAAATCCTTCCAATAGGTAGAGGTGTGGGTTCTCCCTGAAGAAAGGCATGGGTGAGCTATGTACACCAAATTCTTTCTTTCTGGAACAGAGAAGATTTAAAAACTGGCAGCATGGTGTTATAAAGCTGAAGAGGCCACAAAGATTTCTAGTTGTATTTCTTTTCAGTATCCCTTAGAAAACATCCACTTCAGAGGATGCTCTCAGTGAACAGGTGGAGATAATGACTTAGCCAGCTTCTGTCCTCAACCACTCCAATGCTGACACAGTTGACCTATTATGAGAGTGGTCATGGTGGCAGAGATGAATATATGTGGGATCAACAACATGGCTCTTTCACATGAAGGCTATTCTAGCTACTACCACTATTGAGCACCCAACTTGCCATTGGAGAGACTGACGCTGAGCTCTCAATGCAGGCACCTGGAGCCTGTTGAGTATATCAGACCCATTCCACCTTGAATCTGACAATGATTCTTACATACTAAACTGATTCATATTTCAAATATGGGTCTGTCTTTTAAGTCTCTAGTACCTCCAGAAGCATTACCACCTAAGTGCTTACATAATGCCTGATGCATTGAAATGATATCTCATACAGATTGCCTCAGACCAAGATATGCAACAAATTGGCTCATTACAACATATAACATCACTAAGACACAGATGACCTGATAGAATGGCTGAATGGAATAGTGAATGCGCAGCTTAGGCACAACTCGGGGACATCTTGCATTGCTGGAGTGTCCTTCTATAGGATGCAACATAGTCACTGTATCAATGTTCAGAATATGCTACTGTGTCACCAGAATAGGTCTCAGCATAAGTGGCAGAAACACCTTGCCTATACATTTCTAATTTGTTCTTCTCTTCTATGCATACTTAGGATCTGATAGATTTGAAATTCTGGTTTATGGTGATGGTGATGGGATAGGAGGCATGGACAATTTAGCTAAGGAAAACAGTAAGGGTTTTATTCAACCTTAATCTATAACTAACACCAGGGGACTAGAGGATGAAGAAAGTATTCTTTCCTCTTCCTGGGATAATTGACCCCAATTATCATGAGGACCTAAGGCTGCTAATACACAAGGGTCAGGGAGAAACATATCTGGAATTCAGGGGATTCATTGGGTATCTCTTGATGTTTCCAACTTCAGTGATAACTGTGAATGGGGTAATTCAACAATTGCAACTCGACAAGAGCAAGACAACTACAACCTCAGACACCATGGGGATGAAATTCCATGCTATCCCACCAGGCAAACAACCTAGAGAAGCTAAATCCTAGTAGCAGGTATGGGGAAATCCAGAATGGTTTATGGAGGCAGAAATTATAATTTATAGACCTTAGAGAGCTGCATCAGTGAGAACTGTACCTTGTTTTCTCAACCATCATTAAGCCTTCTTAAGGACATTGCTGATCACCACCTTGGAGGACTGGATTTATATTGCTCCTCTCAGGGATGAAGTGAGATACCTTATTCTCATGTATTCATATAAGACCAGATGTCTTAGAGGATACTAGACCTGAGTAGTGAAAGGGATTGACTTTTTGCACACAATTTATGAATCTCCCCAGATTTACCCAGCCACATCTGACTTACAGGTGTTGGCTTTATGACTCACCTATCTGTTAATGCTTGGAGTTATCTCATCATCCAATGAGAGGATGGCCAGCTTCCATCCCTCTGGCCATAATAGCAGCTGAAGGAGTTCCAGTATCTAAACCTACCAAATGGATCCATGGAAACTCTGGTTCCTCTCATTCCTCCCAGACTCAAAAGAAGCACCTACATCATGAGACATGGAATCTGGCTTGTCCAAAGTCCCCTCTGTGGTGTCATATAGCACAAATCAGAAGTGAAGGAGAGTAAACACCCCATGAGCCTAATTTGGCCAATAAGAAAAAAAAAAAAAAAAGACTAGAAAGAACAAGCAGATAAATTTCTCTCTTTCCCCTTGACAGAACATCCTGAGGCATAATATTCCCTGACAGCTTTTCTGTAGGTGCCTGACACATTGAAACAACCAGTTATGTCTACTGTGAAACTCAGGAATTCATTGTCACGTATTTGCTTTCTCTCATACACTACTCCTATGTTTTCTTGCTACTCTGGAATATATACCATAATATAGTATCAGCACACATTTTTCTCCCTTTGGTTCTATTTTCTATAGTACTTGGACTAAGGAAAAAAGTCTCTTCCTATAATGTGTTCCATATCTATACTCAAATGCTCATCTTAATTCAGCTTTCAATTTTAGAAAATATCTTCATAGCCACTATTATTTTGCCTACTCTCTAGAAAGCTTTTCTACACATGTATCTCATATTATAAAAAATTTTACTTTATTTGTTCTTTTTATTTTTTATTCTTGGAGAGTTATTTGGTCAGAATTTTCATCTTTCTTTTTTTTCTGATGATGTTCTTAGTCTATTTGGTTGTGTGTGTATGTGTGTGTGTGTGCGCGCGCTCTCTTTTCCTACATTCATTTTGTAATGCCTCTGTAGAACTCATGTGATGGTTAATTTTTGTTAGTCTTGTTTTAAACGTTTAGCTTTCCCTTGTGTCAATGAGAACCCAAGCTGGCAGATATGTTCTGTATATTTCAACTCATACTTCTCACCTGCAGCTCAGAGTAATAACTGAACTAAGCACAGTGCAGAATTCTTCCCACAGCACCTTTCCACTTCACCAATAGATTGTTTAATGGAAAAATTGTCTCTGAGATTTTTCACCTGGCTCTGTAGACATTGCTTCTCTTAAAAACTTGTGAAAAAGAAAGTCCTGTGTGTCTGGCTGACATGGGATAAAGTGCTCTTAAGACATTTTTTGAGGTCCGCAACTGGAGGCACCTTATTTATATAGCATCTTTCACCACTATATTACTTCACTGATTTTGGAAGCCCTTCATTTTATTTAACAGTTCTAGGTTTCATATAATTCTAATTTAATTGAAAATGAAGTATATAGTCCTGTTTTCTATTCTCCTTACTGCCTTGGATGTGAGAGTAAAAGCCAAAAACAGCTGAAAGTCAATTCTCTGGACCTTACTTTTTAATAATGGAATCTTGGTTGCTGAAAGCTCTCTCTTTCAGATGGAATGATTGCGCACATTGTGTGGGATCTGGAAGGCTTTAGGTGAGGTGGCAGAAAGCCCATTTTCAAGTTGCTGGATCCACAGAACGCCAGAACAAAAGAAAAAACAAAATAAAACAAAAGACAAAAAAGTCCAAACAGTCTAGAGATCTTGTGTAACTCCTTATATTTGCATACCATCTTGAAGTTTCTTATAGGTGCCTCTCATTTCTTCCTTTAAATAGAATACTGTAAAGTTTCCAGACATGTTTTACTATCTCCACTTATTATGTTATTATTTCTCATTTATTAAAATAAACAACTTTTGAGAGCTTAAGTTACCTAATGTAAATTATGGCTGATGACATTAATAAAATTTCTTTGAAAATCAGAGGTGATAGTTAAAAGAATAAATGATCAATAATTAAATATTAAAAGACAATGAAATTTGAATTTGAGACCACTGTACAAAACAACTTTTCCAGGGAAAATGGGGAGATAAATGTGATGGTTAGTTTTATGTGTCAATTTGGCTATAGTACCCCATTATTTTATCAAATGCTAATTAGATGTTACTGTGAATGTATTTTGTAAATGTGACTAACAGCTGCAATCAGTTGACTTTAAGTAAAGGAAATTACCCTCAATAATTTGGGTGGGACTTATCTAACCAGCTGAAGACCTTAAGAGCAAAACCTGTGGCTTCATAGATAAGACAGAATTCCGCCTCAAGACTGAGGCATCAAGTCCTGCTTGTGCTTTTGGCTGCCAGCCTGGTCTACAGATTTCAGACTTGCTCTTCTCAAAATCATGTGAGCCAATTCCTTAACAGAAAAGAAATCTCTCTGTCATTCTCTCTCTCTCTCTCTCTCGCCCTGAGAGAGACAGCGAGATATATCCAATCTAAGGTAGTTCTGTCATCCTATCATAAGATAATTCCATAGAATGAATGGCTGAGAAACCTGTACTACTTCTTACTGCTACCTCTCAACTGTGGTCCTATTACTACACTCACTCAAAAGGATCCTTCAAACCACTCCTGATTAAAATTCTCTTAGAACAATTCCCATAGGGACATGTTAATATTTTGAAAATTTTGGTGTAAAGAACTATTATGTTACATGGGAAGAACCTCAAAAATAGGTACACCTGGGGTATAGAAATAAATCATGAAGAGACAGTGTATAGATTATACTGAGAGAAGAAGAGGATCTAGAAATGAGCAGATAACTGCCCACATTAAGCAATTAGATGAGCAAATATTAAAATCTCAGAAACTTTTTAAGTTAGGCAGGTCTAAGATGTATCAAATAAAGGAGAAATTGAATTTAATAATTACATGATAAAAAAAAGAATAATTGCACTAAGGACATAATATCCCAGGTAATTAAGCAGTGGTTAAGATAGTTTAGCAGGATTAATACAGAGACAGAGGAAACTTAACCCAAAAGTCACAATAATTATAGATTTTCCAATCTATATGGAATAAAAGGCAACATGGACATGTGCAATATTCTCAGGATTGAGTTAATATTCAACAAACATGCAGATACATAAACTAACAGGAGATATTGTGACATCCAGGGCTCTGAGTATCATCATTTAAAGCTATGATGACCATTTTGAGTGAGTCCAAAGTTCAAATAATGAAGCTAAAATTGATTACAAAGTTGGATATTACAATGAGATCATGTGTATAAATTTTCTTCATTAATAGTGATGATATTTTTCATTTACTTTCATAATTTTTCAAAAAACATCAAAGACATGGAGCTCTTTTAAGCTGAAGAAGTATTTTTAATTGTAAATTTAGAAAATTTGAATTTTTGTGAGAATATCATAACTCATTTGTATTCATCTCTAAGACCATTTCCTTTTAGACTTTTCTGAGTAATATATAGTAATGAAAATCGTGACTATTTCCAGATAAGTTGAAATGTCAGGGAAATCTGATTTTTCTTTGGTATTCTTTGCTGATTTTCCTATTGAAGTGTTACTTGTTTTTTGCCACTGACTTACCACAGCATGGCATCTTTCTGCCTGAGGAGGTTTAAGTAAGCCAATAATTCCTTATAGACTCCTTTTTAGGTTTGAGACACACATCAGTGGCTTTCAAATTCTGCAAGGGAAGAATGTCTGATATGCTTTAAGTAGAGGAAGGTCATCGATTCACCAAAAAAAATTAGATCACTTGGGTTTTTACTTTAATAATTAGACTTCTGGATTCAGATGATCAGTAAAATCTGTAGGGGGTAAGGGCAGAATACATTAGTAACTACAAAGGTAGTAGGCATTTTTCCTGCCGAGGAGATTGTCCTATAGTTTCCCACCTGAAGCTGGTTAATTGGCTGAATCTTGTTATAGAGAGGAGAATTCGTGACACAGTACCACCACAGGACATTTATAAGTTGTGACTCTTCGCTTGAGCACATGTAAAAGAATCAAAATGTGGAATTTCCTCTAAAGAGACCTCAGATGGTAAATTCATCTCAGTTCTGGTTCACTGCTGTTAAGTGAAGCTACAAGACCCATGTTCTCAGAGGGTTTTCTATTAGTATGTAGAAATGGTATTTTGGAAGACACCTGGATTTATCTTCACTTGAACATCTCAAAAAATTAAACTGACAGTGATTTTGGCTTTAAAGGCCACAAATATTTTGGATTATGAAACGTTTTCTATAATGAGCCCAAGATTTACAAAGTTTTGGTTATTACCACTAATTATTACAATTATTGCATTCATGTGTAAAAGTTATTAGAGGCCAGGCTCAGTGAGATGGATTGTCAAGTTCAGTTCTCATGATAGCCTTCAATATTCAGGTAGAGTACTATTATTATCTCTATTTTAAAGACGAGAACATGAAGAACCAAAGAAGTTAGCCAGTGACAAAGGCTGTAGAACTGAGTGGTGAAGCTAAATGGACTCAATTCATGTATCACAAAAGATAGAATATGCCCGGGTGATGACTGACTGAGAGGAGAATTATGATACCCTTTCAATTTTTAGAAAGACAAGCTGAATTCATCTTTCACCTGAAGATCTTTTTTTGCTTATTGAAAATTTCATACTATCTTGCCCAGCAAGATCCACTCCATTATACTCTTGTTGCAGGTAATGATTGCCTAGGAATTACTTTTCTGGGCCCTCGTGTGTTCCATGCTACGTGACACCCACTTGTTTCTGCTGGATGACAACTGATGAAGGTAAATTTCACAGGAACACTTGTCCACTACACACATAGCATATCCTGGGCTTTCCTACCCCTGACTTCTCCCCCAAATGCCCATTTTACCTCAATGTGTGCATGTGTAGCCACTTTTTTTTTGTGACTCCACCTTTTTTTTTTCAGAATATTATGGGGGTACAGCACTTTGTTTATATATATTGCCCATGCACTGCCCATGTCAGAACTACAATCGTGGACATCCCCCAAATTGTGCTCCCTGCATCCATTCAGTGAGAGTTTTTCCCATCCCCTCCACCCCCCTCCCGCCTGCCCGCCCCTTGATGAATATTATTGCCCTGTGTGATGTAGGTGTTGATCAGTTAGTACCAATTTGATGGTGAGTACTAGTGGTGCTTGTTTTTCCATTCTTGTGACACTTCGCTTCGAAGAATGGGTTCTAGCTCCAACCAGGATAATCCCAGGTGTGTTAATTCACCATTGTTTTTTATTGCTGAGTAATACTCCATGGTATACATAGACCGGATTTTATTAATCCACTCGTGTATTGGTGAACACCTGGGTTGTTTCCACATCTTTGCAATTGTGAATTGTGCTGCTATAAACATTCGAGTGCAGATATCTTTATTATAGAATGCCTTTTTTTTCCTTTGGGTAAATACCCAGTAGTGGGATTGCTGGATCAAATGGTAGTTCTACTTTTAATTCTTTGAGGTATCTCCATATTACTTTCCATAGAGGTTGTACTAATTTGCAGTCCCACCAGCAGTGTATGAGGGTTCCTATCTGTCCGCATCCCCGCCAACATTTGTTGTTTTGGGACTTTTTGATATGAGCAAATCTCACTGGAGTTAAGTGATACCTCATTGTGTTTTTGATTTGCATTTCCCTGATGATTAGAGAAGTTGAGCGATTTTTTGTATGCTTGTTGGCCATTATTCTGTCTTCTTTTGAAAAGTTTCTGTTCATGTCCTTTGCCCATTTTTTAATAGGGTTGTTTGATTTTTTTCTTGTTGATTTTCCTAAGTTCTGTACAGATTCTGGTTATCAGCCCTTTATCAGAGGTGTAGCATGCAAATATTTTCTCCCATTCTGTATGTTGTCTGCTCACTCTAGCGATAGTTTCCTTGGCTGTACAGAAGCTTTTTAATTTGATCAGGTCCCATATATTTATTTTTGTTGCTGCTGTGATTGCTTTGGGGGTTTTCTTCATAAATTCTTTGCCTAGGCCAATGTCCATAAGAGTTTTTCCAACCTTTTTTTCGACAATTCTTATAGTTTTACATCTTAGGTTTAAATCTGTTATCCATAGTGAGTTGATTTTTGTGAGAGGTGAGAAGTGTGGGTCTAGTTTCAGTCTTCTACATATGGCCATCCAGTTTTCCCAGCACCATTTATTGAATAGGGAATCTTTTCCCCAGTGTATGTTTTTATGGAATTTGTCAAAGATCAGATGACCGTACGAGGTTGGTTTTATATTTGGGTTCTCAGTCCTGTTCCATTGGTCAATGTCTCTGTTCTTGTGCCAGTACCATGCTGTTTTGGTTAATATAGCCTTGTAGTATAGTTTGAACTCTGGTAGATAGATGCCTCCCAATTTGTTCTTTTTGCTTAAGATTGCTTTGGCTAGATGGGGACTTCTCTGGGTCCACACGAAGCATAGAATTATTTTTTCTAGATCAGCAAAAAATGATGTTGGTATTTTGATAGGGACTGCATTGATTCTGTAAATCACTTTAGGTAGCAAAGACACTTTTACAATGTTGATTCTACCTATCCAAGAGCATGGTAGGGTTTTCCATCTGTTTATATCCTCTGCAATTTCTTTTCTCAGTGTTTCATTATTCTCTCTATATAGGTCTTTCACCTCCTTAGTTAGATATGTTCCTAAATATTTAATTTTATTTGGTGCTATTGTGAAAGGTATTGCATCTTTAATTTGTTTCTTGGCTTGATTGTTGTTAGCACATATGAGGGCTATGGATTTGTGTGTATTGATTTTGTATCCTGAGACTTTGCTGAATTCATTTATCAATTCCAGTAAGCTCTTGGTTGAATCTTTGGGGTTTTCTAGATATAATATCATATCGTCTGCGAATAGTGTAAGTTTGGTCTCTTCTGCCCCCATTTGGACACCCCTGATTCCTCTCTCTTGTCTGGTTGCTCTGGCCAGGACTTCCAGCACTATGTTGAATAGAAGTGGAGATAGTGGGCAACCTTGTCTAGTTCCAGTTTTAAGGGGGAACGCTTTCTATTTTTCCCCATTCAGTATGATATTGGCTGTGGGCTTATCATATATGGCTTTAATAATTTAGAGGTATGAGCCATCTATGCCTATATTGTTAAGAGTCCTTATCATAAAAGGATGCTGGATTTTGTCAAAAGCCTTTTCTGCATCTATTGAAAGGATCATATAATCTTTGTTCTTGCTTTTATTTATGTGGTGAATTACATTTATAGACTTGCTTATGTTGAACCATCCCTGTATCTTGGGGATGAAGCCCACCTGATTGTACGAATTATTTTTTTGATGTACATTTGAATTCAGTTTGCTAGAATTTTATTGAGAATTTTTGCATCTATATTCATAAGGGATATTGGTCTGTAGTTTTCTTTTCTTGTTGTGTCCTTTCTTGGCTTTGGTATCAAGGTGATATTGGCTTCATAGAATGAGTTTGGGAGGATTCCTTCCTTCTGGATGTTTTCAAATAATTTATGCAGTATAAGCACCAGTTCTTCTTTGTAGGCTTCGTAGAATTCAGGTGTGAACCCGTCTGGTCCAGGACTTTTTTTTGTTGGAAGATTTTTTATCACTGCTTCAATTTTGGTGCTTGATATTGGTCTGTTTAGGAATTCTATTTCTACGTTTCTAAGAATTTGTCCATTTCCTCCACGTTTTCGTGTTTTTGGGCATAGAGTTTTTTCTAGTATTCGAAGATGATGTGTGTTCCCATGATATCAGTTGTGACCTCTCCTTTTTCATTTCTAATTGAGCTTATTAGAGTCCTTTCCTTTCTTCTTCTGGCCAACCTGGCAAGTGGCCTGTCTATTTTGTTTATCTTTTCAAGGAACCAACTTTTCATTTTATTAATCTTCTGTATTGTTCTTTTGTTCTCGATTTCACTTTATTTGTTTGATCTTGGTTATTTCTTTTCTTCTGCTGGCTTTAGGATTGCTTTGCTCTTCCTTTTCCATTTCCTTAAGATGATTCATTAGTTTACTGATTTGTGACCTTTCTGTCTTTTGGATGTGAGCATTTAAGGCAATAAGTTTTCCTCTAAGGACTGCTTGTGCTGTGTCCCACAGATTTTGATAACTTGTGTCTCCATTATCGTTTAGTTCCAAGGATCTTTTGATTTCTATTTGAATCTCCTCCTTGACCCAATAGTCATTCAGCAGCAGATTGTTTAATTTCCATGTTTTTGGATGAAGACTTTTGGATGAAGTTTCTGTTGGAATTGATTTCTAATTTTATTCTGCTATGGTCTGAAAAGATACATGGTATGATTTCTATTTTTTTGAATTTGTTGAGATCTGTTTTGTGGCCTAGGATGTGATCAATTTTAGAGAAAGTTCCATGAGCTGATGAGAAGAATGTATATTCAGTGTTATTTGGGTGGAGTATTCTGTAGATGTCTGTTAGGCCCAAATGTGCTAGAGTCCTTTTTAGGTCCCTTGTTTCTTTGCTTATTTTCTGTTTGAAGGATCTGTCCAGTTCTGTCAGTGGGATGTTGAAGTCCCCTGTTATTAGGGCATTGCTATTTATTATGTTTTCTAGATCAAGCAGTATTTGCTTTATGTATCTGGGAGCTCCTGTGTTGGGTGCATAAATGTTTAGGATTGTTAAATCCTCTTGTAAGATTTTTCCCTTCACCACTATATAGTGTCCGTCTTTGTCCTTCTTTACTTTTGCTGCTTTAAAGTTTATATCACCTGAAATAAGGAGGGCTACTCCAGATGTCTTTTGGTTTCCATTAGTCTGGAAAATTGTATTCAAGGATGGAATACAATTTTCCAGGCTAATATAGCCACTTTAAATTAGATCATCTACTTGGGCCACAGTTTCTTGACTGAAAACTGGGGATACTAATAGAACCTCTATGTAAGTTTGTTGTGATGATCCTGTGAGATAATAAATATAAAGGGCTGAGATCAGTGTCTGAAATATGCTAACTAAGGGATAGTAGCAGCAGCAGTGGAAGAAATAGGTATAGAAATGGTAATGGTAACAGACACGGTGGTAGTTGTAAAATATCTGCTTAATATAATTTCTCTAATTTAACAAGATAAGAGCAAAAGCAAAAAGAGGGGGACAAATAAAGTCTCTTTTTTTAATTAAAGGGAATAGAGAACATAAAGCAGTTTATTGTAGATATTTTACTCTTTGATAATCTTATTCAATGTGTTTCCCTGGGGTGCCTTCAGATACAGAAGTAAAGTGGGATTTTAAACTGCTTAAAAATAGGGGTGAAGAAATGAGAGAAGAGAGTTTCTTGCAAAAGAAAGTAAAACAGTATTGCTGGTCAACATGGAATTTGGGTAAACGTAGACTTAACAAGGAGATAATCTTAACTTCACGTGTTTCCAGTGGAGTTATTTTGTTGAGTGGCAATTTATATCACTATTTTCAACTTTGAAAATGATTTTGTATATATAATCTCCTTTACTCTTTGCAATAAAACTGAGAGTCTCAGCAAGATTGTATATCCATTGTACAGCAGGAAATTGAGGCTTAAAACATTGAGTCATTTACTCAATATCAAAGAAGCAAAACATATCAGGAAAAGGGCTACAATATTTTTCTTCTGATGCACACTCAATTTTTTTCTATATTGTTTTATACTCTCCCACTCATGTTATAGAAATCACATGATTAAAGAATACTGTCCTATACCTTTCCTATAGTAGACCAGTTCTTAAGCTCATAAAAGGAAATATAAGGTAAATGCAGAGATACACTTAAGGTGGAATCATTGCTAGATGTTAAAACCTCCATTCTTCTTTCCTGAGAACTGGTATTTTCCAACTCTGACATTTTTCCGGTTTCTAAAAATGTAACCTAATATAGATTCAATGACTTGAATTATAATCAAATAGATTTCAAAAGGAAATCAAATGCTTCTTCTCAAGTCATTTTCATGTATCTTACTTATTTTTTAGACTCTATCAATAAAGAATTTAATGACAGATGAAGTATAAAATAATGAACATTAATGACTCATTAGCATAGATTTTCAAATTTAAAATATCAATTAAGCTTGTGTATGTTGTGTACGTATGTGTGTATATACATATTAGATATACTTTTTATATTCTGTAATTTTAATTTTTCCTTTTAGTCTATTCTCTAGTCTGTAATTAAGGAGAATTTATTTCTGGTACCATCACAAGTATCACTAGAAGATATAATACAGAACTTCTGTTAGAAGCAAAATAGATATTAATATGAAATCATTTTAAAAATCTAATCTTATACTATTAATCTTCAAATCTAATTAGGATGTTCAAAATTCTACAGCATTCTTATATTTTCTTTGTTTGTATGTTGTAATAATGAGCCAAAATATTTACCTTGATTTGAGAGTCTCACAACTTTTAAGAATCAATGTGTCTGTATTTTCTTACGGAAAAAATAAGTCTAACACTGAAAGAGTGGTGTTAATTGAAAAGTTAATCTGTGCCTAATCCCAGAAACCTTAGTATGGCTTTTTCTAAAAGATTCCAAACATTGTTTCATGATTCCTCATGTGAGGTTTGGTAAATTATTAGGTAATATATCTGCTGACATTGAAGGTGAAGAATTTCTTCTCAAGCTACCCTTTCCTGTGCTATATTCTCTTCAATTATGGTAATAACTTGTTGCTTAAAGTGTCAAGATTCTCTACACACTGATGAGAAAAGGCGCTTCTCGATTGTAGTTGCATCCATATGACTGCTAAAAATGTGCAAGAACATATATTCCCCATACTTATATCTAAACATGTCTTGATTATTTTTTCATTGTCATATATAATCATAAGAAAAATAGACTTTTAAAAATTATCTACAGCCCTGTTATCATTCAAGTCAACTTAAAAACTGTTGTTGTTTCAGTCATATTGAAATGAATACAGAATTTAAATAGGTATAATTATAAATAGCTTACCAATAATTTTCAAAATTTTTGGTATTTTGAACTCAGCTCTCAAAAGATACAAGAAAGAACATTTTAAAAACAAATTCCAATGAAATAGTAAAATTAAGACTGTGTTGTATTTGTATGTGGTTAAAATAACATAAAATAAATCTAGTAGAGCCTAGATTGGTTCCTTCATTTGGTCTTTACTTGTCAAGCAGCTATACTCTGGCATGATGTGCCACGCAAGAATATAAGGCTTTTTCATTTTCAAAATTATAATATTAAACATCACTGCTCAGTAAGAAGAAAACTGTAATTTCAGCCATATCTATAGTAACAATAAAATAAGCAGTTAGAATATTAATGCGTCCATTTTATACTAAAATTAAATAAAGTTGCTCAAGTGATGATGCAGCAAATGGTGAGCTGTATATCTCAACTTCAGCAGGTCAATCAATCATTAATTAACTTTTTAATCCTAACAGAGTAGTCCTTTTCTGTTGACAGATATCACAGGAGATTCTATTTTCAATTTGACAGAATGCCAAGTATCCAAATAGATTGTTTATCTGAATTCAATGCTCAGAGGCTTGTGTCTGAAATGCAGAATGCATTTTTAACATCGTAGTTAGTATGAATATGTTGTTCCACTTTAAAAATATTTGTTGCCTAGGTAGTCAAGACTTGTCAATCAAAGTTGACCTAAAACATTAGTTATTTTAGTAAATGCTTTTTTCCTAAATTTATCCAGGCTTTCTTTTCTTTCTTGAGTACCACCAAAGGCTAAGGCAGAGATTTAAGTAGCAGGTACAACACAATTAGACAAGCCTCCAAAGTCTCGTGTTATTCTACATATCTTTTATCAATCAGAGTCTTTATGAAACTTTGTTTCCTCTCTTTTTATGAATTACTCTTGTTCTGAGTTTCTCATAGGTATAAAAATGATTTTTTAATTAATTCACGTTAAGGAATGACAGACAGTCCAGTGATTAAGAGCACAACATTTGGAGAGATATCTGTGTTGGAATCCTAATTCTTCTACTTCCTAACTAGATAACCTGAGGCAAATGCAGCAGATGTTGTTAATCTCTACTGATATGTGAGTGTCTTCTTCTAGGTCATAGGAGAAGACTTTGATTTTTGTCCCCTTGAAGACAGGAATGAACTTGAGTCATTGAAACATAAGCAGACATGATGTGTATTTACTTCTGAGTGTGACCCTTTAAGAGCCAGTGTTTGACTCTTTAGGAGTCCACATATTCGAAAATATGGAATCTCTCTTAGCCTGAATAACTGGATTGCCATAATGAGGACAATTGCCCTACAGAATCAACAGGACCTGCAGCATTTTTATAAGCAAGATAATAAACATTTATTGTATTAATATGCTTGGGTTTTAGGGTTATTTGTTATTACAGCATAGCCTTTACTAACCTGAAAGACACTGCAAGTTACTTAAACTTTCTAGTCTTCATTTTTTCATCTGTAAAAAAGAAGATAGTAAGACTTAACTCTCTACTGTGACTATTAATTAAAAATTTATATTTAAAACTTACAAAAATAATTTTCTTTATTAAGGGGTCAAAAGTAGCTACCTTTCTATTATTATGTATCATAATAGGTACACAGCTTCAAGATGGAGGCTCTGTTATCATGCCTACTAATATTTTCTGAATATTAAAAAATGGCCTGATCTTTTTGAGCTCTATTTTGAATGATCTACCACATAGAAGTAATCCTTGTATTGTCCTTAGAATTTCTGAAATATCCTTCAGCCTTATTGACAATTCCAATATTTTTAGATAAATAAAATTTTATTTAGCCCAGTGGAAATATTGATTGATCCATTCGTTCACTAACACAACAAACGTAATTGAACAAAAATTATGTGAAAATAAGTCCCAGGTGCATTACCAAGTTTACTTTTACTGTTGAACAAATTTTCTACTATGCTTCCTCAGTTTTCCCAAATAAAAATAAGGGCAATAATAAAATTTAGTTTCTACCTACTTCTTGAGAAAGTCATGGTAATTTATATTATTATAGATAGTGCTAGTAAGTGAGGATAAGAGTGAAAGGAAAAAAATCTACTGCTATTATGAGAGAAAGGTCATTGTAAAAATGAGAATTGGGAGGAAATGGCCAGGTGTGATATTAATGTTCCAAGAAATCACAGTACTTACAAAATGGAGTATTGCCCACGAGTAGGCAAAAATGAAATGGTAAGCCCAAGAAAAGAATGAACAAGAATGACACATAACCTGTTCTGGATCCACGTATTTTTTATTTGACTATATCTTCTTCAGGTTCTGCATATATAAATAAGAGATTTGGTCAAGATGAATTTAAGATCTATATAACTATTAAAATAGAATATTTTGTTCCAGATCATAAACATAAATGAGAAGTAGGGTATGGTCATATGAAGAGAGAGAACAAAGTAGGAGAGAGGAAAAATGAAAATAAATAAGATCAGTGTCCAGGGAATAGAACCATATAACATAAAATGGACAAGCACAATGACTGATTGACAGATAATAGATGTATATAGATATATACAAACTTAAGGTGTACCAATAAGCTATTTTCATGTTAATACTGAATAATAAGCTACCTCAAAACTCAGTGCCATACAATAGTAAGTATTATTTCTATACTCACAAGTATTTTTTTGCTGGGGAAGCTCAAATTGCAAGTTGAAAGTCTTTTGGAGTTGGCTGATCAAGGCTGGGTTCAGCTGGGTTTGGCTCAAGGCTGTGGGTTTGATCCAAATCAGCTTTAAATATTAATTACTTTATACTAGAAGCTACTCAAGGCATTATTTTTTTTCACAAGCTCCCAGAGAGGTGAATATAATTTATAATGCCTCTTACCAAGGCCAAGGCTCAAAACTGGTGGATTTCACATTTTTCAATATTCCATTAATTATCAAAGGAAAAATCACATGGCCAAGTCCAACATCAATGGGTTAGGGTAGTGTCTTTCTTTTGTACAATAAGTTATGGGTTGGCATGAATATTTGGTGAGCAATGATATGATCTACCACATCAGGCAAAACTATTATGTAAGTATGCCACCATATGTACCCAAGTATAAATTCAATTTGACCCAAAAAAAAAAAAAAGAAAATGGGATAGGATTTGGAAGTCTAACAGAATTAATTTCAGACTCACAGCAGATTACACAATGTCACAACTATTCACTCTTGGATATGTAATAAAGGGTCTGACTTCATAGTTGATGTTTGACGCTGGCCGCTTTTAAGACACACACTCTCTTCTCATCTGCCTCACATCTGGGCAATATGATAAGAAACCCCAGGCATTCTATCCTTCGGCATCAGCAGAAAGTTAAAACCTTTACCCCAGTTCCTCCTCCTAACCATCATTAAAAACCCAAAAACTTTCCTTACTCTCTCAAGATATTTTTTAATCAACTTGGAAAGCTTGCCCTGCTCTCCTTAGAAAGCCTCACTGTGGCATTTTTCTACCCTTTTGATGTATTTATGACATCAGTCTTAACATCAAAATCAAATTTTAGATGGGGGTTCATCCTGTCTCTACTGTGGTTATGCAGGTAGCTTTTCAAAGCATAGTCCAAGGACTATTTGGGGAATTTGATAAAAATTCAAATTCTGGAGCTACACCTCAAAGCCAGTGAATCTGAACTCTGGATTATAAATACTCTCCATCAGTAATTTTAATGGAAAATAAAGTTAGAAAAATATTGCTGAAATACTGAACTATGGTAAATTTTATTTGTCTTCTGTTCTATTTTAATCTTTTCTTGTTTGTTTTATCAGATAGGAGCTGGAAAGAAACCTTGATTATTTTTTATTGCACTTTTTCTCAGTACAGTAAGCATAATGGTGATTTTAAATATGAATTTGCTCAAATTGGTCAAAATCATCTGTTTGTGGTAGCATTCATAATAATGGTACTTAACTACTCATATAACCATATTTTTAGAGTATGTTGCCCCCAGTGGGGTTAAACCTTCATGAGAGGAGGAATCTCGTTTTCCTGGTTCACCACAGCATTTCTGGTGTCCTTCGCCATGCCTCGTGTGTGGCAGTTCACCTAATATATCTAACTGAAAGGAAAGAAGGCCAGAAAGAGAGAATGTAAGAATGCAAGAAAGAACGAGGAAGGAAGGAAGGAAGGGGAAAAGGGAGGAAAAGTGAAGAAGGAGGGAAGGAAGGAAAGAGGAAGGAGAAGGAAAATAAAGGAAGGAAGGAAAAAAAAAACCCATGTTTGGATGGCCTGGGATTTTGCCTATTTTTAACAGAAATAGGTATAAATACATTGGGTCTTCCTTAGGAGAGGCTAATATTTTGGAATAATAATTTTGACAATTAAACATGCATTGTTTTGGTATTGTTGTTTTTGTCTCCCTGACCTTCGTTTTCCACACTCCTTCATTCATTCAGAATGGAGCACATACAGAGCCTTTGTGTTGGCGAGTCATACAAATTCCCTTCAAATCTTAGCATGTAGGTCCTTTCCTAAGGGTGGCCAACCCTGGCAACCTAACCTCAGATAGCTATCGAGGCATGCCATATGTTACCCCATTTTGCTTCTCTGTATTGCAGTTGTTGCTCTCTCATATTTTTGCATATTTATTTGTTTACTCTCCATCTCCTCCTACCATTAATGTAGGTTTTATAAGAGACCAGAGGCTACCATTGTCTAATTTATTTCTCAATCCCAGCACCAAAAACAGTGCCTGGAACAGGAACGTTCTAAGTCAACATTAACATTGAATGAATGAATAAATAAATCAGAAGAAAAGACAATTTTTGTTTTATTATTTATGAGTAGATTCATGAAACTTGTACCGATAAATATAAGCTTGAAGGGACCTTATGAGAGCTAAATTATTTGAACAAGACAAGTGCTTTGGAGTTCCAAATGGGCTAAAAACACTAAAGCACCTCAAAACTTGAAGTTAATTGTAAAGCCAATGTCGATGAGAAGAACGCATGATAATTAAGTTTTTATAACCCATAATAAAACAAAATTCAACCAGTTGGAAAGAAGAGACAACCATCAAATGAACATGACCAGATAAGAGATTGTTATGGCCCTTGCATGCAGCTGACTCTGGAGAAACCAACATCAGCATCAAAGACCACCAAGCCTTCAACCAAAAGAACACCTCTGTCACCAGAATTAATAGCTGAATGGCAGTAAGACTAACCCCTACAGACCATCCACTCCTTCTTCAAAAGAACAGTATATGTATATGCATAGGCATGAATAGCAGGCAATGTATTAACCAAAATAAGATCATTCAATGTATTTGCTTGTAGCAGTGACACCTACCTATGCCCCCAACTGGTGTTTAGGCCCATCCAGAATTCTCATTTTAACCTCATCTGTTTCAATGACCCAGGAAAATATATATTCCCTGCTATTGAAATTGGAGCTTGATACCTAAGAGGAGGGTCTTGTCAGGACTTAATGAAAACACTGTAAGGTCTTCACCAAAGTTTTAAAAACAGTGAAATAGTATAGCCATCTTTTATGTCTACACACTAAAGAAATAACAGAAATAGTTCTGATATATTATGTTAAAGAATTTTACACACTTATTTCTAGAAGCTTAGCATTTGAACACTCATAGGTCCTAAGGAATCAGGTCTTTGGTTTTAGCTTTCTTGGCAAAAACTAGCAGAGCAAAGGCACATAAACTTGCCAAGAGGAAATGACTCATTTGAAATTCAGTGCAAAAAATATCACCTAAGGGAAGAATATATGATTTGTGGAATCAGTGAGTGAAAAGAGAAAGGAAAAAGTAGCAAGATATAAAAAATAAAAACAACAAGCAAACAAAAACACAGGAGAATGTAGAACAGAACAAAGAGATCTAATGTTACTGAAGTAAAGGAAATAAATGTTCCATAAAGTTGATTTTGTTAAGAGCAGTGCCATGTATGTCAAGGGTTATTATAGTTAATATTTCCAATCTTTAGATACCATGAATTAGAGTTGAGTTGGTATGAAAATAATTGTATGGCAATAAGGGGCTATTTTATTGAGAAATTGCTTATCTTATACTATTAATTATATTACCATTTATGATTTTTTATATCAGTGATGATAGAACTAAATTCCATGAAAAGGAGTAAATATTAGGCAAATTCACCCAAATACATGTTGGTAAACAATTGATTATCCTACCTCTACCCTAAACTTGAAAGAATGTAAATGTGTCTATCATGCCAGTTTGAATAAATATGTAGGTCATACACAAAATTGTGCTATGTTTCTGACATTCTTGTGATAAAATCTTTGCCAGCAAAACAGGATTAAATCTTAATAACAAGGTTGAGCCATCTTTTTAGAAACTTCAGCAATTTTTTTCAAACATTAATTTTATGAATGGATTAAACCTAAAGTTGAATGCACTCCTATTTATTTGAATATAAATTCAAAACTGGATTATTTGGAAACATCTCAGAAGTATTGTTATAGGCTTTCCTGGTATGTAAAGGTCACAATGAATTATTTTAAGGAATCATCAATCTTATCACTTAGAATTTCTGATAACCACCTCCCTGATACAAACTCTGGTTCACAGGAAACTCAAAAGCATGAAAAATGAGAAAACGTTGAGCAAGCTTTGCTTGAACTACTCAGCAAATCTGATTAGGCAATTCTCAAATTCCTCCCTAATACACAGGGTTAGAAAATTTAACTCCATCCATGGAAATTTCAACTCCTAGCACAGATTAAGTAGTTCATTTTTTGGCACATGTTGGTTTTCCCTTGGCAACACAGTGCAAAAATTCAAGCCTAATGCTCAGGTTTATTTTCTCTCAGTTTTCTCTACCACTCTTCAGCAGCAAAGACGCCTATCTCTACCCTATTTAAGTCCCCTTTTTATTACTAATACCTCCTAGTTTCATATTTAAATTTTTCATTTACTTATTTCCTGCCTTATTCTAATAACAAAACTTGATAAATATTTACAATAGCAGCAACTTATGTTTCAAATATTGGAACACAAATTATCACATTTCTCAAAATACATGCAGAAATCAATCTGTATAAAATGGGATTTTGCATTAGGAAATTTATGATTAGAAAATGATTTCTGTATTTAAGAGGAATTATTAGTTCAGTGCATAAGCAGAGACTTAAAACAAAAGCTGAATATAGAAAGTAGCATTCCACATCAATCCAGTATATTATAAATAAATATACAGTTGACCCTGGAACAACACAGGTTTGAACTGCACAAGTCTACTTATACACATATTTTCTTCCACCTGTGCTACCCCTGAGACAGCAAGATCAACCTCTATTCTTCTTTCTCCTCTTCAACCTGTTCAACAAGAAGACAATGAGGATAAAGACCTTTATGATGATCCACTTCCACTTAATGAATAGTAAATATATTCTCTCTTCCTTATGATGTTTTAATAACATATTCTTTTCTCTAGCTTACTCTCTATTAAGAATATAGTATGTAATAAATATAACAGACAAAAATATGTGTTAAGTGACAGTTTATGTTATCTGTAAGGCTTCTGGTCAGCAGTGGACTGTTAGTAGTTAAGTTTTGGGGAAGTCAAATGTTATATGCAAATTTTAGATGGCACAGCAGGTCGGTGCCTTTAACCCCTCATTGTTCAAGAGTCAACTATATGTGATAACGAAGAGGATTTTTAGAAACTAGAAAAGAGGAAATTAAGATTTGGCTAAATAATCATCTATTATCTCCACTATACTAAGTGTTTATATGAGTTACTTAGATATAAATATTTTGTGATTCACATAAAAACCCTATAATAGTCTTTATAGTTACTAAGTGTATTTGTAATAAACTGCAGAAAAATAGTTCATCATATTATTGATTCAATCGTTTTTAATCTTATTTGTAGGATAAAAAAAGTTCCAACTTAAATATATATAATTCTACCCAACTGTCTTTCCTTATCATAGGTGTATTTATGAATTGCATAGATCTTATCTGATTAATGCAATTATATACACAATAACCAGGAAAAGCAAATTAGGTAAGCTGTTCCCCACAAACAATGATGATTTAACTAAGTCCATATAAGTTCATATAAGTATGCTGACTTTCAAAAGCATTTACTATAGTATAAGTTGAATTTTTTTTATGGCTATCTTCTTTGACTTAGTATAATGTTTTCTTTTTTTTTTAATTTCAAAATATTAGGGGGGGCGCCAATGTTTTTGTTACATGGATACCTTGCATAATGCTTAAGTTGGGGCTTTTAGTGTGCCCATCACCAGAATAGTGTTCATTGTTCCCAATAGGTAAGATTATACTCCTCACCCCCTCCCACGCTCTTCCCTTCTTGGTTTCCAATGCCCTTTACTTCTCTTTGTGCCCCTGTGTGCCCATCGTTTAGCTCCCAATCAAGATGGACGAAAGTCTTAAATGTAAACCATGAAACCTTAAAAATTCTAGAAGAAAATGCAGGAAACACTCTTCTAGACATTGGCCTATGCAAATAATTTATAGCTAAGACCCCAAAGGCAAATACAACAATAACAAAAATAAATAGATGGGACTTAATTAAATTAAAATGTTTCTGCAAAACAAAGGAAATAATCAGCAGAATAGACAACCTACAGCAAGGGAAAAAATATTCCCAAACTATACATCCAACATAGGACTAATATCCAGAATCTATAAGTTGTTTAAAAGCTGTAATAACCTATTGACATTTTTTTCTCTCAGCAAATGTTGAGCTATTTTAGAAAAAAACCTGATCCGAGTTGATATTTCTTGTGTCCTCACTACTTAGAATAGTACCTCATGTATAATGGTGCTCCATATATTTTTGTTGAAGAATTAAATAAGAGTATAAAAATGTGTACTATAATTGCTCAACTGCCAAGAAGCTTTCACATTGATAGAGATAAAACGAAACCAGACAAATTTTGATGCTTTTAGGTAAAATAAGACTTTTGCTGGCTTTTGATTTGCTTTGGTAGCACATAAAGTTAAATGGAAAAACAATAGTTTCAAATATCACTCTCTAGAGAATGCTAGCCAGGTGGAATTCTATAGTAATGAATTGAAATACCTCTATGGCAGAAATATAATTAAAAACTAGTATTACCTTTTGTGCTTAAAACACCTCTTGGAACTCTAAGCAATAAGCATGTCAAAAATAAATAAGGCCTGACATCCATTGAGAATAGAGACTACAAAAATTAACTTTATAACAAGGAAAAAGAGTATTAAATCTCTGATAATTTATACAAATCATTTATACAAATTACTGTATATTTCATATTATAAAAAAGAAAAACAAATGAAAAATTAAGTGGCATATTTATATCTTATTATAAATAAATAGCTCTCCAATGCTTGAATACTCATCTTTTATATTGTGTGAATTATCTCAGCATCTGCATAGCAGAAAATATTGTGTTTTCAAATCCAAAAAGCTACTGATTGTCAAAAGACTTTCAGAGGCACCATTTAAATGTTCAATAATGTTTTGTTTGCCTTAACAGCTGATTCAGAATGTGGCAGAATCTATGGAATTGATTCAGGGTCAGAAATGTCTAATGGACACGGTGATTAGAGTGACTGCCAGATCATTTCTGAAGTCAACTCTATGTAGATATACTCTGAATTAAAGGTGTGTTTAGAATAATATTCAAAATTGTTTTTGTTATATTAAATCCATTATTATATTAGAAATCTAGCAGTCTTGAGCTCTATATTTTCAGAATTAATTATATTTTAATTGCAGAGTATTGTTTTAAGATAATATGCTCTTACAATTCAATAGTAAGTCCACAAACAACCAAATAAAAGTGGATGAAAGACTTGAATAGTGACCTCATAAAACACGATATACAAATCACTAATAAGCAAGTGAAAAGATGTTCAACATCATTAGTTTTCAAGAAAATGTAAATTAAAACCACAGTGAAATGCTATTAGAAACCTATTAGAAGAACTAATAGTAAAAAGTCTAACAATGTCATGTTAAGGAGGTAAAACAACTAGAACTCTCATAAATTGCTTCTACAAATTAAAAGTAGCATAACCATTTTGAAAAATAGTGTGGCAGTTTCTCATAAATTTAAACATGCACTTATAACCTGGCAATATCAATTCTCAGTATTTTCCCCAATAAAAATAAAAATACATGTTTATGCAAAGATGTATAGGCAAGCATTGTTAGCACCTTTACTCTCAGTAGCCTAAACTGGAAATAACTGAAATTTCCATCAAGAGGTAAATAAATTTTTAAAAGCATGGTATATTCATACAATGGAATAATATTCAGCAATACAAAAGAATGGACTAATGTATGATTTAAAATACATTATGCTGAGAGAAAATAGCTAGTCACAATAGAAGACATAACATATGAGTCCTATAGAAAAGGTGAAATTAACCTCTTATGGTGGCATATTAGATTTACTAAGGCTGGGTTGGTGATTGTCTGGGAAAGGAATTTCTCAGGATAACGGAAATGTTCTACACTTTAATTGCAGTGGTGGTTCCATTGGTATGTACATTTGTCAGAACTCAGCTAAAGGTATACTTAAAATGGATATATTTCATCTTATGTAAATTATAGCTCAAGAAAGTTGATTAAAAGTATTCCAATCTTTGGTAAAGTAATAGGTGTCACCATAACAATATAATTTCCCAAAGAATATAGCATTTGGGTAAAATGTATGCATTTGGGTAAAAATGACAATTTAAAATCAAAATGGTAATAATGCTAACAACATTTTTGAAAACTTACCATGAGAAGTATGGTGACAACATTTTGGAGTACATACTATACTGATGTCATTAGATGCATTAGCACTTTTAACTTTAACCAGATGAGGAAACTAAGGAATGAAAAGTTTATAACTGAGAAATAAGAATTTTATTAACCTCCTCACGTTCCCAGATTTTCAGTGCTACATCAGGATATAAAATTTAGATATCTCCAAATTCAAAGCCCAATGTCTTAATCACTGCTTTACATGCCCAGCTTTGGAAAACTTGTCTTTGCTCTGAAATCAAAATATCATCCAGATATACATAAATTTTCATGAGTTGATACTCATGACATCCCTTGTAAAAAAGTCCTGACCTTTACTGAAACAAAATACCAGGTTTAAACTTAAATAGAGAAATGCTACAGAAAATATGTCTCTTGTAAGATTGGAAGGCTACAGAGTAGCAAGGATTTTCACCAGGTTTCTCCATGGAGTGCTATCAAATTGATTTCCAGTCCTCCTCAAACTCACTAAATCCTGGAATATTCTGCTTGCCCCCAAAATTTCTAGCTCGTAAGGTAGTGTAGGAGAATGAATCAAAAAATGGATTCTTTGTATTGTGTTTTCCTTTTATACAGCTAAAACAGAATGACATTTTCAAAAGAAGCATATCCCTAAAAATTAAAGCAGAGAGAATTACTTTTTTTAAAAAAGGCAAATCTATTTTATAATATATAAGTTGGAACCTTATAATTGACAGAAACCCAAATAACACATCCCCATTGGGGAATACTCTCCAGTAAGCACCACTATCTTTATTTCAAATTCTTTGATTTATCTCTTTGCATTTTCCTTCCTCACAGTTGGAAAGGTTCTAGACACTGTATTTCCTTTACTCGAGTGAAGTTCACCTTTCAATTGGCAAGAAACATAACTGCCCAGGTAAAAGTCCAGAACTGAGAAAGCTCAAAGTTTACTTCCTCAGCCCTAAAGTGAGTAGAATATTCAACAATACTGTTTTAAAGCTTCTTGAATAAATTTTAAAGCTTCTTGAAAAAAAGTTCCAAGAGAGTCTTTATTTAGTTTGTAGAGGCCTAAAACCTGTTAATTTTGACTACTTGGTTGACCAGCATATGCATTTAAAAGTGACAGAAACTGAGTTAATTTTTAACAAATGCCTATCTAGAATATTGCAGCTAGTTCTCATGATGTGACCCCAAGCTTTTAAGCAGAAGACAAAGTGTTCACCAATTGTTAGATCATCACACTAGTGAGAGATGTTGGCACAAAAATACGTTTGAATTTTAACTTCTACATTTTTTCCCTAATAGAAGAGCTAATTGTTCTGTTCACAAACTTCATTCAACTATCAGCCATTGACCAAAAAAAAAAAAAAATAGTAAAGAATATGTTTGTGTATGGTGTAATGTTACAAATCTCTTTAAGGCTATGTGAATGAATTGAGGGAACTTGAACTTCAGAGACAACTGACTCCTGATACTACTTCCTCTCTATCCTTAAGCTCTGGATTCCTAGCACTTAATATTAAGTCTGCCACATGGTAAATTATTAATAAATACTTATTGAATAAAGGAATGAAAGAGGAATGGGTTTTCCAGATAGCTGAGTGTTTACACATTTTAGCGCAATATTTTTCAACAATTTTTCAACAATGCAGGCTGTTTTCCCAGATGGATGAAGGCATAAAATACTTAAGAGCTAGGCATGGTGGTATGCACCTGTAATCCCAACTACTCAGAGTAGTGATTCTACTCAAGTGATTCAAGTGATTCTCCCAACTGAGGTGGGAGAATCACTTGAACCCAAGAGTTCAAGACCAGCCTGGGCAGCATAGTGAAACTCCATCTCAAAAAAAAATGTTTAAATAATTTGTGCAGGTGAACAAAAGTTGCAAGCAGTGGAGAGTTTTCATCTGATTTTGGTACCTATGCTGTAACCACTAGAAAGTGCCACCTGGTAACTTAAATAATTTTAAATATTATTCTTTATTATTTTGTACACTAATATAGTAATGTCTGTAGTTATTTGCATTTACTAAATGTCTTAAATTGTTTTTTACTGTGTCCTTGGGTTAATCTGGACTTAGTATTTGTGTGTGTTTCTCTTACTCTGTGCCATCATTGAGCCAAGTATCAGTTTTATATGTTAATTGTAATATTTCTGCCATTAAAATTTGCTTCTTTGATCTATTCAAACAAAATAAAACTATGGACAGCAACAATTGTCCCCATGAAAAGCTCTTATTTGTTGCTGACAGAACAGAAAGTAGTAATGGACAAATGAAGACAAGTTCTAACGGGTTTTATTTTTCTTGTGTATTTTTAATTAAACACTTGACATCTTAAAGCAAATTTGAAAGTGGAGTCTAGGAAAGAAAATTAAATGTAGTTAATGGAATATGGAACAGATTTGAAACTAATCATCATCATCATCATCATCATCAGAATTTTATTAAGTTTTTGAGAATTTTATTGCCAAAAAAACCATGAAACCAAAACAAAAGGTTTTACTAATCATGACTTGAAAAGTCCTTGGGGCACTAAATTCACATGAGCAGTGAAATGACTTTTAAGCTGAGATCCTCTAAGGAGTGCATAGTCCGCAACACTGACTTTAGAAGTGCTGTGAAGTGTAATGAAGAAGGACAAAGTCCCCTGAAGAGAGTAAGGGAGCATAGACAACAACAGAAAAGAGAATTCTCCACAAGAGTTCAGAATTGCTATGGATCAGAGACTTCTGGATGTCTTCCATTCTTCCCATTTACAAAAGGAATTTCTATTTTAGTTTCCTGCCCCTGTCACATCATTGTGAATTAGGTGTTGGATGCAGGAATTTTAAAAACTTGTAACTTTAACTTATTAGGAATAGGAAACCTTCCTCAAGAAGATATATAAAATAAATGTCTTTGGAAATAAGGTTAGTTTTTTCAAATAATGATATGACACTAATTTTTCCAGATAAGTTACTCAATATTTCATAAAATAATAAAATATATCAAGAATCGACATGATAAATCGCTGTATAATGTAACAACATTTCCAATCATAGGTTAACATTTCCTTTAATGTTCTTCCATTTTAGTTCCTTGACCTCACAATGCCTGGCAACTATAGATTGTCTACTACTTTTGAGCACCCAGACTTATTGATGGACCCAATCCAGATCTGTTTCATTTGATTCCCTTACCAAAGGCAATGCTCAGATATACTTAAACCTCAAATAGGGCTGTTTCAAAATTGTACAGCAAAAGGCAAAAGAAAATATATGTGAAATCATACAACATATTAGCTAGTTTACTTGAAAAAACTAACAGCAGCTGAGTTATGGGAATGCATTATCCTTGTTCGCTGTCTACAAACAATGTTAGATATTTTCTATTGTTTTAATATCCTGGTGTTAAATCCTTAGTATTATAACACCACATGAATCAGTTTGGGTTGACTGAGAGTATTTCTTTAAGTAGATCTCAAGAGACATTTACAAGCAAAAGGGAGAGTTATAGCTACTGGTCCAGTACTTGTAGCAATTGAAGATACTGTGTGTCACTAAAATTGTACCAGTTGATAAAGTCAATATTCTAGGGCATTAGCAAGAGATTTACTCATTTTCTGCTGTAGAAGTGGACAATGCAATAACAAAATGAGCAATAAGCCAGGTGAGTGCTGTGAGCTAGACAATAGGGTTAACTCACACAACAGAACAAAAATAGACGTATGGCAGGAAATACGCATTTTTATGGATTATAATCCTCCTCTCCTAAAAAATGGTAGTAATATTAAAATATTGTAGATATTATAAGAATATATAGAGAGAAAACCTTTTAAAATGTACATATTCTTTGGTCATCTCTTACCATACTTGGAATGTAGCCAAAGAACTTAATCGGAAAAATGCACCAGTGTTTTTGTACACAGAAGCTCATTGCAGAGTTAGAATTATTGGTTCAAAAATCAGAATTAGGTAATTAAATAAAGCCAATCATACTTTAGGGTAATATACAAGTATTAATTATTATTTTATAAAAGTAAATTTAATATTTATTATTGATATGTATTAAGTATTTAATATATTATTACTGATGATATATTAAGTATTTAATGATGATAACTAAGTATTCTTAAAGGATCTGAAAGAGTATTTTCAGTATAATGCCAATTTTGTTTAAAAAATGGTGTGACTAGAAATTTGTATGGAAACATTGTCAATACATTCTTCTGATTGGCAGAAATATAAGGAATTTTTTTGGGGGGAGCATTTTTATCTTTTCCTCAATACTTATGGTTATCCATATATTAACTCAAATATCAGATAAAAATCCACAAAATATTAGACAAATTCTTCTGTTTTAAAAGAAAAATTGATCTTTTTCATTTTAATAAATATTTTTGACAAAGTAATTTTATTTATGTTTAACAACTTTATTGAGATATCATTGACACGTAAAAGTTTATATATTTAAGGTGTACTACTTGATGATTTGAGATACATACACATAATGAAAATCACCACATTTTAGCTAATTCCCATATTTATCACTTTTATATCACTACTATTTGTGCATGTACATGTGTGTATGTTTGTGTGCAGTGAGAAGATTTAATTTATTATATATTCTCTTAGCAAATGCAAATTTAAAATATATAATACAGTATTTTTAACTATCATTACCATGCTGTAAATTAGATCTCCAGAATTTATTCATCTTGCATAACTGAAACTTCATATTCTTTGGCCAATATCACCTCATTTTCCTGTAGCCCTATCCACTATCCTACTCTTTGCTTCTATAAGTTTGAAATCATTTAGTAGTCTGGCTTATTTCACTTAGCATAATGTCCTCTAGCACCATCCATGTTGTCACTTTTAAATGGCAGGATTTCCTTCCTTTTAAAGGCTGAATAATATTCCACTGTGTATACTGCTATAGTTTGGATGTTTGTTCCCCACAACCTCACGTAAAATTTGATCCCCAGTGTTGGAGGTGGGGCCTAATGGAGGTATTTAGTTCATGGGGATGGATCCCTCATGAGGATCCCTTAGTGCCATCCCCAAAATGACTTTAGTTCTTATTCTGTTAGTTTACATGAGAGCTGGTTGTTTTTAAAAAAAAGGCCTGCTACCACCCCTTACTTTCTCTTGTTTCCTGTCTCACCATGCAATTCTATGCACACTGGCTCCCCTACACCTTCTGCCATGAGTGGAAGCAGCCTGAGGGCCTCACCAGAAGCTGGCCCATGCCATGCTTCTTACACAGCCTGCAGGACTGTGAGCCAAATAAACCTGTTTTCTTCATAAATTGCCCAGCCTCGAGTATTCCTTTATAACAACACAAATGGACTAAAACACACACACACACATTTATTCATCTTTCAAAGCATTTAGGTTATTTCCACATCTTAGCTTTTGTGAATAATGCTGAAATAAACATGAGAGTGCAGACATCTTTTCACAATCTTGTTTTCAATTTCTTTGACTATACACTCAGAAGCAGATGCAGGACAGATTCCTGGATGGCCTTGGACTGGCCCAGCTCTCCCTGCTTCCTCACTTGTAGTTCACAAAAATAACTGCAGAATATGCTAGGAATGCAACATCCTGAGATAAGGTAGAGCTGACCAGCAGAGCATGGACTCTGTTAAGTCCCCTGCTAGAAACAAGATGTCCTTCAACGCTTTAGTCCAGCTTGTCATATTACCCCCAGGGTATAAAATACAAGGAAAGCTGCTTTGCAGGGTTCCTTAGCTGCCCTGCAAGTGGGGAATGCACAGACAAGATTCTTTATGCCCAGGCCACTTTCCTGAGACTTGGGGGATCTGCTTATTGTGAATTCTAGGCTTCTGTACACTGAATGCCAATCTCTAAGTAATAAATCTGCTTCATGTAACTTGTTGTGTGTTTGGCTGTTCTGTCTCACTGGACTCAGGAAAGTCGGGAACCAGTACATAGTGAAGCTGTTTTACAGTGAGATTGCTGGGTCATTTGGTAGTTCTATTTTTAATTTTTTGAGGAACCTCCATACTGTTTTCCATAATGGCTATACTACTTTGCATTTCCACCAAAAGTGTGTAAGTGTTCCATTTTCCCCACATCTTCACCAACACTTGTTATCTTTCATCTTTTTGGTAACTGCTGTCCTAACAGGTGTGTGCTGAGATCTCATTGTGGTTTCCATTCACATTTCCCTGGTGATTAGAGATGCTGAGCACCTTTTCATACACCTGTTGACCATATGAATTTTTTTTTTCTTTTAAGACGTGTCTATTTAGGTCTTTTCTCTCATTTTAATCAGGTCATTTATATTTTTGGTATTGAGTTGAATATATTTTGGATATTAACCCCACATTGGATACATGGCTTACAAACACTTTTTCCTGTTCTGTAGATTGCTTGTCATTTTTGTGATTCTTTCCTTTGCGGAGCATAAGCGTCTTGATTTGATCTAACCCCACTTGCCTATTGTTGCTTTTGTTACCTGTGGTTTTGGTGTCATATCAAAAAACTTATTTCCAAGACCAATGTTAAGAAGGTTTTCTCCTATGTTTTCTTCTATGAGTTTTATACTTTCAGGTTTTATGTCTAAGTCCTTAAAGCATTTTCAGTTGACTTTTTTGTGTCAAGTGTGAGATAGGTGTTCAATTTAATTTTTGCACATTCATAGTCAATGTTCCCAGCATCACTTATTGGAGAGACTATCATTTCCTTATTGTGTGTTCTTGGAAACTTTGTTAAAGATTAATTGACCATAAGTGTATGGGTCTATTGATGGATTATTCATTCTGTTAGCTTAGATGTCTGTTTTTATGCCACGCCCATACTCTTTTGATTACTATTGCTTAGTGATATAATTTGAAGTCAGGAAGTTTGCTGCCTCCAGCTTTGTTTTTTTTTTTCTTTCCGTGATTGCTTTGGCTTTTGGGGGTCTTCTGTGGTTTCATATAAATTTTAGAACTTTTTTCCTGTTTCTGTAAAATATGCTATGGGGATTTTGATAGGAATTACATTGAATCTATAGATTATTTTAGATACTATGTACATTTTGACAATATTAATTCCTCTAATCCATGAACATGGGATTTCTTTCCATTTAATTTAATTTTATCTTTTTAAATTTCCTCCATTAATGTTTTCTAATTTTCAGTGTACAGGTCTTTCATCTCTTTGGTTAAGTTAATTCCTAAGTATCTTATTTATTTATTTTTGTTGCTAATGTAATTGATAAGGTGATTTTAAAAATAAGGTAAGATTTCTCAATTATTTAAGCATAGATAATTATTGATGATTGCACATAATATGCATTTTCCTGCTTTGTATGAAAACAGATATAATAACTATATGTTTTCATCACTTCTGAGTTAGTCTAAAACTACGGTACAGTATTGTACTATGGAACGCATAAATTAGATCACAAAGGTTGTGTTTGTTGAATGAATATTGGTGAAGAGATATGATCATTTTCCTACATATTATCCAGTACTCATTGGAAAGACTTATAATAATAAATGAATATGATTGAGCCACTTTCCTTTACAGAAGAAGATGTTTGTATTTCAAACTGAGACAGAGCAAAGCCAAAAAGAGTAAGTTTCAAAACTGTAATACATAGAGTCAGCACTTTGCATCAACAGACTTAACCAACTACAGATCAAAAATATTCTAAAAAAAAAGAACAACACAACAATAAAAATAATACAAATAAAAACAATACAGCATAATTATTTATATAGCATTTACATTGTATTAAATATTATAAGTAATCTAGAGATGATTTAAAGTATACAGGAGGATATGTGTAGGTGGTATACAAATATTACACCATTTTATATATTAGGGACTTACGCATTCATGGTTTTGGTATCCGCCAGGGGTCCTGGAACCAATCTCCCACAGATACCAAGGGACAACTGTATAGTATATACAGTATATATGGCTCCTTAGGGTATTCCATTTTAGAACATGGCTTAAAATAGATTTAAAATGCTTGCCAAACTAGTATATCTTGTTGTTGACATTACCAGTAAATCAAATCTCATTTGGTATTAGTAAGAAAAAGTAAGACTGACTTTTTATTTAAGCAAAATAAAATATTGGGCATCAACAGTTATCCACATTAGGCATTCTTACTTGTTGCTGGTAGAAAAGAAAATAGTTATGGATAAACAAAACTACATTCTAATTGGTTTTATGTTTCCTAGGTATTTTCAATAAAATAGATGCTCTCCTGTGATAACAATGTCATTTGGTCTTTTTGCTGAATCTTTCTTCTCTGCAATACTAACACAATGCCTGACATATATATAAACTCAGTAGTTTTCTGTTTTATATGGACTACCAAAATGTTTAAGAAAACAGCTTGAAAAAACACTAGTATTTGCCTGAGATTTCAGTACTACTTCATATATTCAACCTATGAACCATGGTTGGTATTCAGTCTCTGAATGTGAAATATTATCTCAATAAAGATCCATTAAAGCATTTTCAACTTTGTTCTTAGAATTAAAATGCAATTATAAGTTTACTTGTGTCTGTGTTTCTTTTTAAAGTAAAACTTAGCAAATATGCTGGCCTGATATCAAGTAAGGAAAAGTGATCTAATAAAGATAAAGAATATGTACACTTTCACTGAGACTTCTAGAAATTCAGTGTCATAAATACCTGAAATAATGAATAATAGCCTAATAAATATAGTGATAAGACAAATGAAAAGGCACATTTCAATTCATAGTGTTAGTGATACAGAAATAATAGCTAATACTGAAACCTATGTAGATGAGTCAGAGGGCACTGATTAAAAGAGGTAATAATAAGGTAATTTTCTATTCAATGATCATTTTCTGCTTCAGCTTTTTATGCACAAATTCCTTTTACAGAAAATGCAGCCTTTGAGCTCTGCCTGGGAAATCATGGAGTTGTGAATCTTGAACTCAACCCTCATTAGAAAAAAGACAGATGAAAAACAAGTGTGCTAGCACTGGAATTCTTTTCCAAGGAGAAAAGCTTCAAAGCCACATGGTTATAGATGCCTTATCAATAATACATTTCATCCCATACCTAGATCTGCACCTGATCACAATGCTTGATAACCATAGCAAAAGCATTTATCATTAAGATAAGTTTAAGACACAGTTTGGAATAAGAGGAAGGAGGCTTACATTTTAGAAATAGTCTTATCAAAATGGAATTCTTAAAGGCCAGGAATGTAAAGGGTTAAACATCAACTAACTGGTGTCAAGTTGTCCTTAATGTTCGACTTTTTAAGGAACACATAAGTAAAATTACAATTGTTATCTTTAGTGTCAGAACGAGTTTGAATGTTTTATAGTGGGTCTCATGTTATAATATCTCATATTCTGCATCTGAATACTTTGGTTTATAGATTGAATATATAAATTAACATGAAAATTTTAGGGAGAAGAAAAATTGTTTTCCCAACACTATGCCTACTTTCTTAAAATTGTCTTGATGTTTCATGTACAACAGTATGGAGTAGAGAAAAGGCAATAAGATTCAGATAACCTAAAATATTGCCCAGCAGGTAATAAATTGTAACTTTAAACAATATCAACTCAAGAAAGTCCAATAATCAGAATTATTTGTTTTTCAGGGATTGTAGGGTGATAAGATTTAATGCCTATAAGTAAATCATGATAAATCTGCCTTCTTCAGTGTATCCTATACATCTTATGCAGCAATATATTTGCAGCTGCACTGTTTTTCTGAACAATAGTCCATTTTTTTCATTGGTAGCCAGAACACACAGGTTATAAGGAAAAACAGTGACTTGTATGTTTATCTATGTCTTAGAATGGAATTCGAAAGATCAGATACACATTTTCATTATGTCACAAGCTGTTGACCTAGGACTGGATCCATGGCTACTAGTATAAAACAGGATTGAGCTGCAGAAACCCCACTAGATGGTTTTCCCAGAAAGAAATTAACAATATTTTGCATGTCTGGCAGCACTGATTATAAGCACATTATTATTTCATATACTACAAGAAATATAGATATACTGCCAGTTAATAGTAGAAAAATATCTTTAGAATTGGTGAAATGCAGTGTCCCAATGTATCACACTGTTCACAAATGGGCTACAAGAGCTGGAGGAGTTTCTTAGGAAACCACCAGATCCTCAGAAACATCCTTTTCCTGCCCAAGGAAACCAGGTTCCAAGTTTTAAAAAATTGGTGAACAGAGGAGCACTGCAATTCCTCTGTCATGCTTGAGTAAATGTTTTCCTTACTGCAGAAAGCTGCCAGATCACAAAAGCAGTGAATGCAGATCTATGAATTCTTCTACCACAATGTGCATAAGAAAAATGGATGCCTTGCTCCCTTGTTATTTTCCTATTTCCCTCACTTTGGAATTCAAATCTCCCTGCAGTGCATCTAATTCTCAGACATAAATCATACCTGGAAAACTAGCTGCAAAGGAACTTGGGATATGCAGTTCTAGCTTTCCAGATAATGCAATACAGAAAGAAGCAATATAGTAGGTTAGAGGTTAAAAAGGATATTGAGTGAGCTGTACAGAAAGTTGAAGGCAAGATGGATGTTGAGAGCCATATTCCACACCTTCCACTCCATCTGTACTATCGAGTATATAGCTGATTTTGGAATATAACAGAGGAAGTGTAACAAGTAGGATAATACTGTCCTCTCCAAACCTGCCCACATCCTAATCCCTAGATCACGTGAATATTTTATGTTATATCACAAAGTGATATTAAGGTTGCAGATGGAATTTAAGTCATTAATCAGCTGACCTAAAAATAGGGAGATTATCCTGGATACTCAGGTGGGCCCAATGTAATTATAAGAGTTTTTAAAAGTGGAAGAGGAAACCAGAAGAAGAGAACCAGAGAAAGATATGACTATAGACCACGGGCCAAAGTGATGCTATGCTGCTGGCTTTTAAGGTGGAGAAAGGGGCCATGAGCCAAGGAATGTGGGCAGCCTCTAGAAACTGAAAAAGGAAAAAAATTGATTCTCCCCTAGAGCTCTAAAAGGAATGTAGCCCTGTTGACCCCTTTATTTTAGCTCAGTCAGATCCATATTAGACCTATGACCTACAGACTTTTAAGAATAAATTTGCATTGTTCTAAAAAGTTACTACATTTGTTGTAATTTGTTACAGGAACAGTAGAAAATTAATGCAGGAAGTAAACAATATATAACCCTCTGCTTAGTCAACCTTTCAACCTGTGTTTGTTGAATGATTACTCTGTACCAGGTAGTATTGTAGTTTTTTTAGGAAAACATGGCATATTCTGTGTTCTCAAGAACCTCACAGCCTAATGAGGAATGAAGACAAAGTAAAGAGAGCCTACTATTGTGATCAGTATTGTAACAGGAAAAATATAGACATGAATGGTCAGAAAGGTTTATTGGAAAGTCATATCTCCGCTTTATCCATAGAAGGGTATACAGTATTGGAAGTATTTTCTGAGTTCTTATAGAGATAATGGTAGGAGATAGGATTGAATTCTGCTACCAAAAGCAGAAAAACCATCAGTTTTGTAACCAGGTTAAGCTTTCAGACATGGAGTTAAATAATCTGAGAGTAATAACGTCTTAAATGCATAATGGGCTTTATACCTTGTATTGTATTTATGCTGTAGCAAATAGGGGAATCTTTCCATAGTTTGTTAAAAGTGCTGAGTGATTTGCCACACCATGTAAAAAATATTGATAGACACTATTACATAATTAGAAGCACCTGAGATGTGCTTAAACCTGTCCTGGGCCAATGCTTTGTAAAAGAGAATATTTTAGTCAGTGTTAATACTTCAGGATTCTTCCCTAATACAAACCATTTCAAAAAATTTCAAAGTCTATAATTGCTACTCTATAGTACTGTCATTATGGCCCTTAGCTAGGAGTCCTCCCACCTCAGTTTTCATAGATGGGAGAATCTGAATAAAAAGGGAGGAGTAGAATCCAATTGAGAGAGGAAACAGACTGTAAAGATAAAGCAACTGACAAAGAAGTCTTCCAATGGAATCATTGTTAGCTTTTTTTGTTCTTGCCTCTTTTTAAAAACTGAAATGAATTCTCTGAATTTGATAAGTGGTTATTATTATACTCGATTAATTCTCATATGTATTTTCATTGGTATATTTATTTATCATAAATTCATAAAATATACCATAAACTGTAATTATTTACCATAAACACATAAAATGTAGATTAATGGCACATTTTTTGTACCCATATTTACCACTGATGTCCCAAGTCTTAAAATCAAAGACTGTCAAAGCTGGAAGGTTTCCCCTTGTAGTTATCAAGAACCTGGTCTTCAGACCCAGATTACCTGGATCTGGGTCCTGACTCAGCCCCTTTCTTCCTGAGTGACCTCTGGCAAAGTTTTACTTGCTTCAGTTATTTTATATGTAGAATGAGAATACAAAGAAGACATACAAATGGCTAGCAGGTATATAAAAAGGTGTTCAGCGTCACATCATCAGGGAAATGCAAATCAAAACCACAATGAGATATCACTTTACACCTGTTAGGATGGCTATTATTTAAAAAAAGATAACATGTTGTGGATGATGTAGAGAAAATGGAATCCTTGCATGCTGTTGGTGGAGTAAATTAGCACAATCATCATGAGAAATAGTATGGAAATAGTATGAAATAGAATGGAAATAGTACGGAAGAAGGATGTCCTGCCATTTGTAACAACATGGATGGACGTGTAGGGCATTATGCTAAGTGAAATAAGCCAGACACAAAAAGACAAATATCACATGATCTCACTTATATGTGGATCTAAAGTAGTCAAACTCAAAAGAAGCCAAAAGTAAGATGGTGGCTGCCAGAGGCTGGGGTTGGGGGGAATGAGATGATGTTTGTTGATGGGTATAAAGTGTCAGTTACACAAGATGAGTAAGTTCTGGAGATCTACTATATAGCATAGTGCCTAAAACTAACAATATTTTATACCTAACATTTACTGAGAAGGTAGATCTTATGTTAAGTGTTCTTACCATACACGAATGTTATAATATTATAATAATATTAATATTAATAAAGGGGGTGGGAGAAAACTGTGCAAGGTGATAGATGTTTATAGCCTTGATGGTAGTGATGGTTTCAAAGGTATATACTTATCCCCAAACTCATTGAGTTGTATACATTAAATAAGTACAGCCTTTTACATGTTAGTCATACCTCAATAAACTGGTTAAAATATAATAGTGCTGACCTCAAAGGATTGTTTGAGGACAAAATAAGTATATCTTGAATTTCACTTAAAAATTTGCCTGACCTGTAATAAATGTGAACTATCTATTTGTTAAATAAATAAAATAGAAGATGAATTGCAATTGTCTTAATTTCATACAAGGTATTAAAATTCTATAGTATTTATCTTCTACCATTCTATGTTTAAATACATTGGGGTATTTTTTTTAACACATCTCTTCAGTGATTCACTTAATATGAAGAGCTAGTAAATATTAGCACATAAAATTGAAGTAAAATAGTTCCAACTTCATAGACATTACAGTTTAGTGGCAGAGGCAAATATTACACAAATAATTACAAGAGTAACTAGTGCTGTGAAAAGGGACGCACACAGGGCATGTTAGCAGATACATGATATGTATGAATTAATGTTATTTTAAGGTAAAAGGTAACAAATTCAGCAAAACATCCGGTATTTTACCAAAATTCAAACATTGGATATTCTCTGAAGACTAAATCTTGCTATGTATATAATATGACATTATGGTAGATGCCATGCTGAAATAGCCTTTCTGCCAAGACGTCCTCATTATATTAAAATTAAATGTGTCTTCTGCTATGTTAAGTCCACTTTCTCTAGTTTAAACTTTGGATGCAGAACAGGATGTTAGCACTGTCAAAAATAAACTATAATTCAACTTTATTTCTCAGACACCATGATATTCCATCCTTTTTAAAGCACTTTTGGAGATTTTATAGTACCAAACTTTTAAAGTAGCAGCTACTAAAAAAGAAGAAAATTAATTTGCCTGAAGGAAAAATAACCATGGTCAAATGAACAATTCAACCTACATATTTTAACTATAGAAAAGGTCATTAAATTTGAAAACTTCTGCTGAATCTATTAAACATGACTGGCAATAATGCAAGCTCTATGGGCTATCAGTGAGGTTTTTTATTTTTTTAATAAGTATTGAAATTTAAGAACAAACCATCCTTTTTTCTTCCATCAGATAGATTTGGGACCAAATGTCCTTAGGTAAAAATATAATTAGATCCACAGAATAAGTAATTTCCAAATCTTTCACAATGAAAGAAAAAGAGCATCAATACAGAGTAGTATTCATCCATTCATATCCAAAGAGCCTGAGAGGTAAGTAGGAAAACAACTAAATTTACTATTTTGCACAATAGTGTGACTCTGTCCATAGGAGTAGGAATGATCAGGAAAGATAAGGTAATACTACCTGTACTGGCAATGATCAGCAACAAAGAGCAGAGTATACTCTAGCTGGTTAAAGCCAAAAGAGATTCACTACAGGGTGTTAAAGGGTTTACAGAATTGACAGTGATGAAAAAAGCAGAAATAAGATGTGCTTTCAGGAAAGACTCCCAAAGCTAGAACAGAAAATGAGCCACTAAAGGAGCCACCTCCTCTATGATCAGGAAGCCACACACTAAATTGAGAGGCTGACATTAGCTGTTTTCCATCAATCCACAGACCAAAACTGCAATGAGAAAAGACCCTTCCAAGACTGAGAAGCTGTCATTGCTCCATCAGTTTCAGATCCATGCTATAAAGGTCATGTTCAAAACATGTTGTATTTGGTGCTTTTGGTGCTTACGAAGCTGCTTACTGGACACAGCTAATTGTTCTGCAAATAAATACATAATTAAGAAAATTAAGTTTCCACGATACTGCTTAGAAGAAAATACTCAGAAGCAACAAATATTCAGCTTTAGCCTCACTTTCCACCCTCTGAAATGCATGCAAATATTTCCAAGTAACTCTGGGATCTTACCTGCAAAGAAATCCAAGAAATGTGGTTTTCAGTTTTCTAGTCTCTGCAGTTCAGAAAATTTTACTAGAAAGAAGTTGGAAAGCATGTCTCAAATAAATTCACAATGTCTTTCCATATATTAATTTTGATTGAATCACCTATAGTAATTAATATTTATTCTTTGGTGCTTCTTAGAAGACTGGTGTATTTAGTCCAATAGATCTAACCTCTAAGCATTGGAGCCATTTACAATTCATACTTGTGAGAAACCACAAAGAGCAGAACTAGCCCTGTCTCCAAAACTCATTCAAATCTATTGAGTTTCTCAAGAGGATTTACATAAAGGAGCAACGGCTAGACATATTAACATTTCTATAATGCAATCATCCCTAGGTGAGAGTCCAAGTTAGTGAGGCAAACCTGCTTTACCAGGTCATGGGAATATCTAAATTTCTTTCATCTTGTAGCTCTGCCGTCTCCTAAGGTGTTGTCCTATAAGCATGGCCAAAGCCGGGTTTTAGGTACTTCCTGTTTTGATTTGTTAAAAAGGAAATAAATAGTGAAGAGGGTCTCACCCTTGATACCTTATCTAGACCTAGAAATGACATAACATGAATTTCTCTCAAATTCCATTGGTGAGTATTTAGTCACTTGACTACTCCCAGCTGTAAAAGAAACAGAAATGTAGTTTCTAACTGGGCAGGCTTGCATCCAGCCAGAAATCTTTGATCCTAGGAAAAAGAAAGAACAGATATTAATACAAACATAGAATATAAGCAGGTAGGAATAAAATAACTTTTGTTTTAGTGATGGCACTCAATTCCCTGAACTCCTTCCAAATTTTATGTTAAAAATCACATATTGATTGAGCATCAAAATTTATTTTTAATAATTAGCTGCTGTATTTATAATAATCTTGAATTTCTTTATTGGCGCTAACTAGAAATATAGTCAATGATTAGAAAATTGTTATTAATTTAAAAAGATTATTTTTTTTTTTCAATGTCTGGGAAGCATTGAGTGTCTCCTGGTGTACATACCTTCCATCCCCTCCCCTTGACTATGGGCAAGACTGTAGGTATGATGGATTTTACCCTCATTATTAGATTACATTAAATGGCCAAGGTGAAGGCATTCTGCAGACAAAATTAAGATCTCAAATCTTTTCATTTTGAGTTAATAAAAATGAACATTTTCCCAGGTGGGTATTATTTAATCTGAAAAAGCTTTTAAAGATGGACTGAGCTCTTCGTGGAAAGAGATTGTCCTTCTGGCCTTCAAGAAGCAAGTTGTCATGTTTAGGGAGATGGGTGCCTTGTGGCAAGGTCCAGAGGAGACAGTCTCCAGGAGCTAAGAGTGGTTCTGGCCTATAGCTAGCAAGAAAACTAGGACCTCCATCATATAACCACAGGGAAGTTAATACTGCCATTTATGACAACATGGTGAATCTGGAGGACATCATGCTAAGTGAAATAAGCCCAACACAGAAGGACAAATACTACATGATTCCACATATATGAGGGATCTAAAACATTAGCACCACTGGTACTCACCATCAAATCGGTACTAACTGATCAACACTTACGTCACTCTTGGCAATACTATTCATCAGGGGGCGGGCAGGCGGGAGGGGGGTGGAGGGGATGGGAAAACTCTCACTGAATGGATGCGGGGAGCACAGTTTGGGGAATGTCCACGATTGTAGCTCTGACATAGGCAGTGCATGGGCAATGTATATAGCCAAACTGTTGTACCCCCATAATATTCTGAAATAAAAATAAATAAATAAATAAATAAATAAATAAATAAATAAATAAAAATATTCAAACTCATATAAGCAGAGAGTAGAATGAATGGTGGTTGCCAGGGCCTGGGAGGAGGAGAAAATAGGAAGGTGTTGGTCAAAGGGCACACACTTTCAGTTATGCAAGATAAGTAAGTGCTAGAGGTTGACTGCAGTATAGTGCCCATAGTTAAGACTACTGTATGTTAAGTGTTCTTATCATAGAAAAATAAAAAAATAAAGAGTCAGAGAAGAAACTTTTGGAGGTGATGGATATGTTTATGGCATTGGTTGTAGTGATAGTTTCACAGGTATATACTTATCCCAAACTCATCAAATTGTATACAGTAAATAAAGACCGTTTTTTTAAGTTAATCCTAACTCAATAAAGTATTTTTCTTTAAAATAAACTAATAAATATACCAAATATATACACATGCATATTAATACATATACCAATAAATTTTTTCAAAAACTTTGAAATGTGTATTATTTACACACCTTGTATTTTTTTAAACTCAGAGCCTTTTTATTAAAGTCAATAAATTAATAGGGAATTAGGAAAACCAAAATTTTTATTTAATACATCTTTACCAGTGTCACATTTAATGAAATTTTTAATCACTTTATACACTTTAAATATATTAATACAAAAGCCCTGGAGCTACAAATTTAGATCATTAAATTTGCAGAAAATGTATAATACATAACCTAATTGACAGGCTGAATTCTCATTAAATTAACCTAATCAGGCTTACTCTCTGTCAAAAAAAAAAACCTGATATCATTTTTAAATTCAAATGTAGATATTGAAATATGACACTTTAGCACTTATTTCACTTATGAATTCCAATTCTTAGATAAATTAATAGCTAAGGCAAAGCGTGTTGCCATAAGTTTGTTTTATAAGTGAGTTAATGAGCCACGCTTTTCAACAGTTCCTTCCTCTGCTCCTTCTCTTTTCTTTAATAAGCCTTTCCCTCGGGAGCAATTAAATCATTTGACAGTCCTCAGAAGATGGAAGAGAACATGTCATTAAATGAAAATCATCATCACTTGCCTTGCCCCACTCTATCATATATCTGATTTAAGAATATTCTAATATGGTTTTAAATACCCCATTTTTTAATGCAGCTCTTTACCCTTAGCAGAAATATGTTATACACAAAGAAGCATTGATTAAAATAGGTTACCTGAAATCAATATATTGTATCGTCTACTTGTTTGATGTCCCCATAGATTTTTACATACCAGGGTGAGGTACCAAGGTAAGATTCAGGATGGGTAAAAGCTATGCCTTTCTTTTGTAAAGTGAGTGAAAAAGTGTGGTTTAAAAGTATGCCTATGGCCCATTCTCAGATTAATTTATACATGAGTTTTATAGATTTTATAGCTATGGAATTCTATTCTTGTTAAAATAGCCATGTCTAGACACCCCAGTTGATATCTGCTGAAAAGAAAAAAACGAAGCATCCAACACATTAATATGGGTTCAATACATACATCATAAAGATGATTATTCTATACCTTATATATTCTTCCTCAATATTCTCTGGAAATAAAGCTCATGCTGTGGCAGGTAGTCTTTGTATCATTTGTTTCATTTTTTTCTGCTATATGATTAATATTCCAAAATAATACCCTGATGAACTTCAAACAAGTTAATCTACCTTGTATATTGGTTACTTTAATCAATATATCACCATTGACCAAGACTTTGGATGTACAAATCTCAAAGTTTATCCCTCTTTCCATCATTCATATTTTCCCCTAACTCAGAGATAGTAATCATTCACCTAATTATATTGTTTTATTTTTAGTTCATGTAAAAATGGACCCATAACCATTGCCATTACAACTAATTGCTATAAGAATACTGCCAAAATTCACAGAATTTCCTCTCACATATGCATACTATTATACATTCACAGGAGAAAATACCTCTAGGTGCTTTGAGAAAATGTCTTTCCACATTTCCATAATGCCATGGTGAGATTAATTCTATTAATAAGGAGATGCTAAAATTCTCAGTTTTCTTGATTTGTTTTGGTTTCACCTTTATTTTATCTGACCTACAAATTTTTTTCATTCTGATCATTTTCAGTTAATCTCCCTTTCCCCATTAAGTTTTTCTTTCATAAGTTTTTATGCAAAACTACAGTTTGTGATCCTAGCTCAGTATCTAGGTATTTCAACATATTGCTTTCATTTCCTCATTCAATTAGAAAAGTAAAGTTAAACTCCACATATTTGCAGTTAATACATTTTTGTGACTATTGAAAAAGTGTCATTTGTTTCAGTTTGTAAAAGTAAATGTTGGCTTTACCATACTTTCTGCTGCTATATATTTATTGAATATTAAAGAGTCTTGTATTGAGAGCCTGGAGACCTACCAAACCTCAGTATATGTGACTCCATAAGCAAACGTGGGCAAGAGTCACTCAACTTATCTATGCTTTTAATTCTATAACCGTAAATTAAAGAAATAGGATAATCTCAAAACCACTTAGAGCTCTGATGTTTTCTAACTTCTTAATATATAATTTTCTCCAGTGCATCAAATTTGAAAGCCTTTCCTGATCCCCTTTATCATTAGTTAGAATTATATATTCAGAATTTATTATGCAGACATGTAGACTTCCATTTACGTTATGAACAATTATCAAAATCCTAAATTTATTAATGCAGAAAATATAGCACAGGGCACAAAGCTTAGGGATATTTATATATTTGTTTGTTTGTTTCTTCTGAAATTCCCCAGTGCCTAGACTTCCTTAGTTAAGAGTTCATAACACTGAGGTCTGAAATTTCATTTCATTGCAGAATCAGAATAACTGCAAATCTGCAATGTTTGTTTACTCTTATATAACCCAATCTTCCTTCTGCTGTAGATAGAACTTTCTATGGAGAAAAATCCACTGCTCCAGGAGACAGCCCAAATGATTTCAGACTTACAAAATCCAGTGTGCTGCTTGCCATGTGAGTATTATTTCTGCCTTGCTCAATCCCCACAACCAAAGTTTGTTTGGGTTGCGTATGCCGAGTCAGTTTGAATGAATAAACCATAAAGAAAGGCTTGCACATTCTGCCAGTAATTTCTTCATTTCCCAAAGCAGGCTAAGGAATTTCCAGCATAATTTCAGCAAAGGCTAAATGGTGCATGGTCAATTAAAAAAAATCTAGGACTAGAATTAATGTAAATAAGATCGGCACAGAGTAAAAAGGTTACTTAAAAATTTAAGACTTCAAAAGGAAGAGTCAAATATCTTCAGGATTGACTCCTACTTGTTCCACATCAAGAACCAATTCTTCCCACTGGGCTGCGGGAAAAGAAGGCTTGCTGCCAGATCAGTGCTTAATGACCTCAGAGCTGGGGGCTCAGCAAGATAGCGAGAACAGTCACTGTACCATAACAAAAGAATCCCGTTCTTTCAGAAAGGCAACCAAGTTTCAGAACACACATTCATGATATATTTTTAAGTGATAGAAATATTTTTGGTTATAACAACCATTTCCATTTAAGGATGTGATGAAGACATTCTGCTTTCTAAATTAAAAAGAATTGTTGATACTTTCGCCAAAAAAAAATATAATCTTATTCCTCAAACTGTGTATTAGTAAAAGAGGCATGATCCCTTTATCCTCACCCCATGCAGGCAGTAAAATTGTAATCTTAATCTTGACAGGAAAAGGTTTACAAGGATCCCAACATCAGCCCTTATCTTGAAATATGATTTTACAAGGTCATTTAAAAGCTCTTATATTTAGAAACAGTTTCCAAAAAGAGTATTTGTACAGGGCTATGAATGGAAATACGGACAAAGAGAAAAACAATTAAGGTTCGTTATCTAGTCTGTCTCTCTTATGTTACACAGAGAGGAAACCCAGAGAGCTGAAATGACCTACCCAAAGTAACACAGCATAAAAGAAAGAGTATATACATGTAATATTTCTCTTGTATCACAGCTCTTATTTCTCAACTTTAGGTATGAGTAAATTGTAGGGTCTGAAATGTCACATTGCATGGTAAGTGGATACAATTGTGATAAAAATTCCTTAAGCTACACACACACACACACACACACACACACAGGTTTCTTTTCTGGAACTTACAATATCTTCTCTCCACAATCCCTAGGACTCAACCTCCTCCACCACCCCTCTAACTAACCATCATTATTATACATTAAATATGTTCTCAGGTTATATGATCTCCAAAGTTACCAAGATGAGAGTCTTTAGAAATTAGGGAAAGTGGTAGAATTTCAAAGAAAGAGTTGGTGGGAAGCAAGAGCAGCAACATAGTGCAACAAAGTGCAATACATAACTCTGCAATACATCATTTTATATAATACATAGTTATATACAATACATAAACCTGAGAATTCTGTGTAGTAAGTATGGAGGACAAAAAAGTCAGTATTGATTTCTATTTTATTTTTACCCACTTTGCACCCCCACCAATTAGATGTTGAAATGTTAAGGCACAATATTCATGCTATTACATTTGGCAGCAACACTAGCAGTTCATCAATCCTATTTCATCATTTTTCTGGGCACATTGCTATTATTTCTCAGCCTTCTTTGCACTTTGTGAGGGCTTGAGTTCTAGGCATTAGAATGTGAGTAGAAATGATGTACATTACTTCCAGGTCTTGTGCACAAAAATACTTTCCCATGTGATTTTCTGTGCTTTTGCTTTTTTGTTGTTGTTGTTGTTGGCTTGATGCAAATGAGCACAATAATCTATAAGATTATGGTATAACCACAAAATAAAAAAGGCACCCCTGGAACGTCACTTGAATGAAAACTACTTGCCATAAAGAACACTCATTTTGGACTTTAGGTGAGTAAAAAATGTGCTTCTAATTTGTTTGTTTGTTTGCTTGTTTGTGACATTATGCACTTTGGGGTGTATTTGTTATAATTGCTAGCATTACATTAAATAATGTAATCCCTAACTGGTGAGAATCACATTTTATTCCCACCCATCTGCCTTTCCAGGAAAAGAACAATAAAAAAATAAAATAAGAACTACTGCCTAAATTGTAATCCTACTTTACATGACCAACACAGGTTAAATTTAGTGATTCCTACCTGGAGTGTCTGCTTCTCTGGGGTTGGGGCTGCCCTCCCACCCCTCAGTCTGTAGTTAAGAATCACTCCTTACAGCAACAGGTGTCCTTATGTTATGCTGTGAAAATTGTCCAGCAATTTTCAGCAGTACCAATTAATGTCTTCTGTCTTCTGAGATAGCATTTGCCTTTATCAGATCTGAAAGGACAGCATTGCTAATAAACTATCTAACAGAAAAAAGATTATCAGAAAGAAAAAAAAGAGAAAGAGATCACAGCACCCTACTGCCCTTTTGTTTGATTAACCACCTGTGGCTCAACTGGTTGTCTTTAAGATTAACCACCTGTGGCTTAAATTCTTTTATTTGAAAGTTTGTTTTCACAGCAGAAACTTGGAATAAAGAACTGAAATTAAATAAATAAATAAAAAAAAAAAAAAAAAAAAAAAAAAAAGATTAACCACCTGGGCAATCTTTATTTAAGTTTTTTACCGCCTTAAACTGAAGCCCTACCCTGCCAACTCTCCAGACCACATTCCAAGGACCCTGATAAACCAGCCTCACAGAAAACAGAAAAAGAAAAAAAAAAAAGGACAAACCAAAGCAGCCACTTCACAGCTGCCTTTTGCTATCAGCTGGGAGCAATCACTTTGTTTTTTCTTTCTCTTTATCCCCATTAAAACCCCCAAGCCCCTTATCCTTGGGGCAGGCACTTCTCCTTTCTTTTTTTCATGCCTTCATGCCAAGCCCTTCCCTCCCTTGGGGAAGTAAAATAAACTTTCTTTCTCTAAAACTATTCTAATTTTTGTGTCAAGAATTCTTTCTCATCCCATGCCAGTAGCTCCCACACTAACAAGATCCTCTCAATATCTTAATCCCAAGGGTTTTTTTTTCTCTTGACGTGGGGATTCCAGTCACTATTTCAGTAGCAGTAATGGAACAAAAAGGAGGCATGTGATCTTTTTCAGCAGGAAGAGGGAAAGTGAAGAGTGCTCGAGGGAGAGGAGGGGATGGGTAAATTCACATCTAATGGGTGTGGGGTGCACTTTCTGAGGGATGGGCATGCTTGTAGCTCTGACTCCACTCTGGCAGTGCAAAGGCAATATATGTAATAAAAGTGTTCGTACCCCTGTGATATTCTGGAATATAAATAAATAAATAAATAAGAAAGTGAAGACAGAGTCTCAGCCTTTTAAGCCATTCTCAATGAGTGGATATGGACACCCATTCTACATCAAGTCAGTGCAATCTGTGGCACTACAAGTAAGCCTTTCAGTTTTCTTTCCTACTTTTTTAAAGTACCTTATGTCTGTCTTACTGCACCCTGTATTAAATCTTGGATTTTTTTTCTTTTAATATAGGTCTCTATACTATCAATTCTTTAACTATTACTTTAACATTTACCCTGTAAATCCTTGGCATTCAAGTCCTATCAAAGTGAATATTAAATGGTACACCATATACTTAAGTTAAAGGCTATATTTAACAGTTAGACAAGCAATCAATTAATAACTAAGGCTCACTGGCTTATTCTCAAAACTGCTTGATTTAGTCATATCTCTACCCACAGCTTAGGAATTCCAACAGAGGTTGAAAGTAGAGTTGGCAAGCATATCTATTCTTTCCCTGGGACAATAATTCTCACAACCTATCCTGATTCTGCCCAGTGAACCTCTAAATCAATTAAACACTATCCAAAGTCTGAGTGAGCCAAAAATTGTTTCACTTTAGGAAAAAGACTGTGTATCCTTAGACGTGAGTGATTCTCTGTGAAAACTGTATGCACATGTTAGTATTCTTAAAGAAAATCTTTCTGAATTCATAGATTTTCTTTTATGTCTCTTCTGATACTTTGATGCTAAAAGCTCTTGCTTTTAACAGTTTTCATTTTGGGGGATAGCTATATAATAATACCTCTCCACTTTGAATTAATTTTGTTGCAAGGAGTAAAATAAGAATCCTCACAGACCATTATATGTTTCAGTAATTGAAAAGGAACAGAAATTTTTATCCTAATTGAGAAACGTTCTGGACCTATCTAAATGAGAGCAAATAAGAATTTGGGGAAACCATAAGGATGTCATTAAATGGACAGTTTTTAGAAACAATGAAATGCATATTGGAATCTTGACACTTGTGAGGATAAGGTGGTAAATCAACTTAACAGTGTAAGTACTAAAGAAAATAAAAGATAGTTTAGAGGGTGTCTTTAAAATTCAGATACTCAGAGTAGTTATGCAATTTCTGAGTTTAAATGCCCCTGCAGAATAGTTTATCTGAATCATTAAACTACCGTGTTCACCAACCATGAGGAAGATCTACTGCATGGCTAGCTTAAAACTGAAAGTTGTCTGATTCAAAACATTATATAGGCAATGGGTATGTGTAATTTATTCTAATATGAGAGGGCATATCAAAGTAATTTCCTTGGAGCGTAATTACAAAACAGAGCAATGGGATTTGGCCATGGAGCTTTTGTTACTATCAAAGAGAATATTATCAAAGATTTCTACCCAATAGTGACAACTTTGTTACTTAGCAAAGGTGCTCTATGAAGAGGACAACAATAACAAAATGAAAGGAATATAAATCATAAACATAAAACAAATAAACTAACTTTGTGGGTCTTGGACCAGAGATTGGTATTGACTCCTGGTTTCAAAGTGAAAGACTTCATCACATTTCTCTGAACTGTCATGGTTCTCACAAACATGCTACGTTCTGACATACACCATGATCAAAGGGCTTCAGAGCATCAGAGACAAGATAAACTGTGAGCTCTCCCATACTTTCCTCAATTCTAGTGTCCTTCAAACACATATGAGAATGTTTTCTCTAAGCCTCATTGAGAGTGATTCTGTGTGGATTGGAAAACATTTCTCCAGGCAATTGAGGTAATGTCTGAGGCTAACTCAGAGACAATAATCTATGTCTCTTAAAAGAAGCTAATTGTACTCTTGTGAGATGATAATTACCATCACAGACTGTCAATCTCTAAGATTTGAAAGGATGTTGAACATTCAAGGAGCCCGCATCTTTCCTGGTTCACAAATCTCTTCAGGTACAGGGAACTCAGTATTTCTTAAGAGAGTGCAACATGCCTAGAGACAGCTGTGAAAGTTGGAATGTCATTCTTGATACCATGGTCATAGTTATTTTAGTTTTGTCTCAGAGTATAAACCATCCGGTGAAATATTTCTTACAACATGGTTTCTAAACCAACTCAACAAACCAGTTTTTTATGGAAGAAACAGTAATCTTAGGTGAATTTCCTTGCTGAACCTAAGCTTGCTTTTTTAGAAAAATTATATATCCTTCCCTTTATATAAACTTAAATTCAAATAACAATTTTGTCTGTTGTAAATGGCAGGTGATTCCAACAGATGGAAATCACTTTACATCATACATCTTTGTAAACCCCACAATAACAATTGATAAGCAACTTAAGGAATTTTCAATTTTTTTTAAATTTTATATTATTTTTAATTCATAGGCCAAATGTTCAAATAGGATTTAAATTTGTAATTCTGGATGTCATTTAACACAGGCGGAGCAGAACAGAAACAGCAACTCCCTTTCTAAATTTTTACATTGCATCCCTGGTTTAAGTTAGCTTGTTGAGAACTTCAACAATCACTGACTAAATATCTCACTATTGATTAAAACTGATACGGTTTTTAAATTCATGCAGCAACTAAGCATTTCATAAAGCATTGCAGGATTTTATATGTTCTCCATTACATTAGATTTTATCATATGCTGAATTGGATCATTATTCCAACCTGTGACAATATTTTAGGATTGTAATACTCTCAAACCTAATATTTACTGTTCTCCTGTGGTAATATCTACACATTTGATATGATCACATTCTGTGTCTTCGTCTATATTCATAATTTTAAAAAGGGAAAGAAAGAGGACTATAAGAAGAGCTTTATATCACATAGCAGAATAAACATCAAATGCTTGTAACCAATTTACTAATAAACACATTTAAGTAAAAGTATCCAGCTGAAGAGGAATGAATTTTATTACTCTTGCATCCAATCCATATTTCTGCACCTGATATGTGAAAATAACCTGAGAGCCCTTATAAAATACCTCAAATACATTGTTGAAAGCAACATCCTGCTTTTATGGGATAATTGAAGCAAAGAAGTAAATCAGATAGTGTGAAAGGCCACTTTCTCATCAATATCCAAATAATTTGCATGAATAATGGCCATTAAAACTTAGCTTGTGACACCATCAAGATAAATATATTTACAAAGTACTGATTTGCTCATTTTTTAAACACATTATCTTTTGCCCATCCTTAACTTTCAGTTATTATTTCAATTATCCATTGCTGTGTAACAAACTTCAATAAAACTTACTTGCTTAAAATAAAAACTCACAATTTGTAATTTTGGCTGGGCTCAAGAGGATGGTATTCTGAGTCTTGTCTAGGTTTGCGTATATGACTGACAAGGCCTATATAGTCCAAAGTGACATCACTCAAATGTTTGGCAATTCACTGGTGTTATCAGCTGGGAATCCTTAGTTCTTCTCTTCTTGGCCTCTCTGGTAGGATACATCAGGTTTCTTACTTGGCTTTGGTGCCATTTCAATTTGGAAAGCTGAAATTCATTATCACTTATCAAGTGTTTATAAAGACCATGTCAAAAAGGACCATGCAAGGGTATGAATATGAGGAGATTTAATTCTTTGGGGGGTCTTTCATGTAACACTCTACCCAGTTAGATTTCCTGTTCTACATGTTTTTTTTTCAAAAGTAGCTGACAATTATTTTACAATTTAATTTGTAGATAAACAAGTTTCCTAGGACACAATTAGACTAAGCAAAAGTCTTTAGTACTAAACATCTTATGATCTCTTTACTTCTCTTGGGTTTTAAGATTGATATGAAAGGCATTTCTGGTATAGAAATAATATATTTAAGACTAGTGCAAAGATTGCCAGAGATAAAGCTCTAATCCAAAAGAAAATCAGGCAATGGCTATGTTCTACAAAGGCCAGTGAGCAGTCCCAGGGGAGAGAATATAGTTGCCCCAAAGACCACTTTTGGAACTCAGGGATATAGATACAAATATAGACATAGAAACATACACACACATATACACACATATACATTTTTTTTTTCAGTTTGAGAAAATTGTTATGGAAGCTGAGGAAGAACCCAAATAGAATGTAATTGCATCAGGCAGATCAATTCCAATAGATGGCAACACCTATGAGAGGCATGATCCTGGAACTGGTAGTGCTTCTATGAAAGTGGGAATTGGCATAGTCAAAGAGATAAGAAACAAAATAGCAAGAGAGAGAGACATTTTCCCCAAGGCCAGACTGGATAATCCCTAACAAGGAAATTCCTACAGTGATTATTTTAATCTGAATCACTCTCCCTATAGAATGTTCCAGAGTTACTTCCTAAAGAAATTCTACTTTCCCTTATTGAGGTTTCCTTTGTCATTTTCAGTCCAAATATTAGTCTTTTCAGCAGAGAAGGCAGAAACAATTAGGAATTAAGCAATTCTTCAAGAATTGCATAGAAAAGCTTCCAAATCATGAATATATAGTTCTAGTTTGTTCACTAGATTTTACTCCACACACTTCATTTGTATAAAAATGATACTTATTTGTATATTTCACAAATTTCATCATAGAGATGACAAAACAGCTACAAAAAGGACACACCCAGAGACACTATGGATACATACATACATGCACATATATGTATATATGGTTTTCTAGATGACCCAGAGGTCACTATTAATTAAAACAGTGTAGATCTATGGCGAATTTTTGGGCCCTTTCATCTAACTAAGGCAGAAAAAAATAAGCCTAGAATACTCACATTCCATTGTCACAGCAATGGAAAAGAGTCCAAGAGCAGAGATGAGGGAGTTGGTGCTCAGAAATATTAACTACCATTTATATTTTGGATGTCAAAAGGAATTTTTATGAAATAATCTTAAGGCCAATTGAGGCTAAAAAACCCAGTCATTTAGCTAAGTGTTTCAGCTGGGAAGAAGAAAACAAGCAGTGAGCCAAAAGGCAAACAGGATGCACAGGAGCAGATTAAATAATGCCACTAAAGCAGAAACTGGGCAGAATAAAGGGGGTTATAAGAGGAGAGAAAGCAGTTGCACATGAAATGGCTTGAGCTGGAATTATACCTGATGTGGACAATGGCTGATTGAGAAAAACCCAAACAAGAGTTTCTATAAAGTCATGTACATGGGATACACATGGATTTCATCAAGATATTCTGCCTCTCATTCCATCAAATTGCATAGGAGATTATTCATAAAAGTTTATAACTTTGTGAGGCATTATAGACACCAAAGCTAAGGACATAGAATGTCAAATGGCCCAATTTTTCTGAATAACCATATTTTACTCTTCACCCTCTTTGAATAGGCAATAAGGTACTCAAAGGTGTTTTAGACCACATTTAGTAGGACAATAACATTGACTATGACTGATCATTGCCTTTTATCTACTTTCAGGCAAATGTGGAGACTTCCTCATCCTTCTTTATGGAGACAGAGAGACCTCAGAAGAGATGCTAATGGACAGGTGACCCTGCCCCATCACAGGTTGTAGGGTATTAATTCCCAAATTACCCATACCTTTAGTTCTGAATGTGTAAAAAATGATTTAGGGTCAAATGTTTTTGATTACTGAAAAGCTCAGGAATACAGAGGAGGGGGTAATAAGGGGAAAGTAATTAATATATCCAAACTTAACCATAGGACCATACCACCTAATTTTAAATAATGCCAAAACACTTAATATTCTGCCCTCTCATTTTCTGGGGAGGAGTGCATGGCTGCTTATGCAAACCTCTACTGCCCTCTTGCTCTTGGACTTCTGGAAAAAGGAAAGGACTACCTAATGACAGTAATATCTTGACTGCTGGAGAATTATGTCAATATACAGTCTCTTGAAAAATTGCTTCATAGGAAAAAGATGAATAGTCTCCTTGAAGTTTTTTTTAAGTATGGGGGACCAAAAACATTCCATACTTAGCAGAAAATTCTATACTGTTTTATAGAAGATATGCTGTACATGTTATGGAAGAGAAGTATTCATCTTTAATAATACATCTTTTAAAAATCTTGGAAAGCTATAGTCTGACAGCACGATTTAATCCAAATAAATTTAAAATCCTTTGTATTTAGACCTACAGGGAGGTGGTTTTGCTTTCTGCACCATAGACATAGTTGACGTAAACACATCCCTTCAAAGACATTGCTTCTATATAATAAAAAATGTTCTCTACTTTCTGGATGAAAATGCATGAGGTCTCCTGTAACGTTGAACTGAAATTGTTAATTACAAAAAGAGTCAAAAGTCAAAGGGGCTGTAGTGTATTTACAAGGACATCAAATCTCTGAGACTCATAAGAGAAGAAAACATTTATTGGAGAGTCTGTTCTCAACCTGATTTTTCTTCATTGAATTTTATTATAAACCATCATTTTTGTTGAACCCTCTGTACTTTCAGGTAATGTTGATAAATATTATTTTTTTAATTTATAAATTAGATTATTTTCTTTTCCCCTGTGCTTTTTTTTGTTTGTTTTGTAGCACCTTAAAAAACAAGCAAGACCATTAAGGGTCAAGAGAACTCAACTCAATTCTCTGTCACTGTTAAAATATATTCTGTTCTTCTTTACAAAAGCACTACAGCAAACAACTACAAAAACTATGCCTCCTAGAATACATAATATAATCACATCCATGCAGAATTGGAATAGGTTAAAAGATGTTTACAAATGCCTAAAACCTTAAATCAGTTTAACATAGTATAATGAGTCAGATTTCTGGGTGAGATTTTGCCTGGCTATAGAACTTGTGAGCAAGTTATTGAGTTTAGTTTCCATGTATTTAAAATTCAGAAAGGAAAATGGATGGAATTGCATTCAAAGAAAGAGAAGACATTTTGCAACTTTTGTTTTCACTAATATAAAAAGAATAACGCTACATATGTGAAATAAGTTGATGGCTTAAGACCAAATAAAATACCTGAACTCCCCACTTTTCAAAATTGGTAACATTGGCCTAAGAGTATTGTTCAAACTGAATTATAAAAAACAGTTATACACTGAGACATCTGTGCAAGCATTATATAATAGGATAGATAAATGGATATAAAGTATCTTTCTATGTCTCCTTATATATTCAAAATGGGAAGACTAAATTGAAGACAATGCATTTAGACTCAAAATAAAGTTAATTTTAGAAACTTCACTATTGGGTTACTTTGTATGAATAAGTTTACTTAATTTTCACACTATGCATGTCAAATAGATGTTATCACATTGTACACATGAGAGAACTGAATTTCAGAGAGATTCTTATCACTCATTCTAGTCACAGAGATAAGAAAGTGGGAAAGACCACAAAATGCACCCAGATAGTTCTAAATTTAATGGAATCTTTCCACTGTACCTCAACTCTTTGTCTTATTTATTCATCTAAGATCAGTTGAAGAAAGAGACTTGCAAATGCAATATGTTAGGTAATATATCCAACCACCTCCTTGAAATCTCCTGGATATCTAACAGAAACCTCCAACTTAGTATGTCTGAAATCAAGCTGACTGCTGCACATGTTCCCACTGAAACAAAGCAACACAGAATTCCTCTGTTTTTCTCATCTCAATAAATGGCACAACAATGCGCCTTTGTGACTTGTGCCCCAAACCTAGAAGTCAACCTAGATTCTTTCTTTTCCATCACTCTCCATGTCCTAAAATTTCCATTTCCCTCTATTTCTACTGTTAACCCTACACAAAGCCACCCCCATCTTTGTTAGGATATGACCACACATCTCAAATCTGTCTCCCTATGTGTTACCTCCACTTTCAACGATTTATTTTCACAATAGTCAGAGGGTTTTTTTTTAAAGCACACACGATCTTGACTCTTCAATCCCTACCATCTGCTATGATTCCTTGACTGGCTTTCCATTGTTAATAGAAAGAAAAAATCCAACTCCTTTTTGATAACCATAGATTCAGGCATGATGTTTTCCTGCCTACCTCTCCAATCAAATCTCATACCATTGTCTTATTATCACACCCTGAACTTTCTTATATATTTCCCCAATCTTTGGATATGCCAACTCCTTTTCTGCCTCTAGGCTTGTGTGCTTCTTTTCTCTTTCTAGAATATTCTTTTTCTGGCTCTTTGTAAAGTTAGATCATTGTTCTTTGAAATCTCAGCTAACAAGTTTCCTGACACACCTTAATTAATTAAAGTTGCTTCTCTGGTTACTAGTTATCTCCTCACTTTGCTTATTTTTCTTATAATCTTCAATTACTGTTATCTATTTATTTGCTTTCTTGTTTTTATTGTTTCTCCCTCAAGTCAAGATCATATTCAAATTTTTATCTTTAGTTCTTATAAAAATACTAGGTAACTACACTCCTATTAAAATAACTAACATAAAAAAATAGTGACAATACCAAATGCTAGCGAGAATTCAGAAACTGTATCATTTATACATTGCTGGTGGAAATGTAAAATGCTACAATACTCTGGAAGATAATTTGGCAGTTTCTTTAAAAACTAAATATATATTTACCATACTGCAATTGCACTCCTGGGAATCTACCTCAGAGAAATGAAATCCCGTACACAATCTTTCATGGCATCTTTATTTTTAATAGACAAAAACTGGAGCTTGAGCCCAGGAGTCTGAGGTTGCAGTGAGCTGTGATGATGCCACTGTGTCACGGCACTCTCCCCAGGACAGAATAAGACTCTGTCTCCAAAAACACAAAAAACAAAACAAAACTAGAAACAACCAAAATGTTGGCTATGTGAATAGTTAAACAAATGGTGGTATATCCAAATGATGAAATGCTACACAGCAATAAAAAAGAATATACTATTGACACATGCTATAACTTGTGTAGATCTTTAAGGCATTATGATTAGTGAAAAAATCCAATCTCAAAAGGTCACACTGTATATTATTTCATTTCTATAACTTTCTTAAGATTATTTATTAGTGATTTCCAGAGGTTAGTGATGGTAGGGGGTATAGGACAGATGTGACTGTAAAACAAGACAGAGAGATTTGTGGCCAATGAATAGTTCTGTAACTTGATTGTAATGGTGGTTACCTGAATCCACACATGTGATAAAACTGACACAGAACTATATATACACATTGTATCAATGGTCTTAATATTGTAATAAATTATATAAGAGATAACTCTTGGAGCAAACTGGGTGAAGGGTACATGAGTCTTCTCTATATTTGAAACATCCTGTGAATCTATAATCATTCCAAAATAAAAAGCTAAAAAATGCCAGGTATTCAATAAACAAAAATAGTAATAACTAAAACGTACACAAGCTTACCATATGCAAATGCTTTACATACATTAACTTAGATAGTCCAACAATAACAGTATCATATTGATACTATTATTATTCCTAATTTATAGCCTAGTGTCTTGTTCAAGGTCACACAGCTAGTATGTGGAGGAGCCATGATTTCAATCCAAGGAATTAGCTACAGAGGATTTCCTCGTAATCATCACACTACAGTGCCTCTCAAAAAATAATACTGAAAGGAAGGAAGGAAGAAAATACAACAGTAGATATATTTACTCAATAAAGAAGGCATCATACAACCCTTTTAGCAAACACAGGCTGACTTTTCACATTCCCTCTCCATTCAGCTTCCTTGAATATAGAGTCTTGTTCAAGGTTGAAGGTGGTGGAAGAGTGAGTGTCAAACTAAGGAACATAATGCTACATCTATTCTACCACTACATTCCCAGAGTTCCCTGAGTAAACTTTTCTAGAGATGGAAATATCACACACTTTTGAAAAGCTGATCTTAGTTATAATGTTTTTAGGGATAAATCACCATAATAAGAGTAAGTGGTCCCATACAAACTGATAGACATCAGCACAGATGACAGGAAAGAACTCGGTAAAGGCAAACGGACTGCTTCTATTATATCTACCATCCAACCACCCAGATCTATCTTCCTAAACCACCACATTACTTAGCCTAACTTTATTTTCCTATTTTCCTAAAGAACCTTCCATATTAAGATTAATTTATTCACATTCTCCCCAAAAATGCTAGGTACATTCCTTTCTAAATCAACTAGTCAATTACAGTCTGGATGAACTATGTTTACCAGTTATGATTCTCAGAGGAACTTCATGGAGGAACTTCAAAGGCATCTACTGATACGTGCTGGACATTTCCTCAACATGCACAATTTCTGCCATCAACAGATTCTACTTTTATACCTGCCCCTCATGCCCAGGAAATTATGGGTAAAATAATTACATAAAGCTTCCAAATTTCAAAATGTTTTACCCACCTATTTAATGCTTCTAATCCTCCTCTCCAGCTCTCTAAATAATATCCATAATTCAAATACCAGATAAATCCTACAGTGGTATTTACAGAGTAAGTTCCCTGAAAATATTGGTTAAATTAATAAAAAGAACCCCTGGGCAATGTCTTCAAGAGCTCAAAATCTAGTGGAAAGAAAAAAAAAATAGAAGGAATTTTAATACAATGTGATGAATATTTTATATTATTTCTGTCTCTTGTGAATTTCCATTATTTTGAACATTTAAGAGAATTATACTCCTTCCCCATTAAATGTATAAATAAATATAACAATGGAGGTTGGCCTCCCTCCAGATTCAGCATATCATTAAATTGTTTATGTAAGAGATGAGGACTTTATAAAAATTAATTTCCATAATTTCTTTCAATACAGACAATAATTGAAGTAGATGAAAAAGCAACCAAATTGAAACTGACATCACTAAAAATCACCTTCTTAATTAAATTGATAACAAAAGTGAAATTATTGTTCTATATCAGCTATATTATTTTTTAAACTATTCAAATTGAAAAATATTCTACCTGTAAGTTCAAGAAAAATTGACAATAAAGGAATAGTATCATACACAGAGAAATGTGACTCATATTTTTATCCTAACAACAAAGTGTTTTCAGAACAAGTTATAACTTATTCTGCAACACGAAACAACCCTGAAGTATTTTTTAACCTTCAAATCAAAATTCAAATTAGAATTAGATGTGAAATGATGTTCTTATTTCAGCAACGAAAATAGAAGTGAAATGACTTGATTTTTCTGAAGACTGTTATTTTTTAGTGTTCATCTGAGTTTAACACTCTGAAGAGTCCCTTTTAATCCTTAAATAATATTTAGTTTGTGAATGTAAAACACACCTTTTTCAGCTCCACTTATTCTGCAGAAGGACCCTTCCATATCAAGGATTAACACAATATGCATCATGGGTTCAAAAATTTCAATTTGCAGCTATCCTTAGCAAATAATGAGAACCATCTGGACTGATTGATGTGGAGATTGAAAGTAATTGATCCTGCAATTGAGAAGCTTTTTGAAACATGAAATTAAACAAGACGATATTAAGCACTCTAAAGTTCATCAGAATGACACATCAAATATGTTACTAGCTGTTCATTTTCCTTCATATTTATATAAAGAGCCTTGACTGACAGAATGGAACAGAAATAGAAGCTAAAAGATCTAGATATTGATGTATTGATCAAAGGTCCACAGCTGGTTTACTTTGTTACAATAAACATCTTATGTGGTGCGTGAAGACTTTGATTCCTTGCCAAATGTCATCTGTAGATAACAAATTATTAATAGAATTTTAACTATTAATATGCAGAGATCACCCTTAAAAAGAGCAAATTATTGTAAAAGTGAATTAGCAATAATTTTACTTGCGAATAAAGATTTACATTATTTCATATCATTTTCTCATTGTCTCTCTCGTCAAAAAAGGGGTCATTTACAAGTCCAGTTAAATATTACCTAATTTTCACATAAACCTTCATGGGAAACATGGCTTATTTTTCCCACTTTAAGGATAAAAAGGTAAATCTCACAGTGGACCTATCATTCGCTCAAGGCTAGGTAAATGGTAACCTAAGCCAAGACCCTAAATTTATATTTTTTTATTTCCAGTGCAAAATATTTACCATCATACTATATTACCTCTTATTAAAGAAATACCCTGACAGACAACTGAAAGCCATAAACATTTGCTTACTAGAAAGTTGTTTTTCAATATTCCACATTACTTAAAACTCTCTGTTTATTTTCATGGATACAATGACATTGATTCAAGAGACTTCTTCCATATTTGCATGGTATTCAGTTATATTACTAATTCAGGAACTATTCACATGGCTCCAGCATCACAACAATATCTGATGACAGTGGCCATTGTAACCTTCCAATTAAATCAGAAGGCACGCTTTTTGTTTACTTGAGGAAGACATCCTGTGAATTTATAAATATCCAGAAAGTAGTATAAAAGAAAAACAAAGCCCTAGACCTAGTTAAAAGCAGTGCTACTATTTCTGGAAATGCTTAAGGCTATAACAAGTATCTTCCCAAAATCTAGAGGTAAGGTCCAGAAAATGGCATCCTCCAATATGATCTTGGACATGTTTCTCATTTAGGAGTATTATGAAATGTGACAAATTGTACACCAATTTTAAAAATGCTAATTTGTTGTTTTATTGTCCATGCTAAAAATAAAACAATCCAATCTGACACAGATAAATATCATACATGTATTTACAAAAATAAAAGAATATTTATCAGCCAGGTGTGGTGGCTCACACCTGTAATCCTAGCACCTTGGGAGGCCAAGACAGGAGGATTGCTTGAGGTCATGAGTTCGTGACCAGCCTGAGCAAGAGCAAGACCCTGTCTCTACAAAAATAGAAAAATTAGCTAGGCATGGTGGCTACTCAGGAGGCTGAGTTAGGAGGATCAGTTGAGCCCAGGAGTTTGAGGTTGCAGCAAGCTATGATGAGGCTACTGCACTCCAGCCTGGGTGACAGAGTGAGACCCTGTCTCAAAAAAAAAAAGAATATTTATCAACATTTATATTTAATACAAATCATGGAATGGAGAGTCATAGAATTGTACATATTTTCCTAGGTAAGTACTACCTAGGAAAATGTTTCCTTTGTTTCTCTAAAGCTTCTAGAGAGATTTCATGAATAAAATGAGATTTTACAAGCAATGCTAGGAAAAGATATCTTAAGAGATTGTGGGGGGGAAGCATATTTTAAAAATAAAACACAGCTTGAGAAAAGCTCAAAGGCAAGAAATAATGCAACACTGGCCAGTATAAATGAACCATTTATACAGTAAATGGTTCCACTTAGGCAGTAAGATGTGTCCAACCAAGTGATGAGTGTACGCCATTCTACTTTATACAAATCTAACAAGTAATACCGAATACCCACATGGAGCCCTAAAACATTGGATGTTCACCACTACAGGAGCTGAGGTCACGTAATTGACTACAGACGCCCATCAATGAATGAGAAAATTAGAATGAACTAACTTTCATACATTCTTACCCTCATACCTTTGCTGCCTCTGGAACTATGTAAGAAAAAGTGTTAGTCCTTGAGTAAAAAGGTAAAATCAATAACCTGCTTGAGGTTGTATGAGAAACGAAAACTATGTGGAACAGGCTTCTTCAAAGATATTTATACTGCATTCCTCCTTCTAGAATAGATTTACCCTTGATTGTGAGAGCTAAAAACATGTAACTCAAGAAAATCCTAACTCCCATCCCACCTGATCCCCCCAAAATTGTTTTTATTAGCTTTCTTGGAAGGATGTCTCTATTACTATCAAAATTTAATAAATGCTATAACTGCTACCATATATTGATTTTATCTTATATGTTCAATATGTCCTAAACACTTTCTTACATATTCCATTTATATTATTGCTACAACTCTCAAGACAAAGCAGCTGAATCTCAATTCCGGAGGTAGGTACTATTACTCTTTCCATACTACTCATGAGGAACTCGAGAAGCAGAGAAGTAAAGAAACTCAAAATTTTTCAGCTAATGGGTGGTAGACCAGGGTCCAATACAATTGGCTTCAGAAACCAACCTGTTAACCTCTCTGTTGTATCTTCTATTGGATCTTCAGTTCTTTGCACAGCATAAAGGAGGTATCAGAAGGATTAGTTAATATATTAGCCATTAAGCAAACTGATATAACAAATTCTAATATGTATGGCAATTCTCACAAAATATAAACAAAGCTAGTGCTCCTGAACAGCAGGTTTCTCTCTTTCAGGAAATAATTCAGGGCTCCAGCATCCTACAATTTTATGGCTCCTCTGTCTTTTTCTAGTACCTTATTGTCATCTTCAATCAGCCCATAGAATGGGAGAAAAAGAGTGGAAAGAAGGCATGTTTGCATTCTAAAAGCCTTGGCCCAGAAATGCTGCACATCATTTCCATGCACACTCCATTGACAACTTGTCACATAGCCACACCTATTTGGGAAATGTACTCTAGCTGTGTGCAGAGGAAGAAAAGGAAAGTGATTTGGGGAAAGAGTTAAGAACTTCTGCCATAATCAACTAACCAGAAGATCCAATGATTGGTTCAATCAGTTTAAAACATTTAGTGAAATTGATAATAAACAATACCAAGATAGTCACATATAAAAATCTACAGTAAATTTTCAATATTAACACTTCTTTTAAATCACCACATGCTTTAAATTTTCTATATTAAAATTTTGAATTATGTTTTGGGTGAATGCTAATGTGTATTTAATGTTGCAAGACTCTGCTGAGCACAAATTGAACCCAACTGTTGGTGTACCCTGATGAACTCTGATTTCCTCTGAACATGATTAAGTTGATTTTGTTTGGAATTTTCATTAGAATGCAAAACTGAAACAATTTCCCCCATGCATTGTGTGTGAATTAATTAATAGAAGTTATGAGTAAATGTTTGAAATATGCAGGGTAAAGCATAATTTTCTACATATAGGCACTCAGATGTAAAAGTGAAGAAAATCAGCCTATCAGAATATCTGATTTAGAAGAGCTCCATATCTTCACAGGTTGGTTTATAACAAATCATTCTATTTTTTTCTGAGAAGCTCTGGAATAGACAATAGGATTGGGATTTCCAATATGACATTGAAATATTATCATCATGGGTCAGTGTAACGTCATAAGCACATGTGCGATCTTTAGATCTCAGCTTGGTGGAGCCCAAGCAAGTGGCCTTGGGCAAGTTTCTTAATTTCTTTGACTTTTATTTTAATTAATAATAAAAATAAAACAAAATCCACACTTTACAAATTTGTGGCGAGGATTGAGAGTATATATAAAAGATCTGAGTGGTCCATCGTAATATTACTTTTCCCGTCAATCTTGCATCCCTGTGTTTTCCCCCACACCTCATTTCCTTTCCTGTCACACTGCCTGTCTATTTACCTAGAATGACTATGTTCACCCTCACCTTGACTTCTACTGGCAGAGGAAAACTGAATTGTAAAAATACAACTAGAAAGTAGATAGAGATTTCATTCTTGGTTTTTAATTATGTCAACTCAATAACATTTATCCAGGTTAAATAGTTTACATAGGCAGCACATTGTTGATCCTGATTTATTTAATCCACACACAAGCTTATAAATTACTATGAGTATCATAAGTGTTAATTATTACTAGTGCTAACACTAATTAACATTATATACTGAGATTAGAGGAACAAACCACTTCACCTGTGCCTAATAAATAATGGTATCCTGTCTTCTAATCCAAGTCCAGTGCTACTTCTGCTACAACCCAGCTTCTCCATCTTCATAAACCTTCAGAAGTAATGTTTGCTTCACACAATTATCACACTTAAATGTAACTTATTATTTGAGTAATCATTTTATCAGGAAATATTTTTTAATGGAACACAGGTACAGAGGGATGGAATTACTCATAAAATGTGATTGATGATACACTGTAATAATAGACACAAATCTGGCCCCTTTTTATGCTATTTACTTCTATATATATTTTTAAGAATGTCATGAACACTTGTGAATTTAGTACCAAATCCAAGTACCAGTAATTAAAAATAACTTACATGTACCCATGTGCTTCATGTGTATTTTTTTTTCTATCCTGTCCTTCTGTCAAAACCAGAAGTAACTGCTATTCTGTATTTTAATAATGGCTATGTGTGCATAGGCACATGCACACACACGAATGTGTGTGGTGTAGTTTATACTTGAACTTTGTTAAAGAACATCAAACTATATATAGTGTTCCAAGATTTGAATTTAAAGCATTCAACATTATGGTACCAAGATTTAGTCATGCTATGGCCCACACCTGAGGTTTGTTCATTTTCACTACTGTGTCAATTTCCATGTTGAGAATATATCAAAATGCACTTATCTAATCACCTATAGATGATTTGGGGATTATGGGATTTGGGGTATTATGAACAGTGCTTCTATAAAAATGCTTATTCGCGTTTCTTGGTGCATAAATGAATGAGTGTTTCATGAATATTCGTGTAGCAGTGAGATTTCAGGTACCCAAATGTTTACTTTCCATATTTATTACAGCAATTTATACTTTTTGTGTCAATCCATATCATTGGGGAATGGAAGAACTATACAATCAATGCAGGTGGGAACACTGGTTATTCATATGGAAAATAACTAAAATTTAAGTATCTTAAAAATAAACATCAAGGGCAAATATCTAAGATATTTTAAGTAAAACAAAAAATAACAAAATACAAAGAAGGTTTCCACTTTGGACCAAGTTGGAGTAAGAGGGATCACACTTTTGACTCTGTCTCACCCACCTTAACACTATAATAAAAACAATATGTGAAACAACGGCTCTCTAGACATTAGATATGAGGCAGTGAAGGATAATGATCCCTGAAAGACAGAGGGAGAAGATGAGGTGAGCCCTACAATTTCCCCAGTTTACAGCCTTGAGAGAATTCCCAGGCCATGTCCTAGAGAGGGGGAACAGAGGCTAATCTTAGTGAGTTGAGAAGAGGGAACTTAGTCTGGAGGGAACAAGGTAGCCAGAGGTCACAGAATAGAGTATCAGAGAAGACAGAGCTACACACAGAGAGAATTCCAGAGATAAGTAAAGGAACCCTTCAAGTCTTTGGCAGAGCAATACTTAGTGCTAGCATATGAGGAAATTAACTGAGGGCTAGGAAAGAATCACAAGAAAGGATTAGGGGTAAAGTAACATTGATCATCCCTCAAACAGGGCAAGGAATAGTTCCTGATTCCACCAGACAGGCTGGAAAACATAGTGCTGCATTAGATAGCATACACAGAAGGAATCTGCCTCAGTGGTGGGGAACAATTAGCCCTACAGTGAGGACTCCTCTGACCCCACCTAACAAACCTTAAAAGCAAAATCTGAAAGTATCAATTTGTTTAAAACTCCACTACAACCCAGAACTCAAAAAATTTTCAGGAATATAAAAATATCCAGCACCCAAGATGGCAAAATTCTCAATGTGTAGCATCCAATAAAAATTACCAAGCATGTAAAGAAGCAGAAAAATACATCCCATAATGAGGAGAAAAGAAAAATCAATTGATTTAAATTTACAGAAACTTAGAATTAGCAGATAATTACATTAAAACAATTATTTTAACTGTATTACATGTGCTATAAAAGCTAAAAAGAGACAACAAATATATGAAAAAGATTTAAATAATGATCCAAGAGATGAAAATTACAAAGTGTAAGATAGAATATACTTTGGATGAGATACACAACAGATTAGATATTGCAGAAGAGAAAATCAGAGAAGGTGAACACAAAGCAATAGAAATTGTACAAAATGAAACACAAAGAAAAAATCATTTAAAATCATCAAAAGAACTTCATTGAGTTGTGGAACAACTTGGAGTAACCAAATATACATGTAATTTAGAGTCCCCGAATGATAGAAGAAGAAAGAGGGGTCAGATACAGTATTTGAAGAAATCATGACCAAAAAAAATCCCAACCTTGATGAAATCTATAAACCCACTTATCCAAGAAGCTTAGCAAACTCCAAGCACAAGAACCATGAAGAAAACTATACCAAGCACATAATAAGCAAATTGTTTAAAAATTAGTGATAAAGAGAAAATCTTAAGAGCAGCCAGAGAAAAAAGCCATGCTATGTATACGTGAACAAAGATGAGGGTGACAAGAGATTTTTCTTTAGAAACAATGCAAGCCACAGTGGAGTATTATCTTTAATCTTTACCTTTAAAATACTGTAAAAGAATAATAGGTGAATATTATCCTGATCTTAATTTAAGAAAAGAATTTTTATTTTATTTTACTTTATTTTCTTAGTGTTAGTTCTTTTTTTTTTTCCTCAAAATAGTAGGGGGCTATAAGTATTTTTGTTACATGGATGAATTATAAACAAAACATGTGTCACCACAAAAAAAAAGACTGCTAGAGAACATTAAAACTGAGAATTTTTAATAGTATCAACTCATGATGTTAATATGTAATAAAAATAAATTTCTTTGTTCTGTCCACTGAAAAGACCTAGAAACAGTGGCAAGCCCAATGGCAATGTGCTCTCATAGCACCTAGACTTCGGTCTCCACAGAACATTTCCTGCTAATAGAAATCAGGTTCCCTTGGAAAAATGACTGATTCTAGCTGAGGGAGTGCTTTGAGAACCCTCAGCCAAATTGGGGTCCTACCACCAGAGCAGTGAGGAACCCTGCCGTATGAGGAAAGGAAGGGAAGCTATGTTACCAAAAGTTCAGTAAGTTGTCCCCACAGCCAAACGAAGAATGAGGACAAGCGGTTTGAGGAGAAGGAAAGAGAAGTTTATTAATTTGCCAACAAATGAGGAGGATGGGAGACTCTCATCTTAAAGGGCCATTGTCCTCCCTTCAAGCAGAAATACAGAGCTTTTAAACGGAGTTTCTAGCTTTGGGCTATTGCTGTTTAACTATAGCATCTCCGGTGAAGACAATCAAGACCTCTGCCCAATTCCATTGAGCCATCTCCTGTGGTACAAAGAACAAAGAGCATTCCCCTGCCCCTCTGATTACAGGCCTCAGGCAGGAATGCAGGTTTTAATTCCCAAAAAGAATGGGGGAGGGGGAGAGTTAAAGAGACAACTTGTAATACATTTTACCCTTTTTTAGGCCTTTACTTCTGGTACAGCTAGACGTGGTGTTTACAGTGTGCCCTTCATGGAATACATTTTTTACCTGGTGGATGTCCTAATGCCTAGCTGTCTGACATTCAACTAGGGGTCTCTTGAGTGGGAAACTTGTTTATACTGGTAGACGCCCCTGTGGCTCTTGTCTGACGCATGCGAAGTTTATGCCTGCCTGAGATTCGCTTTGGTGCTGGGCATTCAACCTTGTGTTCCTCCCTACTGCCCACATTCCTGCTCATTCCCCACCTTCCCAACATCCTAGGGAAAACTCAGCCTAGGGCAGCCCCTAGTTCTTCAGATGGGAGGTGAAAATTCAATACACCACCACAATAGGAAACAAGTTCAAAGATTGTTACTTACAGATCCTGACAATGAGTCAAGAGGGCAGACTTCAATTCCCTGCCACACAGGGCAGGAATGAAGAGTCAGGCAGAGAGAGAGAGCACACGTGACAACTAGCAGTACATGTGTATATATAAAGGAATAGGGTATGGGTCACTTAAAGCTTCATGAGCAAATGCTCAAATGGTCCCTTTATAAGAAGCAAAGAGAAAGTGGGGAGCACTGTCTGTGAGGTGGGAGAGATGTCTCTAAGTTTTCATTTCTGGTCACCCACTCAACTTATTTAAGTGTGGTATAGAACAGCAAACCATGTCAAGGGGTGCTGAACCCTGCTTCTGGTATAAGAAAGTTAAACTTGTATTCAAAATGTATGCTAAGGCAACATAAAAGTATAAGAATTTACTATAGGGAGCAGGAAACATATAAGATGAGCCTGGAAGATCCTGACGTAAAAGCAAACAAAGAGCTATGGAAGACCAATAGGATTACATCTAAAAAAGGACCTAGGAACATACCTAGATAAACCCCAGGGGCCTAAGATGCTATAATTTGAGTATCAATAAATGGTAACAACTGCAATTTGAATTAAAATACATGAAATATGCTTAGATCTATGCATATCGATAATAATATCAAAAATATCTAATTGAGAAATCTTTAGAAGATATTAGGAACAAACTTATTATTTTGAGAACAGTTACATAATGGTAAAAGAAGGAAGCACTTTTTTATGCCTTTTTGATATCTCTGCCTAAGGGCAATGTATTGTTAATGAGAAGTTCTTCTTTATAGTAGCATTCTGCTAATAAACAAAGAAATAATGATAGAATTGGAATCTTACCTATTAGTAGCACCTAATGAAATAAGAGATAATAGATAGTAAACATCATAAAAAAGGCAATTGGGTTTTATGTACATCCTGATGGAAGTACACAATACCTCCTATATAGTATTCTTACAAAAATAAAAAAATGAACCTCTATCTGATCAAGATTCCAGATCTAATCACCAATTTTCACAAACACAACAGAAATAAGAGTTTGTTAAAAGATATCCTAATAATACAAATCTCAAACTTAGAACTAGGGACACTCTACAGAGCAAATATCAAGTCTTCAACAAAAAGAAAGCCAAGGGAAAAAATGATGGAGAAACATAAATTAAAAGACACTTCTAGAAATTTCAACCAATTACAATTCATAGACTTATATGGACTAATTAAAAAAAAACTGTTAAAAAAAGATGATTGGGAAAATGTAAAAATCAATTATTTCAAGATATTAATGGTTATTAAATCTATAAGTATGATAATGGCATTGTGGTTATGATTTTTTAGCCCTAAAGGTTTTTGTTTCTCCCACTGGTTTCGATTCTCTGGAGAATCCTGGCTATTACAACGGGGAAGAGAAAGGCTTACGCATCACCTCCCAGTCCCGCCCCAGTACTACCATTCCAAGCTCATACAAAAACACACACACTCTTATCTGGCATGCATATTTTCTAAATAATTTTTCAAACTTTTTGGGGACTTGAATAGAAGTAATTTCACTCAGACAAAAGAATTTTATAGCACCTAAATACAATTATTCAAACATGCTGCATTTGAACCTGGAATGTGACAGCAAGGGCGAAAAGAAGGAAACATACATATCATATATTAGCATATAAAAATACTCATAACTGTCCAGGTGCAGTGGCTCACACCTATAATCCCAGCACCTTGTGAAGCAGAGGCGAGAGGATCACTGGAGGCCAGGAGTTTGAGAGAAGCCTTGGCAACATAGTGAGACCCCCATCTCTACAAAAATAAAAAAATACCCATAACTAAAATACCTCCAAATTAAACTACATATATTTAGTTTTTAAAGTCAAATACAAAATTACATTTCTGTGCTGACTTTCACAAATATGCTAATATTATATCATCATCAAAACAATAGCATTTGATATTATTTATATTGATAGCAATGCAAAAATCTGCTGTGATTTAGTGCTTAGTATTTATGAATTGAAACAAAAACCATATTTGCTGGATTTGAGAATACTGATGTGTAAAAAATGTAAATGACTGAAAATTACATATAAGTTACATAGCATTTTATTACTATTGGATATATATGTAAATGTTCACATGGATAATTTTATTTCCATGTTCTATAACCAGACCAAGATATGTTAAAATATTCAGGTGTATTTGTGAATGCAATTGAGAAGTCAATATTAACATACTTATACTTCCTCATTTAAACTACTTTCATGCTAGCCTTCAAGTAATTCTTTTAGGGCCTGATGTTCTACAATTATGAAATTCATTATTCCATCTCTTTTTAAATGTTTTGTGTTTTACCCTTCAATAGAAAGTATATACTATATGAGAATGATGGGGCGGATTAAAATAACTAAGCAGTAACATCACTGAACAGCAACAACTTAGATGCACTTAGTCTTATGCAAGGTAAATAGAGCTTTGAAATTGACATTTATTGAGCATCAGCTCTTTTTTAGTAATTAAATGAAGTACCTCTTTATATCATTCAGCTTAATTTTCCCAACAATTCTTGATATATTGCAATATATATTATATATATTACAATATATATTATATATATTGTATTATATATGTAATATACATATCACTAAGACAGAGACAATGGCAATATCTGTATTAATGTCTCCGCAGGCTGCCATAACAAAATACCACAAATTGTGTGATTTTAACAACAGACATTTATTTTCTCACAGTTCTGCAGGCTAAAAGTCCATGATCAAGGTGCCAACCCATTCAGTTCCCTGCAAGGGTTCTTTTTCTGGCTTGTAGATGGCCACCTTCTCCCTGTGTTTTCACATGATAGAGAGAGAAAGATCTGGTGTCTCCTTCTCTTTTTATAAGAGTAACAACCCTATCTGATTACAACCCCACCCTTATGACTTTATTTAAGCTTAAGTACTTTATTAAAAGCCCTATCTCCACATATAGCCACATTATGGGTTAGTATTTCAACATAAAAATTTGAGGGGATACAATCCAGTTCATAATACTTTCTTATCATTTTGCCTATTCCCACATATTTCCCAGCCCCACTACAGTTAGATGTAGACACTGGCTACTTTCAGCCAACAGGGTGAGGTGGAAATAACGTGTATTACTTTCGGGTTTAAATATAAAGGAACTGAAACAGAACTCTAGCAGTCTCTTCCTCTGCCACCCCAGAAGGCCCTTGTATTCCAGATGGTACAATAAATGATAGTGGAGCCTCCATCATCCTTGATCTCTGGGAGTCTTTACAGATCACAGTCTCCTTGCCAACATATAAAGTGATTAAAAAATAAACGTATATTCAGGATAGCCACTGCACATTTGGATTTCCTTGTTATTGTAGCTTGCCGGTATTTACACACTATTGAATGGTGATTAGTGGTACAAGTTAGGAGTCAAATCACCTTGAACCAACTCTGCTACATATGGAATGTGTGAAGTTGAGCAAGTTTCTTAACATTCTTCACATTCTTCATTTGTAAAATGGGAATAATAATAAGCCCATCTCATAAATTGTCATGACGATTAAATAAAAGGTTACATGTAAAGTGCTCTTAAAAGCGTTTTGCACTTAAGGGATCAATAAATGCCTTTTATTTTCATATTAAGAATCTGTGGTTCACAGTTTATGCAAATGTTGATGATGAACCTTAAACTTTGATGAGTAACTTGAGGAGTTCTTAGGGACAGCTGATGACTCAAAGCAAAACATAATAACAACTGAACTGACCATTTCTTTAGCATTACATAGACAAGGCTCTGAAAAGTCTGTGACACTCAGATATACAAAGTTGAGTTGAGAAAAATCCGGTATGTTTACACATAATTCCAAGTGAATTCACATATACTCATGGAATTAACCACATAAGCAAGGTAACCACATAATCATAGAATAACAGTTGTTTCGGCAATCTGCCAGCATACATTTCCTCTTGGGATTCCATAAGCTTTACAACCAAGAGTTATTCCCTCAGATTTTGTCCTTATTTATGGAGCCTGGAAACCAAAACTGCCACATTCATATAAATACTCGGCATCATGCGTCATGAATATTTTGGCAAAACCATTTATCAACACTCACTGATCACATCATGAAGAAAAAATTCTGATTGCTCATGCTATCCTAAAAATCATTAATTTTTTATTTTCCTAGTCCATATAGTCCCCAAAGCCACAATTCCAACATTTTAAAAGACTATACCAGCAATCAGAGGGAAGGTTTGTTTGAAAATAAACAACAAACAGAAGCTTCTCTGAGTTTAATATATCAAACTCCCCTGTAATCTCTTAGTCATATAAAATTGGTCATCGTTCCCATTAGAAAGATAGATATGCATTGATATTGCCTTAAGACAATACAAACATCAGGCTTCTCTAATATACTCGTTCATAGAAATGCCTCATCTCTGGCTATCTTTTTGAGGGTGCCAATGCGGCAGACATTGTAGACACCCTTGTGGGTCCCACTGTGGGAAGTGAAGGAGGACTGGTAGCTGGGAGCTAGTCTGGGTGATAGGGAAACACACTGAAGCCAGAGAGTACGGGCCACACTGCTCACTGACTTCACAAAGTCAGCCAGCTCACTGCACATCTCTAAGTTTATATCTTTCCCTTTAAAAATAAAAAAAAATTAAAAATGGAAATATTAAGTTGTTCAGAATGAAAGTTTTGTTTTTTTTAACATAAATGCTATCCTTGATAAAATTTATTAATAACTAATATAAACATTAAACTCAAAAAGTCAATTGAGTAATGTCTTCACATCTTCTATTCTTGTCGTGTACTAGAGATTATGAGCCAGAAGCTCTAGGAGCTAATCTTAACCCTGACACTAAAGAGTTCTATGTCTTTTTGCAAGTTCCCTATTATCTTTGTACTTTGGGTTTTTTTGGTTTGTTTTTTATGGAATGAGAATTTAAGTAAGCATCATAGATTAGATCAAAGTGGTAGGCTTTTATTAAACATTCACCATCTATTTCAACTAAAAATCTAAACAAATTGGAAAGTCATTTTTTTCTCCTTTTTTATTTTTAAGGTAAGTATTTCTTTTTTTTTTAATTTCAAAATTTAGGGAGTACAAGTGTTTTTTGTTACATGGATGAATTTTATCATGTTGAAGTCATGGCTTTCAGTGTACCCCTCTCCAGAGTAGTATACATTGTACCCGGTAAGTAGATTTTTATTCCTCACATCCCTCCCACCCCTTCCCCCTTCTTAGTTTTCAAGGTCCATTATACCACTTCATGATCTTATTTTAAGTGTACAGCTCAATGAAGAGTCTCAAATAAATACACCCTTTTAGCCACCACCAAAAATAGTGATATTCAACATTTCCATAACCCCAAAAAGTTCTTTCCTATCCTTATGTGATCAACTTCCTCTCCACCACACAGATCAGGCAACCCTAGAATAGCTTATTGTCAAAACAAATTATTTTCCAGAATTTCATGTGAATAGAATCATATAGTATGTGTTGCTTTGTGGCTGGCTACTTTTGCACAGCATAACTGTTCTTCTGGTTCATTCCTGCAGTTCTGTGTACCAGTAATGCATTCCTCTTTATGGCTAAGTACTATTTAATTCCATGATAGTTTCATAATTTATCCCTTCATCTTTGATGGCCAATTGGGCTATTTCTTCTTTGAGCTATTATGAATAAAGTTAATATGAATATTCTTGTACAAAAAAAAAAAGGCCATCCTTACTACCTCCATTCTAGGTGTGAGAATTACATGAAATAATTCAAATAAAGTTCTAAGGACAATCTGTCTGAAACTTAGTAAACCAAGTTTACCTTTTTTTACTCAATAAATATTATCTTTAGTGCCATAAGTTAGAAAAAAATGTATACCCATGTTATCTTCAAAAATACATTATAATTAACAGGGCAAGAAGCTAGAATGATCCATGTGCTATGGATTAGAGTTAGAGATATCAGTAAGAACTCATGTTTAGCTTAAAATATTACAAATGTTTGCAAATAGAAATATTTATAGATATGTGTTTATACACAGATTAGTATACACAAATATATCTCTTTGCTCTATTTGCTGAGAGGGTTATCCCTGTGGCAACAAGCATATCTAGTGCCCAGATTATGGTTTCTAATACCATTTTCCTATAAAAGGAACTAGAAGTTCCTTGGAGAAATGGCTCATTCAAGGACCGGGACAGGAATTATACGAGATAAGCCTAGAGCGTCTTATAGTGCCAAAGAAGAAGTGCTCACAAACAAACAAACAAACAAAAAACAAAAACATTGCCAAAGGGACACAGGAGCCAACTGAAAGAGGTTCCAATGGCCAAAGCTGAAACAATTTGAGCTACAAAATTAATAAATTGATGTTGGATTAAACCCAAAGTATAAATTTAATATCTATGAGTCCATACTGACATATATAAGTGATTGAATAAGTTAATAAATGAGGAAGGTACAAGTCTCTGATGTAGAAGAATTCTGAACAATTTATATAGAGTACTTCTCCCTCAAAAAGGGGGAGCATAAATCTCCACTTCTTAAGTGTGTGTTGCTTTTAGTGACTTTCAAAGAGTACAGCATGGAAAGGTGGGGATAAAAGCGTAACTTCACAGTGAAGAAATCTGACAAACACTGCCTTAGCAGGGTTATCGTCAACAGCCACAAGTCATGCTGCTAGTATGTACTTTCATATGATGTGATGAAAACAGCAATTTAAGTTTGTGATATTCTTCCCCAAAACCTATGGCCCCAGTCTAAGCATGAGAAAAACATCTGAAAAATTCCAATAGGAGAGAATCCTACAAAATAGCTCACCAGCACTCTTCAAAATAGTCAAAACAATGAGAAACAAGGAAACTCTGAGAAACTGTCACAGCCCAAAGGAGACTAAGGAGACATGACAACTAAATGTAATGTGGTATACTGGTGGGGATCCTGAAGCAGAAAGAAGATACTAGGTAAAAAACAGGCAAATTTAAATAAATTATGGACTTTAGTTAACAATAACATATCAATATTAGTTCATTAATTATAATAAATGTAATAAACTAAGGTAAGATGTTAACAGGGAATATTGAATGTTTGGTACATGAGAACTCTCTTCACGATTGTCTCAATTTTTCTGTAAATTTAACACTGTTCTAAAAAATAAACTCTATTAAAAATGCATTACAATAATTGGAAGCATTTTGTCTAAGAACTGTTAGTCATCCCAGATGATAGCAGATTGCATGGAAAGTGCTTTCACATTAAACAGATAGAATTCAATTCCACCTCTGATGTACAAATCACAATCTCTTGTCTCTTAGAGGTGTGTTGCCCTTTTATATGTACAAAGACGATAATAACCGCAGAAAGTTGTAATGAGGATTAAATGAAATAAAAAATAGGGAGCACCCAAAACCAGTCACAGAAAGCTTAAATGACCTGCCCGAGGATATACAACTGGCATATAGGGAGCCAGGATTTGGATCTGGCTCAGACCCCATGGCCCATGATCTTGCCATTATGCTAGTTGTGATTAAAAAATCAGAAATCAGCCATTAAAGCAGGCCAGTTGTGCTTAGTCATTTGCGTCTATAGCCCCTCAGCTGGGATAAATATTCTTTAGCAGTGACAAAGTGATCTTGGAGTCGATGCAAACAGTCAACATGAGTCCCTTCACCGAGGTCTGGTATAAACGCTGACAGTACAACATAAAGGCTGTTGGAAGTAGTGAAGACGCAAAGATGATGGAACAAGAGCAAAAAGGGATATATATAGAACACTGGGAGGGAGGCAGAGGATAAAAAATTATATATATCTTTTCTCCAACTGAGTTGTAGTCTGTATTCCTGCTTTCTGGAGACTAGATTGCTAAAATCAATTGAATTCAACACACTCTGATGAGGCATCCATTGTTACATATTTCAGAGTGAATATGACACACTCCTGGTATATAAATTTTATTCAACATCATATAATTTAAAACAACTCGCTCTCTTTTTTGTTTGTTTTTTGTTTGGTTGGTTTTTTACACTTAAGTAAGCAGATTTTGCATATTATGGTATGGAATCTAAGCCCAGTGGAACTTCTGGAAAAAAAAAAAAAAAACCAGGAGCATTGTTTTAGCAATAGACCTCTACAAACTACATCCTTAGCTCCTTCAGGTCACACATTCACTCTCGTCTGCCACAAGGTTTGGGAGATTAAATGACCAGCATTACAGAAGGCACTGAGGAAAACACAAGACTAAATATGGCATGACTACTTTCCTTTAGGTGCTAAAACACAAATAGGCAAGGGAGACACACAAATGGGTAATTACAATGCAACATATTTTGTGGCATGGTCTAAAAGTACAGAGATAAGACCCATTCATTGAGTACGTACTGTCTCCCCAGCCAGTTGATTAAATCTGTACACATCATCAAACCAACCTGAGACGCCAAGTTCAGTGGCTTATAGCTATTGCTTTACGTTAGAAACTACTGATACAGTAAGCAGAATCTAGATGTGCTTTCTGAAAAACAAAGACAAATTTAGAGTTGCATTTTTGTTTGGATTTTTGTTTTTAAATTGAAGGATGTCATCCTAGTTAAAAGGAAAACAAAACTAAGAAAGAACAGATTATATAATGAAAAATTTAGAATATTTTAAAAGATGATTTCTCTGAAGTTTTGGAAACTGTCATATATATTTGCGTTCTTGCACTGAGAGGAAAGTAGTCATGCCATATTCAGTCTTGTGTGTGTGTATGCTTGTGTGTATATAATAGATTACAAAAGACAGATCCTGAATTATGACCTATAAAGTTTGAAATATATAACTTTTTAGCAGGTTACTCCTGAAAATATTACTATGACCTGTAGAAGTTTATGACGATAGGTATGTCAGAACTCATTAGGAATTCAGTATAATTTCCTCCCACTGTGAGTTATGGAGAGTTACCCTCACTGCTTTTTTTCTCCTGCCTCTGAGCTGCATCACTGTTTCTCAGAACAGAGGCTGAAAAGCGCTAGGGAAGAACCTCAGGTACAGAACACATCTATTTTTAGACTTTAGCTCATTCTGACGTGAATGCAAGATTCACTGCAGCTACAATACCTGGGAATTTCCTGTGCTTAGTAAACAAGGTCAATATATAGCACTCACTGTGTGTCTGGAGCTGTAAAATTCACCAAATATTTAATATAGCATTGAAAAGGGCTTGAAAATATCACAACTGCCAAATGAGATCACTGTAATGAACAAAGACAAGCCTAGATGGAAAATGCTTTAGGGATTCAACAAAACAAGCAAGGAAAGGAGAAATGATAGGAGAAGGAGAGGAGAATGAGGAAAAGGTGAAAAGGAATAAGTGAGTGAAATGATTTCACATGTAGCAATGTTTGCACTAGTATTTTCAGTACCTTAGATCTCTCACCTATGTTCTCATTTAAACCTTGAAAGGGCTCAAGATTCTATTATTTAAACCTTAAAGGCTGAAAGTTACAAAAATCTTACAGTTAGTGGCTTACAGAACAGACTTTGGTACTAAGTTATTCCTATACAGAGCTACAGAAAAACATTTACCATTACACAACGGATGTAAAAAACCCATCAGAAAAGGAAAAATACAGGTTGTATCATCCATCCTTCAGTAAAAGGGAATTCAGGGAAACTCCATATTTTAGAAAGGGTTTAAACCTGGGAAGTGCAACTCACGATTGTCACAGCAGTGGCAAACTAAACACTGAATCTTCAACTCAAACAGATGCTAGCACAGTCAAGCAGAAACAGCTAAAAGTCCTTCAAAGACTCAAAACATTGAGGATCAGAGAATGTCTATGCTTTGCAAATTCAGACAATCAGCAATAAGATTTACCTGAATGTTTGTATATATTATTATCGTTTGCATCACAGAAAGTCATTCAAGAACATACAGCAAAATCCTATTTAAATTAACTAATTGATGTCCACCCTGAAAACTCACAGACTGTTCATTTCTCTCATTAATTGAATCAATTGTTTGTAATACATCTTCAACGTTCATGGTTAACTTTTTATTAGAACCTTTTGTTGTGAATGCATATTAGATAGTTCAAATGTTACAGGGATTGACCTACCAGATTGTTAAATCGTAAAGTTTAGGATTGACATAAGTTTACCTCCCATACTAGTTTTATGACAGTATATAACTTCAAGGATATCCCCAATCAGAATTATGCCGTTTACACCAATTCTAAAGTTCCCAAATCATAGGAATAATCTTTGTACTCCCATCTCTAGTTGAGCCAAATTCTCATGAGCCGGATTAGTAGAGTGTCACGTATCCGAATCAAGAAGAGCTCTCCAAAAGCCAGGTTTAGTCCTTCTCCAACGAATATGGCCTTGCTGCAATTTATGAATTCACAAGATAATCTTGTTTGGCTCACAATCTTAAGATTGCATCTCCCTGAGGTGAAGAAGGAAAGGCTGAGTATTTAACAATTCCATGTGGTACAGGAGGAGATGGGGTACAGCTGGAACAAACAAACATAAATTAATAAATGCCCATTCCACTTGATTTCCCTTAATTTCAGTCTTCTCCTTTGTAGAGTGTGGATAATAGCCACAATCTCACAGGTCTGCTGGGAAGAGTGAATGAGAGAACACATGTAAATCTCCTGGAACATGGGAGATGCTTAATAAATATTGATATTAATTCCTGTCTTCCCAACTGAAACTGCAGATCATATCTAAGACTGTATGATCAGTTTTAATCATCTTTTATATGTATATAAATAGTATTTCAACAGCAGTGAAGCTAATAAATCAACAAAATTCCATCTGTTTTTAGTTCAAGAGGTTAAAGGAAAAATTTAAGTCACTAAATAACTGGGAGTTGTAACTCTGGTGCAACAATTTGCTTTTATCTGACTAACTTATCACACCTGAAGGTCACTCATTATTCCATAACAATTTCATCACTAATGAAAATGAAATTACAATGCAACATAGCCTAATGAAGTTACCTGATGATCTCCCAACTTCACACTCAGTAGGTTAATCATGAATGTTGTTCTCAGTTCACAAAGTCTCTAAGTCAGTCTTACTATTCATGTCACAGTTAGCATTAACACGTAGAACTTTCATTTAGAAACACACACTAGTGACACTCTAGTCTCAGCAAAAACAGCTATTTGATGTCCTAAATAGATTGACAACTGTTAGGAGAACTGTTTCAACCTTTAAGATTGAAAGTTCACAAAATAATTGGTAAGATGAGAATGATCTAGCAAGAAACATTTCTACATTCTTTCCAACTGAAAGGCTAGTGTATATATAGTTTTTATGTCCTATACTTAACATATCTTCTCTCCCAATTCATCCTTTTCACAGCCTTCTCAGCTTTTAAAGTTCAAACGAAATACTCCACACATTTCAAGCCTTCCTAAATTATTTGTCACTTCAAGTTGAATCATGGAAGTGATCTTCCATTCCAACAGAAATAAATGTTCTCAAGTAACTTTGTTAATATTTCTCCTAGAAAACAGTTTAAATATTATATCTTACATTATAAAAATTATAGTCTAGGACCTTCCCATTGTACTCTAGACAGTGTCTAGAAAAAAGAAGGAATAACAAGACAGAACTGGTTCATAGTAATTTTGAAGACTTCATTTTCCTAGTGAATGCAGTCAAGAGAATTCTTGCAGGGAACAAAGGATCTGTACCTCATCTTAAAGGCATACATTTTATCCAGGAATATATAGATCAGATTATATAGGTTATGGGAATAGGTAAGGTCCATATTTTTCAAAATTATATATTTTGAAATATATAAATATATTTTGAATAACTTCACTGGAGGAAAATCTCCAACCAACTCAGACTTTATGGAGCAGAAAATGAGACCTTGTTTTTGAAAAGCCCAAAACATCTAACTTTTACAGAGAAAAATATAGTTACCTTTAAGGGACATAAAGGACTTAGCCAAGATGTTTATGGGACACCAACAAGACACTAGCAAGAATTGCATAGAAGAAAATCAGTCAGATAGAAGAACCCAAAGAGATAATATATGCAGAGGTTGGGCATTCGAAAGAATTTTTCCTAAGGTAACTAAAAACTCCTGACAGGGAATGATGGATGAAACAAATTTGAATGTATGTTTAGGGTTTCCCTCACTGATTTAATATTAAGCTTTAAATTTTTGATACATGTTAATAATTTAAATTTCAACCTATATATTATACTGTAAGACACAAAAGGGCTTAAATTGTGTCTTACCTTTTATACCCTACGGTAACTAACACTGTTGTAGGAACTTTTAAAATATTATTTAAATAAATTAAAGTACATATTGTAGATGTCAGTTGATGAGAACTCTTTATGCTAAATATCATAAAATTATAATGTAATACTTTGAGATAAACTTGTTTAACATTATGTGTCATTAAAATGCACTTTCTATGAAAAATATAATTTAAACTAGGACTTAGACAAAAAGACAAAAATAACACCTTTTTAAAGTCAGTCCTCAAGGGGAAGGCTCCAATAATGTAAGGAGAAGTGCAATGTTGCAAACATTTAAGAGATGAACTGGAATTTGCACTTTTTATCTGGAGGTTGTAAGGAATTGTCAATGTCAACTTAATGACACATAGTGGCCAAATATGTGCCTCTGGTTCCTAGATGGATGCCTTCATTGTGAATATAAACTTTCTCAACTATGACAAAAGAATGAGCATATCTGATTTTGTGATATTTTGTAGTCAGCCATCATCACAGGGGCTCATCTTCTGTGTAATGGACTGTCTTTTGTTAGAAACAAAAGAACCAGCCTAAAAAACATGTAGTTACCAGAATAATTATTGAGGAACATTTTCTATGGCCATTGATGACCAAATCATAGATTTCCAGTAAGGATCATGAAAATTAATCACATAAGGGAATTAAATGAATCCAATATGCATTCAATAAGCACAGCATTTTACAATTATTACCGTGTTGTCCTTTTTTTAAACATAAAGTGAAAACTATGAATGATTTTAAAATCTGTGGTGCACCTGAACAAGAGCTCAGACATTACCTTTCCTAAGAAATTGCAAACGGAACACGTGGCAAGAATGTCACCCAACCTAAAATTGAGATAACGGCCTCTTCTGTGTATGGTACACTTTAGGCATAAATCATCACTCTTGGCGATGTGCAAGAATTGACAAAGTGAAATCACCAGTATATCTATAAAAATATAGGCTATATCTATATTGAGTTACCAGGCTTATTGCTTTGTCAAAAATAGCTTATCCATTCAAACAGTTCCTCAGGTTAGATCAACTATCAATTTTGATTACTTTCCCCCAAATTGAAAAGTTTTTGACTGAAGAAATTGACCTAGCCAATTGTTTTTGTTTCATGTTGTTATAACAATGAAGATGATGGCTAAAGAAATAAATTTTCTGTCCTGAAATCCTCTTTTTTATGACATATAGTATAAAGCAGAATTTGAAAAAATCAAATATTTACAGGAACCAGGCAAGTAAGATGAAAACTAGTGAATTGTCTAATTGTAACCAACTAGAGAGTTCATGAACCATCTAGAACAAACACTAGAAACAAGTTAGCCACTCATCTCTACCTAAGTGATATCATGCAGGAATACATAAATGTAGTAATGTTTAAATACAGGAACAGGATTTCTGGGCCTTTCAGTTTTTTAAGAAAATTAAAACCTAGATCTTATGTGAAATCTTGCTATTTTTAAATGCTGGGAGCTAATTCATATACTCTAAGAATGAAGATCAACATTTACTCCCTCTGTGTATATTTAGGCCTATGTGTATAAGTATATAAATATATAGACACTATATATACATGTATGTATATTTATATTATAAATATGTATGCATGCATGTTTATATATCTATATATAAAATTCACTTCTTGGCCACTTTTATCCTAGATTTATTGTCTTGCCCCCTTAGTGTAATGCAATATTTACTTTCCTAATCTTTCATTACAAAGGAATGTGTGAAATGTCATTTTTATCTTTTCTAACACATATGTAGAAATGTAATATGTATTAGCTAAATAGAATAAATATATAGTAGATGTGTTGATAAATATGTTGATTCAATAACACTATTATAAAATTACAAGTATAATACTTTTAGAAGAAGAAAAAATATATTATTTATTAAAAGTGAGGGTTAAGACAACTGAGAACATTTGCCTAAATGAATTTAATTTAATTTACTCGCACATTCCTTGTGTTCACAAATGACTTTCATCATACATTAAGCATCTGCTGCATACATGGCACTATAGGATAAATTTGAGGAGCACAGTTATCAAAACAGGAAATAGAACACACATTCTCATAAAGAATTTATCACATACCACATGATCATTTGTATTTTAAAATGTAAACAGGTGTTAATTGAATGAATGATCTGTATAAAATAAAAGAGAAGACCTAAACAGAGATTAGAAGAAAAAGCAGATTTGGGTTTTGAAAGATCAAAAAAGAGTTATGATCATTTTAGTAGCCTTTTAGCATCTTATACCCCTAAAAACGTTTTAGTGAGAAACAGCGTAACAGAGTGATGAATCACAGGGAAAGAAGTTAGAAGGCCAAGGTTCTTTAGCCAGCCCTATCACTTAATAACTACATGACCATGAAAAGATTATTTAAACTCCTTCCACATTAGAAATTTATTTCTATCATATGAGTTTTATGAGGATCAGACAATAAAATAATGCTATATTTGAGAGGCTCTTGTATACTCTAAAAATATACACAGTTCTTCAATAATACAGCAAGTTAATTGGTCAAGACTTGCCCATGTTTGAGACTAGGAATTCCCAGTCCAAGTGAACTATCACAAATGTTCAATAGGAATTTAAAATGTGCTGTCTGGTAGGTCCCTGTAATACCTAAATCCACTAAATATGTGCCACTTCATGCTATGACATACTTCTCAACAATTTGTCCTACACAAAATAACTTATTTTCTTAGAATATTCTGGTTGTGAAATAACAATTTAATCACTAAAAACATTTTAACAATTATTTTTAATATAACACTTCTATTATCTTGTCTATTAAAATACAATGTGATTAAGAGCTAAGGTGAGAAAAATAATTCTCTGAAAGAAATATTTTGTCCCTATTGTTTTAAGAATGGAAGGTCAACCCTCTTACTGAGAAAACCTGGACAAAATAAAAAATATTCTATTTGAAGTCATCAAAGTGCTAAAAAGCTAATAATATGTTGAGATCCAAGAAAAGAAGTAAATTGAAAGAGGATTATCTTGCCTTTTATGATATTGTAAGGACATTTTTCAATTCAGGAAGAAGTAGCTAAGAGAATAGCCATGTTTGTGACACCCCACAGAGCTATGAGGACAAAAGAAAAAGTCCATAAGTCACCAAGGTTGGGGATATGTTTTAAATAGGGACACACAGATTGTACCACAGAAGGATAGGTGAAACAGGAAAAACAATTTCTTACAGCGAATACAGAGAATTTTCATTTCATTTGGGATGCTAAAAAATGCTAAATACCTGAAAGAGGTTTACTGTGATTCAAAATTTCTAATGCTTACAAATATAAATCCAAAACAAATGAGCATCCTCTCCGGAGCCAGATAGTATCACCATGGTTATGAAATTATTTCTACAAATACTTTTCAAAATACAAATTTCAGTTCACAATCCAAGATAATCAAGAATAAGAAGACAGAAAGGGACATGAAAAAGAGCCAGGAAGAAAAGAGCCAATGGACTGGGACCCATGGGGTCTTCATATGTTGAAATGATCAGAAATAGATAATCAAATAATTATGTTTCTATGTTCTAGGAGACAACAGACCAAATTTTTTAAAAAATTGACAAGTAGTTATATTCAAATGTGTATAGTATTTGAAAAAAATGAAATTTTAGAGCTGAAATACACTGGTTTTAACAGCAGATTAGACAAAACTGAAGAAAAAGTTTATAAAAAGGTAGACGCCAGAAAAAAATACTGGGTGACAGAGAAACATACAAAAAAGGAAATAGACACAAAAGGGTTTACAACATAGTGATAGGTCAAACATATGTTTAACTCGAATCAGAGAAAAAGAAGAGAGGGAAAATGGGGCAAAAGCGAAATAGGAAAGAATTATTATTTAAAGAGATAAGGGTTGAGGGTTTCCCAAAGCTTAAAAAAGATACAGATTCAAGATTCAAGATGCCCTATTAATTTCAAGCAGGATAAATCAAAAGAAATCCATTTGAAGAATAATAGTTAAAAACTTCTAAACAAAACAAAACAAAAACTAGTAAATCTTAAAAACAGAGATGAAGGATTATCTTTAAAAGGAAACAACTAAATTTTGGGCACTTTTCTTCACAGAAACAAAGAAATCTAGATGACAATGGAATTGTATCACCAAAATAACAAAAGAAAATATCTGCTAACCTAGAATTCTATACTCAAGGACACATTCATGAATAAAAATTGGCATTATCTGTCAAATTTAAGGATACCCAAACCCCTGTGCCAGGCAGTTCTATGCCTAAGATCTACCTAAGACTAGAAATGTGCACATATGTACACCAAAAGATATGTGTAAGTATGCTCATTGTAGCATTATTCTTGTTAATCAGAACTTGAAAACAACTCAAATGTCAATCAACAGTAGAATGAATAAACATATTGTGGCATATTTATACTACAAAATGCTATACTTTAATGCAAATGAATAGTCTATAGTTCCATATGAATGGGAAAAAAAAACACAAATATACAGAGTGCTCTATAGGAGCATGGATGATTTTACAAATATAACATTGAACTAAGAAAAAACATTGAAACTATATATTACATGATAGAATTTATATAAAGCTCAAAACCAGGCAAAATTAAATTAAAGATTAAGAGCTACATACATACAAGTTAAAAGAAAAGCATGAAATGTATCAAACATTTCAAGATAATAGCTAATTTTAAAGGAAATGAAAGATTTTGCGATTGGAAAGTTATGACTGGGGAAGTTTCTGGGATACTGACAATGTTCTGTTTCTCGACCAGAGGGTTGGTTAATAGAGATGAGTTTTATAATGATTCATGAAGCAGCATATCATGACTTAAGAACTTTTCTTTGTATGCATGTATAAAGTCTTCTTTTTTAAAAAAGAGAAGAATATTTTTCCGTCTTCTAATTCCATGCAATCTATCCCACTTTTGTTATTACCAAAGTGTATACTGCAAATAAGGCATTTGGGGATTGCAAGCGACAATAGAAATAACGCATCCCACACATTCATTTGACAGATAAAGAAGTCGTCGCCAGATTAGTTGTGACCTAGTCAAGGTCACACTGTAGTCACTTATGGAGATACTTAGGACACATCTCTTGAACTCCCAATCAGATGCCCCGGTTAGCTTCGTAATGTAATATCCAGGAGCCCATGAAAAAATCCATTTTCCTAAAACGTGTTGACTTGAAAGGGAGAGAATAAAGGTCACATAACCTCTTTTCTCTAAGTTCAACCCTTGCCACCAAAAAGGAAGAAATGTGCAGAGGATTCGTCAGCTGCAGAGGAAATGGAGCAAGTGGCATTACAATTCACGAGTTTAGGCATGCTTTAAGTGTTCCGCTGCCAGTGGTAGGCTGACCAGGGACCCGCAGGGAGGATCATGGTGAGGGACAATGCCATAAATAGGTCATCCTTTATTTAGACAGTGGTGTGTTAAAAGATTTAAATACAAGTCTTTCAATTATAATAAACATGAGGGAAACGGTATAATAAAGTAGGAAAGCATCATATGATAGAATGGTAAGTGACCATTACAATATGATATTTAAAGATATCGAAAACAGTCTCAAAATAATATTAAGTCAAATAGGTTACAAGTCTATAGCCTACAAATTCCTAAGAAAATATGTATGAAATACCTATAACATCTACAGATTATAAATCTGTTTTAGAAATTTATTTTCATCTAGATCTAGATCTCTAATTTTACATATGTTGACATCTATGTTTTTGTAATAGATGGCTATTAAAAATCATCATGCTGCAATGAGCAAACTGATACACAAATATTCTCTGTACTGGCTTCTGTGAGAAATAGTTCTCCTCTTCCCCCTTTCTATACAATATATATGTAATATAAACAGATGAAATCTAGGTATATACCCATATACTTAATATATGGCCAAGGGAAATATCTGGAATTAGCCTCCACTACAGTACTTCTTTCTTGGCCCTCACATCCTATGAATCACTGATTCCTGTCAAATTTATCTCATTTACATCTCTTTAATCTCCCTTCTTTTTTTTTTTTTTTTCATTCTTCCTGTCATTGCTCATTGCTCTTGTATCAGTCCCTCTGTATTTCTCACTTGGATAATTGAAACTCAATCTAATCCTCTAAGTTGTAGCAAAGTGCTGATTTATAGAAGTAAGTCAATAAATGGTTGCTTAATAATAGTTTAACTTTTAAGTAAGATGAGGACAATCACAGAGCAATCTTTGTCCATCTACCATATGAAGATGAACAAAATTGAGAAAAGTAAGAGTTAACTCAATGCTGTAATAGATAATGAATTTTCAGAGTAAAGTTTTTTGACCTCTGTCCCTCACTTTGAATATCACACTAAATAAAAGCTTCTAAACTTTTGCAAACTAATTCATAAATGGTTTAAAGCACTGCTCTCTGCATCTGAAGACAGGTATGGTTTCAGGATAGAGAAGACTTTAGAAGGCCAATGTAATGTGGAGGGAGATATTTGTTTCACTATAGGTTCGAGAGTATATCATGCTGGTCATTCAAAGAACTGGGTTTAATAGATTAAAGAATCCTCAATAAACTTAAATTCACTGTGTCTCCCTCCATTTATTCTTATTTATTTACTTATTTATTTAAGTTCAAGTGCTGTATAGCAAACATGGCCACAATTGAGCACTACTCCCAGTATCCACATACCATTACAATGTGACTTTGCATCCCCTCCCATCAGGTATGGAGTATATTTCCTTGTCACTTGAATACTGGCTGGTGCTGTAACTTACTTTACCTAATAAAATGTGGTAGAATTTGAGTTGCAGCCAGTTCCAAATTTAGGCCTTGCTCTCCTCTGCTGTTTTTCTCTACCAAGCACTGGCATGTGAACAAGCCCAGGGTGGTCTTCTGGATCATGAGAAACACGTGACCAGACACCACTTTCACCCCAACCAACATCCACTCAACTCCCAAAAGCAGAGTCCCCTAACTGATGTGCATCTAACCACAGAAGCATAAGGGAGCTCAACCACAACAGCACAACTGCCCAAATGAGCCCAGACCAATTTGTTAAATCACAGAATCACAAACTAAATAAATGAGCATTGTAATAAGGCACTATATTTTGGGATAATTTGTTAAACAACAGAAGCTAATTAGTACAATGGCCTTGTGCTTCAGTTTTCTCTTTTGTAAAATGAAATTAGCAATATCATCTACCTCACCTGGGTAACCTGAGGATTATATGAGCAAACATATTAAAATGCATTGAACAGTGCCTGGCACTCAGTTAAGAACCAACAATGTTAACTATTGTTATTTGAATTTAAAATACCTCTGCTTGGAGCAAGTTATTCAAAGACTCTCTGTCCTGGACTGCCATACTTGAAATGTGATTTACAGATACACTACCTAAAACACAAAGTGAGAAAAACATGATTGCATAGAAAATGTAATATCCTCATCATTCATTACAGGTAGCATGACCAAAATGTCCATTGTTTCCCCAAGAGTTGTTGACATCAATTTAAATCCTTACAAATACTACATAGGTAGGTACACTACCACTATCAAAAAGGATAGAATGTCAACCTTTGGATGTATATTAAATAAGCTTTTGTAGAATGTACAGTGTTTTGATAATAGTATATGAAGGCAATGCATATACTGTTACAATATTTTTAACCAGCCCTTATTTACTATGTGCTAAATTCTGTGTAAAGCACTCTAACATTAAATCACAATAGAGTATTAAGTCATTATATATTCATAATAGTCTATGAAATAAGTTACAAATGATAATCAAAAGCTATATATGTCTAGGGTGAAAATGAAAACACTGAATCTCAGAGAAAAGATCAGGATTATAGATTCAGACACATATACAATTTTGAAATCATGGGCAGATAGGCGTGGATGACAACATTAAATGAGAGAGCAATAAACGTTTATGTCCATAGCTCTTAAATGACAGTGTTGATTAATATCTAAATGAACATCAGGAGAATTTTTGTATTATTCGCATCTGCTTTACACCCTCTTCTTTTCCTATATTCCTCTTTCAATGGAGTTGGGATATGTAACCTGCATGCTACAATATTCTCCTTTTCCAAAACTTGTCAGGATGGAGAAGAAAATGTACTACTAGTAATGTTAGTTTGAAAAAAGTTCCAAATGATACTAATAATTCTCTTACCGTCACCACATTGATAATACCTACATAAAATGGATATTAAGTTTTAACCTAGAAATTCAAAATTAGATTTCCCACGGTTTTTTTTTTTTTTTTTTTTTTTTGACAACACTATGGAGCACTAAGTTTCTAAAAGTATTAACAAATTAGCACTGGTACATGTTAGCATTAGGTTGGAATGACAGTGACCAAAAAAAAAAAAGCTAAAGAATGTGTTAGACAACAGTGTAACGACATCATGAGGACTGGCAGTCCAGTGACAGTGTCAGCTGACAACTCCTGTAAGCTCTGAAACCAGGGACCAGTATTTGGAACTCTTTCCCCTATAGTCAGAGACCTCAAATCTGAGTATCAAAAAGTAGAAATGGGATCGACTCCTCTGCTAGTTATCTTCAATGTTTGACTAGGAAAATAGTTGTTGCATCTCACTACAATGTTGCCAGTTTTAGAGGTTTAAGTTCTTAAGAGAGGAATTGTTGTACCATGGGGTACAATAAGAGTTCTTTTGAACTGGAAGTTGAAATTTCCACTAGGCCAATTTGGACACCTCATGCCACTGAATCTACCGGCAAATAAGGGAGTCACTGTTCTGGTTAGGGTAATTAATTCTGGCTATCAACAGAATTAGAGTTGCTACCACATATGGGATAATGGAGGGGTATATCTGGAATCCAGGATATTATCTAGAACACCACTTAGCATTCCTACGTTCAGTGGTAAAAAGTAATGTAAAACTATGGCAATGCAATATGTGCAGGCTGATAAATGCCATAAGCACTGCAATAGATAGGGTTTGGATGCCGCCATGTAAAGAACAATGATCAGCTGAGAAAATACCTGATAGCAAATGAAACAATACTCAAAGAAAGAAGTTCTAAGTGTTAAACAATAGCCTTATAGCCATGTGACTGTAGGATGATAGCAGCTATGCATATTTTGCAATGAAATGTATATATTTGTATATATTAACTGAATTGTTTTTCCTTTTCATGTTCCATTTCTGTTGAATATTAGGTGTACTAATACTAGTTAATTGTGATTTAATAGTTAAATTATAGTATAACCAAGGAGAAAGTAAGTAAGCTAGAAAAGCAATGAATGTAATCTCAAGGTGGAGAAGTGACATATGTGACTTTACATAGGCCCATTAATGAGAGAGGGGTTGCATAACATTAGGTGTGAGTTCAGGGTTGCTGTCGTCTTCATTTGGAAGCTAAAAATGGGTTATGGATGCTGAGCTGAACAAAGAGGGGGACTGTGTTACATTGTCTTTTAACAAGTCAACATCACCACGACCTTATTCTAAGGTTTTTCTGTAACACAAAAGGGAAGTCAGAAAATGAATTTCCCCAAATCCTCTTCCCAATGGTTTCAGATTAGAGTTTTCCAATGAGAGGCACTCATTTGAGATTTGGATGCTAACAAAAGGAAGGGCTACAAAGGCATGGCTGTCAAGTGTGTGACTCACGCAGCTTCCCAGTGAGCTCCACGAACTACTCACCCGGCTGCTGCTGACGGAGATAACGTGTGGGAGCTTTCAAGAGATTCCTCATTATTTCAGCACACTTTCAGCAAGCTCCTAAGAACCACCCAGTTTGTTACTTCAGGCTAAGAAAATCACTGGCAGTTTCTCTGACATTTGCTTCTCCAGCTCTTTCAATCACTGAATAAGCTCCTAATTCTCGATATTAGTTTATTCAATGCCTAGAATAAATATTATAGAATGACTTTTGTTTATTGTCTAATATATCCCATTAAGGATGCTTTCAAAAAGTTGCTCACACAATTTTTGCCAGAACTTAGTGCAAAGAAAGATTAGAAGTAATGTCCTGTTCACGATAGCCATGACTCAACTTAAAATCAAAGGTTCTATTACTAAGAAACAAGTAGAGAGTGAATATTAATGTCAACAAGCAGTCTCCATCTCAAAGAGTACATCCTTCCTTCCTTCCTTCCTTTCTTCCTTTTCTTCTTTCTTTCTTTGTCATCTCTTCTTCATTCTAGTGATATCCTTTAAACTGTTCTTTACAGCACTCTATTAGAAGGGCAGAAGCCTCAAGCTAAAAATAAAAATAAACACCAGACATATATATGAGAGCCATTTCTTGAATACTAAGCTCTTGATACCAAATAGATTTTGCTTTTTTTTTTTTAGTTTGTTTTTTGCTATTATTTTATTCAAGATGTCTTTTTGGACATCATCAATATACACATGCACCAACATTACCTTAGACCTCTCTGACCCTCTGTTTCTTCAACTGTTAAATAAAAGTATTAGTAATGCTTTTGCTCTGCTTACTTCACATGGATATTTCAGTGATAAAATGAGATGATGGATGTAAAAATATTTTGTGACGGGCAAAGCCCCATGCAAATGTAAAAGATTAAAATTAGTATTAAGTTAGTGGCTGTACCAAAGTCTTCTATTGATTCATTTCAAAAACATTCTTGTCTCAGAAGGAGAGAAAATCTATACAAGGGCCTGGCAGTACCATTAAATGGATAAAATTGCCTTCTTTCTGCAATTTTTTCTGGCATCTTTAAGTAACCTAGAGCAAAGAGGGCAGCTGAGTCATATTTCCCACAACAGGATGACCCTAGCAAGTGTGTTTTTGCCACTGGCAATGCGCTTGTGAATCTTAACATTCACGGTCAGTGCTTATGAGCTGACAGCTGGGATTTACAATACTTGTAGCTAAATCATAAGAGCAGCTGAAAAGCACAGGCCATCTGCTGCAGGTGTGCACTCAAATACCCTCAAATTCATCAAATACACGTTGACACCCATTAACAAAACATTTAACAGTGAGAGTTTTCTTTAGTAGTCTTTTTTGGGGTTAGTGTTAAAATGTATCAGTAGGCTTTATGTCTTATTCATAGGATATGGCCATAGTCCTTATCCAAGCATATTCTGACAGAGTGTTGTTCACATGGCAATATCCATCAGACCCCATGGAAGTGGTGACCTGGCACATCTTGGCTTTGCACCTCATCTGTCTGGACTGGACATTTATTGAATAGGTGCTTGCAGTGCAGACAGAATTTTATCTATCTCATTATAATCCTCTGCATTGACTTCATCAGCCACAAAAATAGCCAGAGTGCACAATAAGCCCTGGGCTCAAATTTCCAGGAAAATGAAGTTTACATTTGCAGTTTATTTTTGCTCTACTTAAGTGCATGTATCCACTTCATGTGCTTATGTTATTCTGGCTGTCATGTATCTCATGCTCATGATGCACTTCCAGGTCCCTTCTGTGATCTATACTGGCCTAACCTTTCATGATGCTGCATGAATATTATGAATACTCCCAGCTAGACATTTTAATTATTTTTATTGGAAAACAATTGGATTAAACTATTTTATCACAAGCTGTGAATTATTTCCCTTAAGTTATTACATCCTAATAGAAGATATATATTAGTTTGAGTTCTCCAGATAAACATAACCAATAGGAGATTTATTATAAGGTTTTAGCTCACATGATTATGGAGGCTGAGAAGTCCCACAATCTGCTCCCTACCAGCTGGAGACCTAGAAAGGCCTGAGAGCCAGAGAGCCAATGGTGTAGATTCCAGTCTGAGTCTAAAGGCCTGAGAACCAGAAATACAGACGGCAGAAGATCAATGTCCCAACTCCACCAGTCAGGTAAAGAAAGTGAATTCAACCTTCCTCCATTTTTTTTTATTCTTTTCAGGCCCTCAAAGAATTGGATGATGTCTATCTACACTGGGGAGGGCCATCAGCTTTGTTCAGTCCACCAACTGAAATGCTGATCTCTTCCAGAAATACCCTCCCAGACACCCTCAGAAATAATGTCTAACCAGCTATCTGGGCATCCCTTAGCCCAGTCAAGTTGACACATAAAATTAACCATCACAAGATGCTTTATAATTAAGGAGAGGCCATCCAAGCCAGCCATGGCCTACTATGCATCCTTCTTTAATGGACTATGTTCAAATGTAGATTTATCTGACTCCTACTGCTCCTTTCTTCATCCATTTTGACAAAATATAAACAGCAAAAATGTACAAATCTAGATACTTATGGCCTAGCAAGATCTGAAAAATCCCCCCAATCAGGGATTTTCTAATAAAAGTTGTGTGGAATAAATAAGTAAAGTCAAGAGAACTAAGCCTAGAGCCAACCTATAGGCACCCATCATGTGTGTTAAGCATGGACAATGTGGCTACCATTTTTAATTTAATTTATTTAAATTTGAATTTAGAAACTGAAATGGCATACAATATTTTTTTATTAAACCTGACTCAACATGTTTTAGCCATTGAAATTTTGTGTCCATATTGAGATGTGTTGAAAGCATAAACACCAGATTTTGAAAACTTAGTATGAAAAAAGAATGTACAATTTCTTATTGATAATTTTAACTCCAATTACATGTTGAAATAATATTTTGGATATATTGGGTTAAATAAAATGTATTATTAAAATCAATACCACCTATTTTTTTTACTTTCCTTTAATATGGCTACTCTTACATTTAAATGTACACATTATTCACATTATATTTTTATTGGACAGCATTGTTGAAAGGACAAAGTCAACAAATATCCTTCTGTCATGATCTCTGACTTTACTCTCAGTAAAGTTTACTTTAAATTTCTATCTATCACCCATCCAAAAATCTTGATCCTTGAACCTCTACATTTTCCTGATTTTGTTCCGATGTAACAGAAATAACAAAACTTTTCTTAGAACAGAGAGTGCTCCCAATCTCACTGCCAAAAAAAAAAACGAAGCATGGATGTGGAAAACATACACCACCACAGCAATGCATTTTCATGCAGAGAAGTTGAGCGGTTAAGGCAGAAAGAAGACAGTTTCTAGACATTCCAAATTTTATTTGAAGCTATTTCTCAACAAAATATTTTTACAAGTGAAGTTATAGATATTTAGTTGTTTTAGTACCAAATCACCTATTATATATACATCGTAGTTTAAAAGGTCTTCTATTCAATTATTTAAGGAACCTAACTAAATCCTTAATATTATTTAAATTGGATTTTACATGCTGAGTTCTAACAAACCAATTACTGATAACATTCCAGTGTGATTAATAAAAATAATCTGTATTTCAATAAGTAAAAATTCTTGGAGTGGTTTTGAAAAACTTTTATTTGTGAATTAATATTAGCTTTAGATTTTCTTGTTACTATCATAATTACATTTAAGAAAAGATTCTTAACATTTGGGTTTAAATAGTTGTCTGAGCAAACATTATGTCATTGCATAACACAAAAGTAATCAAACTCTCAGTTCTAAATCATGCTTTGTGTAATCCTTCGGGTGCTCCCAGAGATGGTAAAAATAACTATTGTGAGATATCAGAGAAGGCATACACATCCTAACTCCCAGTTACAGCTTAATCCAGAGGAGCTCCTCTGTTACTGGAGAGAACCTAAGACAATGGCCGAAAGTGCAGGCTTTTGAATCAAATGAATTTAGGTCTATATCCTCACTTTGCCACCTAGTGGATGTGGAATATGAGGAAATTTCCTCACAAGAAAAAACAAGAATGATAACATTTACCTCACAGTGCTTTCTGAGAGTTATTTTAGGTGATAAATATAAAAGTATGCCCATAACCAGGCAAAGATTAACTGCTCAGTCTAAAATAACTATTACAGCTTCTCTGTCTTACAGATTTGGCTATTTGATAAGATTTAGTTCAATCTCAAGAATTTTAAGATGAAACGTTTTATAACCTCTAATTTGGACCTTCTTAATTTTTGTTTTAGATACTATGTTTGAGAAAAACTGCATACTTAATGCAGAAAACCCGAATGAGGCATTTTTTCAACAGTGTGGATGAATATGGTAAGAGCTGCTCAGTCTACAGGCCACAGAAGCAGCAGCATTTCTCCACATTTATTGTGACATCACAACCTATCCCAAGGCCTATGATCAATAATTCAAGCCAAGCTATGAGCCGAATATGCAGATCACGGTTACCTCAGTGAAAACTGCTCTTGTCCCTTTCTCTCTCCACCTCGTGGGTTTGGATACAAAAAAAGATAGAAAAAAATTGTGAACAATAGTAAAATTTTAATTCAAGTACTGACCAGCCTTTCCTCCTATGAATTTCTCCTGAAAATCATCTGAGATTTCTAAAAGCAACTTGAGAAATCAGAAGTTTTGTTCATTTATCCACTCCCTGCAAAAATCAGATTCTTTTTGCTCCCAGATCATCATCCTGTCACTTAATGATTATTCCTGCCCTGACCTTTGAAAAGGCTGTAATTTTCATCTGAAATACCCCTTTTAATTATCTTTCATTTTTTGAAATCTCCTCATTCTTCAAGATTTTTTCAAGTTCTTCAAGACAACTGAAGTATCCTGTTATTTATAAAGGCTTCTTTGATGGCTGTAGTTAATCTTCTCTCTTCTTGCCATGACTTTTTTCCCTCACAATTTGAGTCAATGCTACAAATTCAGCCCCTAATTGTTTTCTTTTTGTTTTGTTTATATTAATTTTATCTTACAACTGAATTGCAGATTCCTTAAGGGCACAATTATAAACATGTGCTAGATCTAAAATAAAAGCTTGTCAATTGGTTTCTTACCAAAGGCTTCAAGCCAACCATTAACTTAAGGAGCAGATTTGGCACCAGAGAAAAGCTCTTGTACTAATAGGCTATAGACATTATACCAGAGTGGTATACTACAGGCCTATTTAAAGTCAGCCTACTCAGGCATAAAAACAACAAAAATCATGCCGTTTGGCATTCTAATCTGCTAGTATCTTATATCTATCTTAAATTTTATCCTAGTTGGTTGGACTCAGCCTAAAAGTATATTGAGAAGACATCTCATCATGAAATATAAAACAGGAGTATATTTTCTCCAAAACATGTCTGTTCTTTGGATTATGCTTTAATCTCAACACATTTACCAGTTCTGGATGCCAATTAATGTGACAATAGAAACAGTGCTAACACAGAGCTTTGCCACCCTCATGCTAACTTCCTGCCAATTGGTGAAATAATTGTATCACCTGCTTAAATATATTTACTGGCAAGTGATCTTTTGGAATTCTAGCTTGTCACTTCTAAAGAAAACAATTCTTCTCCCCAAGTCTCTTCCCTTCCAAAACTTTTGAGTCTCCAGAGTTAGGAAGTAAAGTTCCACTTGATACCTGGCCATCAGGGCACAGCCCTTCTCTTCTTTTTCTGGCTGTAACACAGGTTTGGATGCTGGACCTTTTGCACAACAATGGCCAAGAAGTGGAGGACTCCATAAATTTCTGATATACTGCTGAGATCACAAGTTGGGACTCTATCTTTTGTGATATGTATAATAGTTCTTAATATTTAAAAAAATTTTAAAGTCTGAATCTCTATTACTAGTTAAATTTTGCATTGTAAAGATAATAAAGAAAATGCTGTAAAAATAACGAAGTAGTCATTTGGGAAGAGAATTTAACTTAGAAGTCTAGTTTAAGGCTTTCATTTTTCCAATAAAGTAACTAAGAGATATGATTTTCCCAAGTAAAAGTGCTTTAACCATTAAATAAAAAGTTACTATTAAATAATGGTGGTTACTGCTACCCCAAGAACTTGTCACAATGATATCAAATTGTGATGTTCATTTTGTCTTAGATAAAGAACAAACAGGTGATTTTCTCAAATGAGGAAAAAAAGATAAGTAAAGAGATAGATTATATATGAAGGAATAGATACATAGAGGTTTTAGATACATATCATGACCACACTTCTATATTATTTAAGATTTCCATGTTAGTCATTCTCTTTATATTAATATAAGTATGGTCAATTTAGATATTCTGAGTCTTTTAATAGGCACATAAGCATTTTAAAAGAAAATCACTATAACTTAACCTTTATAGATCTAGAAAACATGATTTGTGTTCCTCTTTAAAAGAGAAATCGACTTTTATTAGGTTTCTCAGGTTTGAAAGTCATTTTTCTTCCCCATTGTCTCTAAAGCTGTTCTGCTATTACTTTCTTCAGGAAGGGTCAGCAAGTGAGGGACTCTTCCTATGGAAGTTTATTACCGCCTCATGCCAGATGGGTCCACGAGCTCTACGAGCCATGTGCTACAATCACTGTTGTGTTCCCCTTTGGCTCTCATTTTATATTAAATTACTATTTCTACTACGAAAGTAAAATAATAACTTTACAGCAAGTTTAAAAAACATGGAAACATTCATTATTCCACCTAAATATTCTTCCAATTTCCCATCCAGCCTTTTTACATCAACCTATTTTGCATATTCGTAAAAATAAGGCATATGTTATTTACAGCCTATATTCTGGCATCTGATAATTGCAAGAAGGAGCTGATATGGGATATGCTAGCAGTTATTTTTGAACATATCCATTTTCCCTAATAATTAGCTAGTAAATGTATTATCCATCTGTATGTCCAAGAAACATAACATCTGATCTTTATTCTACAAGAAGCAGACTGTTAATATTCTTTGTTTCCCTCCCTGCCTCATCATCAATATAAAAACTTTAATTTCCTTTGCAAGCGTTCAAAAGAGCCTTGTCTAATCTTTAGGACTGAGACCTAGAATCTAGGACATGAATGAGATAATATTTTACTGAGTACTAATATATTTGAGCACAAAGAGTATGGGCTTTCTGAAAGCTGCAACATTTAGTACAGATTGTTCTGCCATGCTTGCTCAGAAAAATAATGTTGACCCTTCTAAATAGAAGATTATAGTGGAAATGTCAAACAAGTCTATTGTTCTCTTTTCTTCATTTGAACATTTTTGTTATTTTACTGACATTAATAGAGCCATACAGAAACACTCCAGTTCTAAAAAGCCAATAGAAAACAACATGTAACAAAAGAATGGTGCATTTAGGCAATAGCTATATCTAGACTGGTATTTATCACATTTAATGGAAAAAATATGGTCTATATTTATTTCTTACATAAGAGCATTTCTTATGCTCACAAATAAGCCCATGAATAGGCTATAAAGAGAATATAATGTTTTAGCTTTTATTTTTGATCCATAATTACTTACATTCTATCATCTTACTAATACATGGAAGATTGATATTTGATTTTTTTCAATTTGTATCCTTTGTCTCCATACATTTTATTAGTCATTCATTCAACAAATACTTATTGAATGAATTCTATGTGCCAAACACTGTTCTAGGTATTAACAGTTGGTGCACAATGGCAAGCAAAGATTTCTGCATTTATAAAGTTTCTTTTGAGTGAGGAAAGGCAAACAATAAACAATAAACCCAATAAATATAGATGCTATAAAAAATGAGTGCTATGAAAAAAAACAAGTAAAAGAGAGTAAAGGGGATTAGGAACACTGGGGGGGAATGGTTTGCAGCATTAAATATGGTTCTTTGGGTATTTCCTAGGCAAAAGAAAAAAAGCTATCACAGCAAAAACTCTAAACTGAGAGTCTAATGAATCAGAAAGCAATAAGCAGAGTTAAGGAGAAAGTAGTAAGAGTCAAGATCAGGCAGGCCCCGAAGGTCTGATTACATAGGACTTTGCAGACCATTGTAAGGAGTTTACTTTTATTCTCAGAGAATGGGAACCCCTGTAGAGATGTCATATTTAGCAAGTAAAAAGATGCCCAATTAAATATTAACATTAATTTCATATAAACACTGAATACTTGTTAGTAAAAGTCTGCTCTATGGAATTTTTGAGACACACTTATACTAAAAATTTTCTGAATAACTGTGGTATAAATATGCTTCATGAAAAATTTAGGATATACTTATTTTCTAAAATATTACATGTTATTTATTAGAAATATAAATTTAATTGGACATTCTGTATTTTATCTGGCAATCCTAAACCATGGGAGTGTTTTAAGCAGAGGAATTGCATGACCTGATTTCATTTAAAAGAATCTCTCTGGCTGCTGTTTAGAGAATGGACTGAGGTTGGGGGGTTCAAGGGAAGAAACTGGGTGATCTCCTAGTTGGCTTTTGCAGAGGTCCCTGTGAGAAAGATCGCTGTGCCTGGAACCATACACAGTTAGATAGATAGAGAGTGGCAGAGAGAAAGTGACGAGAAAAGGTAGGGTTAGAAATGAAAAAGGAAAAAAAAGCAGTACATTTACTTACTTATTGCTATATTTATAAAAACAGTTGATATCAATGTTTGATTAATTTAATCTAATTGGTTATATGACCAATTCTTTCAAAAATGACAAACAAAACAAAACAAAAAAAAAAAAGAGAAAAAGAGGAATGGCCTTTTTGTCAACCTGAATAAGAAAGTAGAAATGCAAAGGAGGGTACTGGACTAGAAGTCAAAGCATGTGAGTCATTTGTCACTTATTTGTATGTGATTTCAGATAAATCACCACCTCTCAGAGCTCTAGTTTTCTCTTTTGCGAGTGTGGATAAAAATGTCCACCTTTCTTACCACGCCAAGTTATTGCAAAGACCAGATGAACACGGATAATTATGATGTCTGTAATGTGTTATGAAATACTCATTGATAAATACTGAGGTTACAGGTAAATCATATGCATATGATTATGCACGCAAGTGGGAAAACAAAGGATTCAGTAGGCTGAAGTAACGTCATATTTCTTACTTCAAGGAAGGAGAACTAAAAAACATTTTTCTTCCAGGTAACAAATCAAAGCTATTAAGAATCCATAATGTCCTTTGGAAAATCATGCACATGTCTCCGTTTTGTTACATGTTCCTTCTCTCCACTTCACCTTTCTCCTTTCAATAGAAGCAAGCAGACAGCAGATGTTAGCACATAGTCTCCTCAGTGTAATGGGGTTTCTACTGAGAGAGGGAAAGTAAACTTCATGAACACTCAATTGTTTTTTATTTCAGAAAATTACTTAGGAATCACAGTGGAATACAGTCAAGATGATTAATTAGAATAGAATCTAAGATTCTACTGTGGACCCAAGAAGAATAGACCTGCCAGTGTTGGAATCAGTGCGTGAAATGAAGGAGGAACTGAGAAAGAAATGTGGCCAGTATCCATCTATCTATTCACGCACCAATTCATTTAATAATTACTTCCTGAGCACTTACTATGTATAAAGGTCTATGGGATATTCAAAAATAAATAAAGTAGACCCACTACTCTCAAAACATATGTACATCAACAGTCAGAATATTAGGTAGAAGGTGATAAGTACTATAGGAGAAAGATAGATGATGTGCCATGGTAGTACAGAGAGGAGAATGGGCACAGCAATGGTCAGTCAGAAAAACGCTGTGGACAGGGTGGCAATTGTCAGGTGGTGGCCACCAGGTGGAATAGAAGCCTGGTTCACTGTGGTTATAATGGGGGGCAAATAAAAGGAATAGGGAGAGCTTAGGTGTGCAAGATAGATTAATCCTGTATTATGGACAATATTAAGTGTCAGATAAAGGTAAGTGGTTTTATTATGATGGCAAAAGTTAGCTACTGAAGGCTTTTAAGCCGACAACTGCACCAGAGCCAAGATTTAAAAAAATCAATCTGGCAGCAAGTGTCGCAAGGATTGGATGAAGAGAGACAAACTAAAAAACTATCGTAACTGTCCAGTGGCAAGATGGCAGTGGAATGAAGAGAATTTATTTGCAAGGTGTGCATCAACTCACAATAGAATTAAATAAGTATAACAGGCAATCTAAAATAAGGGTAGCTTAAACATAATTCACCTGTCATTCATATAAAATATTATTATTACTATAACACTCAAGAACTAATATAGTGTCTTTATGTACTCTTCAGAGACAGAGGATCCTGACTTTGTATACTACTATTTTTGTAAATATCTTCCAAACTCATCCTCCCCAAAATGTTGGCTAGATCTCTACCATCACATCCTCATTGCAGGCTGGAAAAGAAAATAGAAGTGATAAAAAAAAAAAGAACCTCATCTAAGCTTTAGGTCAGCTCCCTTTTAGCAGACTTCCAGGAAGGCACCCAAACATTTCTGCAAGATGTAAATAGAGCCATGTGGCCATTCTGACCTTCATGGAAATCTGGGAAATGTAGTTATTTTAATGCAGGTAACAACTAAACTGGAAGGTTTTAATGTGTATCAAATTATACAATTAGAAATTTCTACCACAGAACATAACAAATAGGTGATGTCATAAAGATAGTCAACTAAAGTTGTCTGGCAATCACCCCCCAACACACAAAGGGACCAAAACAACAAATAAACACCCATATTTCAACTGAAGTGACTGAGGAAGTACACTGAAGAGCACCAGGGGAGGAGCAAAATCCCTGCAGAGCACAAAAGCACAGGATAGCACCATCGTGATTAGAGCATATTGCCATCTTGAAACCAGACCCAATGCTAGAGTGTGTCTTGACCTAGGGGCTAGTAGCCACTGACCCCCTCCATCCCTGAGGTCCTACCATTGTTCCACCACATTCACACAGGTGCCTATAGAACCTTGATCCCAGCTGCAGGGTGCCTAGGCCCAGCAGCACAACCAAGACCACTGCATGCAAATTCATGTGGTGCTTCCCCCCAAGGAAAGGTGAACTTGCACAATAAGGAAGGTGCCCAGTGGGTAGCCAGCCCCCAATACACCAGTGTGCACCCATGTCTGGTATTACAGCCATTCTGCTGGTGACCCTGAGTCTCCAGAGAGTCTACCCCACAACTGCATGGCTTGCTATACCCACACATTCCCATGGTTGGCTGCACAGCCAGTTAAGTAGTGGCCTTACCTCCCTGGAGAGAGCGCTACACCATCATCTGGACCTCAATACCCTTGAATGCCTGGCCCAAAAATCATCCCAGTGCTACCACTGCCAGAAAAACCATACCACTACCATCACAAATTTGCACACCTAGAGCACTTGGGCAATCACTTACAGATGAAGAAACTGCATGGGACCACACTATAGAATCCACTGAGAAAAAAAGCCAATCCACAATATCCAGGGGGACTCAACTACAGGAAAAATCTTCCCCTACAAGAGCTATTTGATATAATTGGAAAAAGCAACTGCTCCACTAAATGCACAGATGTCAAAGTAGAAACACAAAAAACATGAAAAAGCAAGGAAACATGACACCCACAAAGGAGCAAAGTAAGTCTCCAATAACAGACCCCAAGAAAAGGATATTTATGGAATGCCTGAAAAGGAATTCAAAATAATGATCTTAAGAAAATTCAGTGAGATGCAAGAGAATATACAAACAAATCAATGAAATCAGACAAACAATTCATGATCAACATGAATTCAACAATATGTTAGATAAACCAAAAGAAAAAATTTCTAACTTTGAAGACAAGTCTTTTGAAATAAACCAATCAGAGAGAGAAAAAGGAATAAGAGTAAAAAAGAATGAAGAAATCCTATGAAACTTATGGGACACCATTAAGCAAACAACTATTTGCATTATAGGAGAAGAGATGGAAAGGACACAGAAAAATTATTTAACAAGGTAAAAGCTGAAAATGTCCCAAGTCTTGGGAGAAATATGAACATCCAGATCTAGAAGGTCAAAGGTACCCACCCAATTATATTCAATTCATAAAGATCCATCTGAGGCACATTATAATCAAACTATTAAAAGTCAAAGACAAAGATAAAATTCTAAAAGCTGTAAGAGAAAATGTCAAGTCACATATAAGAAAGTCCCCATTAGATTATCAGCTTATTTCTCAGCCAGAAACCAGGACAGAATGGGATGATCTATTCAAAGTGATGAAGAAAAAAAAACTGTCTGACAAGAATACCACATCAGCAAAGCTGTTCTTCAGAAATGAAAGAGAAACAATGATCCTCAACAAGTAAAAGCTGAAGGAATTCATTACTGCTAGAATGGTCTTACAAGAAATATTTAAGGAAGTACTGCAACTAGAAATGAAAGAACAGTATTTACTATCATGTAAACACATGAAAAGATAAAAGTCACTAGTAGAGGTAAATTCATAATCAAACTCAGAATACTCCAGTGCTCTAATAGTGCTATGTAAATCTTTTAAACCTCTAGTATGAAGATTTAAAGTCAAAATGGGCAGAAACAAGAACAGCTACAATTACTGGGCTAAGGAATATACAATACATAAAGATATAAATTGAAGCAACAAAAATATAAATTGTAGGGGGAATGGAAAAAGTCTATGGAGTATCTTTATTTGACCAAAGTTAAATTGTTATCAGCCTAAAATATTCTATTATAAGACTCTTTGTGTAAGCCCCAGAGCAGCAACAACAACAACAAAATTGTAGCAAATATACAAACAGAAAAGAGAAAAAAACAAAGTTTTGTGTTTCTTTTGTTTTTGTTGTTTTTATTTTATTTTATTTTATTTTTTTACCACAGACTACCACCAAACCACAGAGGTAAACAATAAGAGAGGAAGAAAAGAAAAAAGAATCTACAAAACAAGCAGAAAACAATTAACAAGATAACAGGAGTAAGTATTTATCTATCAAAAATAACCTAAAATGTAAATGGATTAAATTATCCAATTAAAAGATACAGAGTGGGTGAATGGATAAAAAAAAATTACATGCTGCCTGTAAGAGATCATCTTACTATTACATACAAACATAGAATGAAAATAAAGGGATGGAAAAAGTTATACCATGTAAAGAGAAACCAAAAGCAAGGAAGAGTAGTCATGCTTATAATAGACAAAATAGGCTTTAAATAAAAAACTGTAAAAAAAAAAAAAAGGTCATTATATAATGATAAAGGGATTAATTCAACAAGAGGATATAATAATTGTAAATATATATGCACCCAACACCAGGGCAAGCAGGTATATAAAGCATATATTATTAGATCTAAAGATCTATTAGACTGCAATACAACAATAGCAGGGGAATTCAACACCCACTTTCAATAATGGACGGATCATCTAGACAAAAAAATCAACAAAGAAACATTAGACTTAAACTGCACCATAGGACCAAATGGACCTAACAGACATTTACAGAGCATTCCATCTAACAGCTGCAGAATACACATTATTCTCAACTACGCATGGACCAATTCTCAAGAATAGGTCATATGTTAGACTACAAAACGAGTCTTAACAAATTTGAGGAGATAGGCATCATATTAAGTACCCTTTTGACCCAATGGTATGAAACTAGAAATAAACAAGAAGAATAACTTTTAGAAACTTTATAAATACATGGAAAATAAACAACATGCTCCTGCATAACCAATGGGTCAATTAAAAAATTAGAAAGGAAATTAAAAAATTTTTCAAGATAAACTAGAACAAAAAGACATTGTACCAAAACCTATGGGACATAGCAAAAACACTTCTAAGAGGGCAGCTGTGGCAATAAATGCCTACATCAAAAAATAAGAAAGATTTCTAATAAAAAACTTAATGGTGTAACTCAAGGAACTAGAAAAACAAGAACAAATTAATTCCCAAATTGGTAGAAGTAAGAAAATAATAAAGTTCAGAGAAGAAATAAACAAAATAGAAAAAAATTCAAAAGATCAACAAAATGAAAAGTTGGTTGTTTAAAAAGAAAAACAATCAACAAACCTTTAGCTGGAATAAGAAAAAAAGAAAAGCTTTAAATAAATAAAATCAGATTTGAAAATGGAGAATTACAACTGATCCCACAGAAATACAAAGGATCATAAGAGGCTATTATGAAGAACTACATACGAACAAATCTGATAACATAAAAGAAACGGATAAATTCCTGAATATAGGCAATCTGCCAAGACTAAATTGTGAAGAAATAGAAAATATGAACAGAATAATAAGAAAGGAATTTAAATGAGTAATAAAATGTCTTCCATCAAAGAAAAGCCCCGGACCTGATGGCTTCACTACTGAATTCTACCATACATTTATAGAAGACCTGATACCAATTCTTCTTGTACTATTCCTGAAAATTGAAGAGGAGGAAATACTTCCAAACTCATCTTAGGAGGCCAGCATTACCCTGATTCCAAAACCAGATAAGAACACAACAAAAAAGAAAGCTACAGGCCAATATCCCTGATTAACATAGAGGCAAAAATTCTGAACAAGATACTAGCAAATTAAATTCAATGGCACATTAAAAATACAATTCATTTTGATCAAGTGGGGTTTATCCCAGGGATGCAAAGAGGTTCAATATACACATATCAATAAAGGCAATACACCACATTAACAACAGAAAGAAAAACAAAAATCATAAGATGATTTAAATAGACATAAGAAAAGCAGAAAAAGCATTTGACAACATTCAACATCTTTTCATGATAAACATTTTTAACAAAGTAGATATAGAAAATATGTACCTCAATACAATAAAGGACATATATGACAAATCCATAGCTAACATCATACTAAATGGGGGAAAAGATCAATGTTTTTCCTCTACAGTCAGGAACAAGAAAATGATGTCTACTTTCACCACTTCTACTCAACATAGTACTGGAAGTCCTAACCAGAGCATTTAGGCGATAAAAGGAAATAAAAGACATACAAACTGGAAAGGAAGAAGTCACATTGTCCCTGCCTGCAGACAACATGATCTCCCATATAAATAATGCTAAAGACTCCATCGAAAAAACTGTTAGAACTAATAAACGAATTCAGTAAAGTTGTATAATACAAAACCAACCTACAAAAATCAGTAGTAGCATTTCTACATGCTAATGGTGAACTATGTGAAAAAGAAATCAAGAAAAAAATTCCATTTACAATAGCTACAAAAAAATACCTAGGAGTAAACATAACTAAGTAGAGAAAAGACCTATATAATGAAAACCGTAAAATATTGATGAAAGAAATTAAAGAAGACACAAATAAATGGAATGATATCTCATGTTCATGGACTGAAAGAATTAATATTGTTAAAATGGCCAAAATACCCAAAGCAATGTACACATTTAGTGCAATTCCCATCAAAATACCAATGACATTCTTCACATAAATGGAAAAGGCAAACAGATTTATATGGAAGCCTGTAAGATTTCAAATAGTCAAAGCAATCCTGAGCAAAAAGAACAAAGCTGAAACCATCACACTACCTGACTTCAAAATGTACTACAAAGCCATAGTAACCAAAAAGGCATAATACTGACATAAAAACATAGACCAGTGGAACAGAATGGAGAGCCCAGAAATAAATTCACGCACCTACAGTGAACTGATTTTTGACAAATGTGTCAAGAATACACACTGGGGAAAAGATAGTCCCTTCAATAAATGGTGCTGGAAAAACCAGATATTCACATGCAGAAGAATGAGAGTAGACCCCTACTTTCTCATCATAAATAAAAATCAACGCAAAATGTAAAACTCAAAACTATGAAACTACTAGCAGAAAATATAGGGTAAATGCTTCATGACATTGGTACAAGGATTTTTAAAATAAGACCTCAAATGCATAGGCAACAAAAGCAAAAATAGACAAACGGGATTACATCAAACTAAAAAAGCTTCTGCACAGCAAACAAGAGAATGAAGAAACAAAATACAGAATGGAAGAAACTATTTACAAACTATACATACGATAAAGGGTTAATACCCAGAATACAAAAGGAACCCAACTCAACAGGAAAAAAAACAAAAAAACTAAGAATACTATTTGAAAATATGCAAAAGATCTTAATAGACATTTCTTCAAAAAATACATACAAAGGGCCATTAGGAAAATCATGAAAAAATGCTCAACATTATTAATTTTCAGGAAAATTCAAATCTAACCCACAATGAAGTACTACCTCATTTAGAATGACTGTTATCAAAAAGACAAATGAAAACAAGTATGGGCAATATTTGGAGAAATCAAATTGGCGGGATCATAAATTAGTACAGCCATTATGGAAAATAATATGGAGGTTCCTCAAAAAACTGAAAATAGAACTACCCTATGGTTCAGTAATTCCACTACTGGTTATATATCCAAAGGAAATAAAATCAGTGTGTCAAAGAGATATCTGCATCTCCATGTTTATTGTAGCACTACTTACAATAGCCAAGATATGGTGTCAACCTAAGTGTCTAACAACGGAGTAATGGATAAAGAAAATGTGGTAAATATACATAATGAAATGCTACTGGGTCATTAAAAAAGAATGAAATTCTGTCATTTGTGACAACATAGATGGATCTGGAGGACATCATGTTAAGTAAAATAAGCCAGACAGAGAAAGACAAATACCTCACGATCTCACCCATATGTGGATTAAGGGAAAAAAAAAAAAAGTTGATACCACAGAAGCCGAGAGTAGAAAGAACAGTGGTTACCAGAGACTGGGGAGAGACTGGGTACAAAGTTAAAAGTAGATAGGAGGAATAAATTCTTGCATTCTATTGCACAGCAGGGTGACTACGATTAACAGTAAGGTGTTGTATATTACAAAATACCAAGAAGAGAGGCTTTTGAATGTTCTCACCACAAAGAAATGATAAATATATGAGGTGATTTATATGCTAACTACCCTGGTCTGATCATTACATATCATATATATGTATCAAAACATCAAATTGTATACCACAATTATGTATAATTACAATGTGTCAATTAAAAATAAAAAAAATTCTACCTCAAACTGCCTCATATATGATTTGATGCCCAATTTAACGGCAAAGAGGAGGGGGACTTAAGTAAAAGGGAGAAAATTAGAGATGTCATCGAAGTTTTAAGATTGAATGTTTGTGCTAATATTTGTGACTGTAAAAGAAACATTAAACTCATAAGGAAACAATGTTTGAAAAAGAAAAGAAGGAAATTGAATCAAGTTGAGGCAGCACATACACAAGCATAAAATGCTCTGTGTTGTAGACATTTTAATCCGCTGCAATTGATTATATTTTCATTATAATTTAAAAGAATCTGGTATAATTAATGCCACATTTATTTATTTATATATTTATTTATTTGGAAGTAGTTACTTATCTAGTGCATTGTCTTTGAAGGTTGGCTTGTCTAGCCTTATTGTACAATTCAGAGATATAATGCTATTGTGAAATCATTTTGACCATTATTTGTGCTTTTCTGTTACTACCCTGTTTGAAGACTCTTGGAAAACGGATGGATTTTACTTTCACCTGATTGCACAGTATTGTAATTGCATTCAAAGTACAATGGTAATGTTCAATTCATTTATCCATTCATTTAACAAATATTTGTGAGTATCTATCGTATGCCACGGCTCTTCTAAGTACAGAAGATACAGTAATATGTAAAATAGAAAAGGTATTTACCCTCAAGAAACTGACATTCTAGTAGGAGTGCAGTAGGGATTTGGAGGGTTCAGATAATGAACAAATACATATTCGGTGAAAGCAGAAAATTCAGCAGAGAAATAGAGCAGAAAAAGCTAGAGATAGGGACAAGGAATATTAGAGAATATAAGAGAAATGAGCCACATATACAACTGGCAAAGAGCCCTGCAAACAGGCAACAGCAGATGCAAAGTAAAAAGGCAGAGGGGAGGAGAAGTGGGTATAGGGGTGAGATCATGTACTGACCTGTAACAAATGGAAAGGACTTTGTTTAAAAATATTTTCTTACATGAATCAAGTGAATGCATGGAAGGAAGGATGAAAGCTCATAAGGACTACAGAATCAGAAGAAATATTTCAAACTCATTTGAAGAGGTTATTGGTTTGTAGATAATAAGTTCACTTCAATATCACCTTGGTAAAGGCATCAACTATCTTTTAAATTTTGCTGCCAATAATTCTATAACTGTTCAATTTGCTTTGCTTTTGTTTTATGCTTATTTTGAGCAGAGATGACTCAAAGCATCAGGTATCAGAACTGAATCTAAACTGTGTGAATCTGTAAAACCTTGGGTGCACATTATCTAAACTTGCCTCCCTATAGGCAGAACTGTGACTTCTGTGATCTTCCCAGAGCTATTTTCTTCTGATCTGGGGCACACAAGTTAAAGGTCTAAACTCAAGTTAGGTCTCCATGGTTACAAGAGGACAAGCTGCCTTTTTGTGCCCAGAAGAACTGGAATTGTTTTTACCTAAAATTGAATAGCACTTGGGCTGCATTTGCAGCATGACAAACTCAACAGTGAATGACACATTTTTATTTCAATATAAACAGGATGCATTTAAATCACATTAAGAAAAAGATGAAAAGCAATAACATAGGCACTTACTATTCCAGTCCACACTGACACAGTGTTCAAGAACATGAACCCAAGAGGTCAAGTGTGCAATTTTGAATTCACTGAACACTACATTCAGAGTGAAAATCTCTTCCTAGAATTAGAGAAAGAATTAAGCTGAAATCAACCAATAATTTATGGAGCACAAAACATATTTTCCTGTATAATATTTATATAAACATGGAATTTGTACATTTTCCCAGTTTTGGGTTTCTATTCCTTAAATATATTTATGAATTCTCCAGGTTAAGTAAGAAACTCTACATTTATCCATTTTAAATGAATCTCTTTTCTTGTCAGTATTCTTATGATCAAAAACAATGCTTTAATTTAGAAGTTTCATTTTTATTATCTGAAAAGATTACTAAAATAATTTGGTGATTTTGAGTGTGGCTACAATTTTTTAGACTCTTCACATTTGAAGTAGAGCTGTTTCATCAATGCTTAGCCCAAGGATGGGCATCTGTGTCTGTTTGTGGATTGACCTGCTGGAGTAAGCCAGGGCACAGTGCTAGGCCTGACCAACAGGGGTGTCCAGATGTAAGAGAAATGAAACCAAATAAAAAAGGAGGACAATGGATTCAATATGGACAAATCACATATATATGAGCATACATAAAATGGACAAAAATAAAATTAAATGAACAGTGTGTTTGCCTTCCATCTTGTAGTCTTACAAAGTCATTCTGGTCACAGATGCAAGGCAGTCATCAGCCAAGCTGAACATCTAACAGTTTCCTAAGAAAGCCCATATCCAATGTTGTATAAAAATATTTGTATACCACGACCAAGTAGGAATTATCCTAGTTATGCAAGGCAGGTTCAATAATCAAAAATAAATCAATGTAATCCATCACATCAACAGGCTAACGAATAAAAAGTATATGATCAAACCAATAGAAGCAGAAAATACATTTGAAAAAATCCAGCACCCATTTGTGATTTTAAAAACATCTCTCAATAAACTAGTAATAGAGGAAATTTATTCAACTGGATAAAGAATGTCTACAAAAAAACCCTACAGCTGACATCATACTTATTGGTAAGAAGCTAGAAGCTTTCCCATTAATATCAGGAACAAGGTGAGGATGTCCCCTTGCACCACTCCTTTTCAACACTTTACTGGAAGTCCTAGCTAATGCAATAAGATAAGAAAAGGAAGTGAAAAGTACACAGATTGGGAAGGAAGAATTAAAACTGTCTTTCTTCATAGACAACTTTATTTTCTATGTAGAAAATCTCAAAGAATTGACAAAAAACTCCTGAAACTAATGAGCAATTATAGCAAGGTAGCAAGATACAAAATTAATACACAACAGTCAATTGCTTCCCTATATACCAGCAATGAACAAGTAGAATTTACAATTTTTTAAAAATACCATTTGCATTAGCAACTCCAAAAATAAATTTTTACTTAGGTAAAAATCTAACAAAATGCAATCAAGAGCTATATGAGGAAATCTACAAAACTCTAATGAAAGAAATCAAAGAACAAAACAAATAGAGAGATGTTCCATGATTATGGAAAGAAAGATTCAATATTGTCAAGATGTCGATTCCTCCCAAATTGATCTATATATTCAAAACAACCCCTATCAAAATCCTAGGAAGTTATTTTGTGGCTGACAAACTTATTCTAAAGTTTATATAAAGAGGCAAAAGGTCCAGAATAGGCAAAAAAGTATCAAAGGAAAAGAGCAGAGTTGGAGGACAGATAATACCTGCCTTCAAGATTAACTACAAAGCTATAGTAATCAATACAGTATGGTACTGATGAATGAATAGACAAATAGATCAATGAATCAGAATAGAGAGCCCAGAAACAGACACATATGTATAGCCAACTGCTCTCTGACAAAACATCAAAGGCAATACAATGGAGGAAAGATAGTTTTTTCAACAAATGATGCTGGGACAACTGGACATCCATATATAGTAAAAATGAATCTAGACACAAAACTTACACCCTTCACAAAAATTAACTCAAAATGTATCATAGACCTAAATGTAAAATGCAAAACCATAAAACCCCTATAAGATAACACAGGAGAAAATCTAGATAACCTTGGTTTGGCAATGACTTTTTAGATACAATGAAAAGTACAATCCATGAAAGAAATAATTGATAAACTGGAATAAATTAATGTTTAAAATTTCTGCTTTGTCAAAGACACTGTCAAAAGACTGAGAATACAAGCCACAGACTGGGATAAATATTTGCAAAAGGCATATCTCATAAAGGTCTATTACCCAAAATTTATAAAGAACTCTTAAAACTCAACAATAATAAAGTGAACAACTAGATTATAAAATGGGTCAAAAACCTTAACAAACACTTCACCATAGGAGATATTTGGATGACAAATAACAATATGAAAGAATGTTCCACATAATGTGTCAGGAAAATTCAAATTAAAACAACGAGATACCACTACACACCTATTAGAATGCTTAAAATCCAGAAAACTGGCAACACCAAATGCTGGCAAGGATGTGGAGCAATAGAAACTCTCATTGTTGGTGGGAATGCAAAATGATACAGCCACTTTGGAAGAAAGTTTGGCAGCTTCTGACTAAGCTAAACAAATTCCTACCATTCAATCCAGGTATGTGCTCCTTGGTATTTCCTCAAAGAAATTGAAAACATGGCTACACAAAAACATGCACACAGATGTTTATAATGGCTTTATTCATAATTGCCAAAACTTGGAAGCAACTATCCATTAGTAGTAGAATGAATAAATAAACTATAATATATCCAGACAATGGAATATTATTCAGGGCTAAAAGAAAGAAGAAAAGAGTTATCAAGTTATCATGAAAAGACATGGAGGAAACTTAATGCATATTACTAAGTTAAAGAAGCCAATATAAAAGGCTACATGCTATATGATTCCAATTATATGACATCTGGAAAAGGCAAAACTATGGAGACAGTAAAAAGATCAGTTGTTGCCAAAAGTTAAGGCAGAAGAAGGGATGAAAAGGTAGAGCACAGAGGATTTTTAGGGCAGTGAATTTATTCTTCTGTATAATACCATAATGTTGGATACATGATAAATTTGTCCAAACCCATGAAATGTACAACAACACCAGGAGTGAACTGTAATGTAAACTATGGACATTGGGTGGTGATGTGTCAATATATGCTCATCAATTGTGACAAATGTACCACTTTGGTGGGGGACATTGATGATTGAGGAAGCTATGCCTATGTGGAGGAAGGGGATATATGGGAAATACCCCTCTGTATCTTCTGCTCAATTTTCCTGTGAAACTAAAATTGCTCTAAAACATAAAATCTATTTTTAAAATGTAAACATTTCATGTAAAATTTCAGGGAAAACTGTCAGCCTCAGACACTACTGTAGAGACTGTGTGAAGGAACGTTTGCCAATAATCATAAAAATATCTTAATATTAATTAAAAGATGTTCATACATTTTGACCTAGAAATTCCAATTCAAAGAATATTTTTTTAAAATAGGTGTAGATGTAGGCAAGAAGTCATCTGGAAGATTTTTTTGTCCCAGGATTATTTATAACATAAAATATTGAAAATACCCTGAATGCCCCCAAATAGTGAATTAATCAAACAAATTATGCTAAATCATGCAATAGAATACTATGGAATACTATCAGGATGATATAGCAGAATGTTCCATGTGATTCCATTGTTGTTTAAAGAAATGGATGTCTATGTGCAGAAAAAAATACTAATGATTTGTATGCCAAAATGTTATTACTAACAGTTGCCATAGGATGGTAGCATTATGGAATTTTAAATGTTTTCTTTAAGTTTAATGTTTTCCAGATTTTCCAGAATGAAAATATACTTCCTTAAAAAAAAGGTAAATATAAATCTTGTCACATATTTCCACATTAAGTTACATCCACATATTTGTATTTTATTAAATATCATCTCTTCATTCCCACTTGATTATAAAGTCAATAAGAAAGGAGGCCACGTCTGCATTTTATTGCTGCAGTCCTAAGATATGGCATGGAATATTGTAGCCATTCAATAAATACTTGTGGAAAAATAACTGACTAAATGAATAATTTCAAGAATCAACAGATGAAGGATTGATGCCTCATGTTTTACGGACCCAGCATATAGTCTACAGATTAATTTTCCTTAAGCAGATTTCACTGTATCACTACCATGTAACGAATTATCCCCCAACATATATCTATTACCAGCTGGTTGAATTCTAACACCTATATCCTGGAATTCAAATCTCTAAACCTCAATTTCCTCACAAGTAAGCATGGTAGATACCCTCCCTGGTGTTGGATTGGAAGTAGAGGTAATATGGGTAAAAACACCTTACATGTATCTGACCTAAAGAAATGATCATTATTGGTGTTGTTATTATCCACCACCTGTATCTAATCTAGTCTCTCAGTTTTATAGCCCACTTCTCATCTAACCATATCCTGTTTCAGTCAAATGACACCAATCACTTTTTACTAAAATAAACTATAGAAATTTCCATAAATTCAATGATTCAAATGTCACCTTTCCAATATTTGAAAATCTGAATATCACATATACATACTATTTTTTACTTTTTAAAATATGACTTAAGTTGATTTTGTTTCTTAGATTGATTCTTAGCAACAATATCAATGAAATCACGGGTTTGATTGTTTTCTAATATAAATTATGTAATTAATTCATAAATACATACACACATTTCTTCTTTGTTCAAACCAAAACTATCTTGTATTCACAAGTAGTACATGTACCATACTTTGAGAGACACTGCCCTGTATTATACAGGTAATTGGTACTATGGAGTTATCCTGTGGATTCAAATCCTAAGTTCAAATATGGCTCAGAGTTTACTTAACTTTTCTGTGTTTCAGTTTCTTTGTTGATGCTTGAAATTAAGGTTAAGAGAAAAAAAGAGTAGTTTAAAAATATTTTTATTCTTGTTCAATAGAAAGGTTTAAAAACAATGACTAATTTGGTAAAAGTGATTATTCCTGGTACCCACATTGCAGCTCTAAATACTATTTTACATTATACCAATCCAGGTTTCCTTGAAGAAATAGCTGATTCCAGTTCTGAAGTAGGAAATAAATGATGAGCCCCAAAAGTAGAGAAGCCATCCAAGGCTACTAGAATCATATCAGAAAGAACCAACTTGAATAGGTTTCCACTTTCTAAACATGGGACAATTTAAGTGCCACTAAGAATAAGTTAACTATAATGAATTGAAACTCATCAATATGTTTACATCCATGAGTACATAATGATACTACAAAAGGAAAATTCATTGATTACCTTTGGTGAATGCTAGAAAATTATCTCATAATTTTGAAAACTGATAAATAGATGTAAAGAATCAAACATTTATCCTGCCTTTCCAATACTAATTAATATTTCTAGATGACCACATAGTTAATGAGGAAAATGCCTATTTAGTGAAGTGATTCAGCTAACAAATGTAAGAAAATAATCACAGAATTCTGTGTTCATTTGTGAAACGAGGATTCAAGGGTAAATTTAAGGTTTGTGGACTGAGTATGAAGTAGTCATTGACTGAAACGGAAAAAAAAATCATTGATTGTGACTTAGGCCGTGTCACTTAACCATCTGAGACATAGCTTCTCCACTGCCAAGTTGAGAATCATAAACCCTACACCAAGATTTAAATATTGTGACAATTAAAAGAGACAAAATATAGGAAAACATATTTAGCATAAGGTTCTAAACAAGCTTAACACATTTCTAAGAACTTATATTTCTTTGAGTCCTCCAAAGTCTTTCTATATACCTATCTTATAGCAGTAATATTCTTATGTTCTAATTATGTGCACATTCTTTTTATTTATCCCTCTCCACCTCCTACGTTTTGAAATCCCCAAAGGAATTAAACATATTTTGCTGATTTTATATGCCCTGTTTTGTAGATTTTAGGATTTGAAAATATCTGGCAAACAAGCAGGCTCATTCTCCTGCGTATCTGTCGTACTTTTATCAGTCTTTTCCAATGGGGCTGGGGTGCAGATTTAATGTTTTTATAACACATCCTTCTATTCAGACATTGCTCTGACCTGGCTCCTGAGAAAGACACCTGTTTGTAACAATGTACTAGCACCTTAATGGCGCCAAGCAGACATTTATTGAATCAATGAATACAAAGTATACCAAGCTCAGGCGAAGACCTGGTAGGCTAAGCATGAGTTTTATTACAAGCATTTTACAAGCTTTTTTGTTTACTGAAAGGTTTTGCTCACTCCATAGATCTCAGATGTTTCTGGTAAGTGCAAGTATGAATATTAGATTTGGGAAATATTAATATAATTGGGGCATGATAAAAAAAAATAATTGGGGCATGATAGCCATAATGCTAAAAGGTGTAACTTTCTCTTTCAGGCTTTATTTAAAAAGTTACAATTCTACCATTAATCATTATGATAAAGCCTGATTTACTATGGAAGGACAGTCAAAGTATTGGAAAAATGACACAAAGAAATTAAGTGCAAGTACATCCAAGGCAAGTTTTTGGCACAGCTGCCATTATATGATGATATGATTTGATTCCACCTTCACAAAGAAGTCAGTAGAAATGCAATTATTTACAGTAATTTTCAGTAACTTTTTTTACAGAAAAAAAAACTTTAATCTTTCACATCTAATGAGCTAAATTACATTTCTGGCCCTAGGAGATTTTTTTTTTTTTTTTTGGCCAATTCCTACATCACAAAGTCAAACTCCATCTCTGTATCCCACACACACCTGCCCCCTGGAGAATATTTCCAGACTATCACTGGGAGCCATTCTCTAAAAGCATTATCTCCCAAGGACATCAGAACTTAAATCTAAAATTTAAAATTTATTCAGATTCAACTAGTACAGAATTTATATTAATTTATATAAGCCATTTCAATACTTTTGGAGAAAAATATCCATTAGTATACTTATAAGATTAAATAATTTCAAAAAATGTTTTACCTAGCCATATTAACAATTTGAAAATAATATTGTTTATGTATAATATTGTTATAAAACATATGTATATGTTTATACTTATATATTTTTCTGGTATAGTTTTACTGAAAACTGTTTATGTAAAAAGCATTAACACTAAACTACAAACTCAATGTTCTCATCTATAAAGCATGCATAGTAATAACACAGAACTTTCATTATGTCTTTTACAAAATAAGTGTTAGTGAGGATGTGGAAAAATTTGAATTGTTATAGATTTCTGATCAGAATGTAAAATGGTGCAGTTGCTTTAAAAAGTAACTTGGCAGTTCCCAAAAAAATTACTTGTAGAGTTACCATATTACCCAGAAATTATACTCCTAAGTATATATCCAAGTGAATTGAAAGGATATTGAACACACAAAAAGTTGTACATGAATGTTCATAGAAACATTATTCATAATAGGCAAAGGAAGAAACAACCCAAATCTCTATCAACTAAAGAATGGATAAACAAAATGTTTTATCATACAATGCAATATTACTCAGCCATAAAAAATAATGAGGTATTGGTTCATGCTACAACATGGATGAATCTTGAAAATGTTATGCTGTATAAAAGAAACCAGGCATAAAAGGCCACATATCATGATTCCATTTATATGAAATTTTCAGAATAGGCAAATCCATAGAGACAAAATGTAAATTGGCAGTTGCCAGAGGCTGTGGGGAGCAGAAAATATGAAATGACCGCTAAGGGTATGGGGCTTTATGGAGGGTTATGAAATATCGTGGAATTAGATAGTGGCAATGGTTAGAAAACTTTGTAAGTACACCCAAAAATAATGAATTGTACTTTTTTAGAAATGGGAATATTATATATGAATTACATCTTACTGAAAAAAAGATTCAGTGGGAGAAATAGGCGTCTAATTACTATTGATACAATTGTTCTATTTCATATAATGCATCAAAACATTTTTTTAGCCAGATTATGCTGGCTAGTATAAAATTTTCTTTGATTAACAACATATTCTAAGCCAAAAGAGAGTTATTGCCTAATTCAAATATTATTAGTATGGATTTTGCTTTTCTGTTTCTACATAAGAAAAATAGAAACATTCTGCATTGGAAAATCCTTCCATCTGAGCAGAAATCTGCCTTATCTTTTCCATACCAATTTCTAAGCTTAGGTAATTTCAAACAGAACTTTAAGAAATTCTATTCTTTAGGTTCACATTTTTTAAATTGACATTTAAATAAATGAGAAATATGTACTGTAATCTGTAAGACAATACAAATGTTCATTATCAAATATTCTCCAATACTGTAGGCTTGCCATATAAATGCAATAAAAGGTATACTTTATACTAGTCTATTAACACTATTCAAATATATTAACAAAAAATATGCTAATAACAAAATAGGAACCATAAGGTAAATTGTTACAAATTAAATTTTAATTCCTTCTTATAATGGACAAAATGCTAATTTTAAATTGGTATTACTTAAAAATATACATACACATTTACAGACTTACATGTATTTAAAGAGATATGAATCTTGATACTAGGTACAAAGCAACAACTCAGTGGTTATACAAAATCTACCTATGATTTATTCTTTCAAATAAATTTCTTTAAAATAACCAGAATTTTGTTGTGACTATTAGGGCTTATTATTTAATTTCTTTTATTATCCTTTTCCTAAATCTACTGCCTTTATGGCTGTCTTTGAGATATATCAAGGTCAAAACACACAGGCATTTAACTTATAAAACATAAAAATACATTTACTTGGGATGGGGGCTATGTGAAATTGTGTTATTCTTTAGTTTGTCTTTATAATCACTGAGAATCTGATGCCAACAGGAAATGGATGCAATCAAATAAAAAGAGTCTATGGTCAATATTAAATCAGGGCTACATGAAGAAATTGCTAATTCAAGACTAGGATAGGAATTACACAAAATGAGCCCGGAATCATCTTGTAGTGCCAAAAAGTAATATTCAAACACACATACATGCACACACAAAAATGCATGCATGGGGTGTGTCAAAGTTTTTAAAATGATACAGGAGCCTACTGAAAGAGCTCCCAATGTCCTAAGCTGGAACAATTAGAACAACAAAATATATAAAGTAGTATTTGATTATAGTCCAAAGCATAACAAAAAAGTCCATGAGACCACACTAATAAAAGTCAATGTTTTAATAAAGAAATAAATGGAGAAAATAGACAAACCCTCTAAGCAGAACAATTCCAAGTAATCTATGCAGATACTTCAACTCAAGGAAGTGGAGTATAATTCCCCATTCCTTAAATATGGGCTATGTGTAATTACTTCTTTCCAAAGACTATAATATGGAATGGGGGGTAAAGAGTAACTTTATAGTGAAGAAATCTCACAAACACTATCTCAACCAGGTGATCAAGGTTAACATCCACAGTGACAAGTCATGATCTTAATATGTAGCCCTGATACAATGTGATGAGAATGGCATTTTACTTCTGAGGTCTTGCTCCCAAACATCCTTAACTCCAGTGTCACTGGGAGTTGGAGAGTAGATTCAGAAATATTCCAGATGAGGAAGATTCTCCAAAATACCTGACCAGTATTCCTCAAAACACCAGGAAAGTCTGAGAACCTGTCACAGTGTAAAGAGTCAGAGGATCCTAAGGCTACTAAATGTAATATGGTACGCAAGATGGGATCCTGGAACAGAAAGAGGACAATAGGTAAAAACTCAGGGAAAGCTGAAAAAGTATGGACTTTAGTTATAATAATGTATCAATACTGGTTTATTAATTGTGATGAATGTACCATATTAGTGGCAGGTGCTAATAATTACAAAAACTTGGACATTGGGCATATGAGAACTCTATAGTCTCTTTATAATTTTTCTGTATATCTAAAACAAGTATGAAATAAAGTTGTACTTTAAAAGTAGAGTCTATGCAGGTTGGTCTAAAGCTCAAGGAGAAAAGAATGGAAACCTCAATATTTTCTCCCACCACTCACAGAGAAGTAAATGATATATTTCATGTCTCATGGAAATGGGTTGCAGCATCTTCTTAAACATCTTGGAGTGAAAAAAAATGAGGAATTTTTTCAAGCAAAAGTCAGACAAAAAAATTATCTAAGAAGATACAGATGAAAGGAAAATGTGACCAACTTGGAATTTTCATAAATTTGCTCAAGTATTCCAAACAAAAAAAGAAACACTTTAGTATCAAACATTGTACATTGTGATACAATTTTCCACACCTATTACATGGCAGAGTAGTACACTCAAAACGGTGCATATTGTAATTCATAGGAAATTCAAGGGATTTTTTTCAAAGGCATTTTTAATCTGAAATTTTCTCCTAATTCACTGACTTTGAACTTTTTTTTTAACCTGGATCTTTCCTCATCAGATTAAGGCCAGTGGCCCTATAAACAGCAGTTTGATGGGGAGGATATAGTTTGTTTAAAATGCAGATTGCAGCTTGGCCCCATCTTCACAAAAACCTCATTTGTTTTATCTCATAAAAATATACATTTGTGCACTTACAGTCCTGCTTTTCCAGAAATGGTGTAATGGGGAGTAATGGACTGATATGAACCTCTTAAAGTACAATAATTGTATATTTAATTGGACCTTCTAGGACTCCATATTTTTATTTAATTTGATAAAACATAGAAGCCAATGATAGAGACATTTGAGAGAATGAATTTCTTTCCAATTTTAAAGATAATAGCAAGGATCTGCAAATATAGCTTTATAGTTCTTAAAGTCTAAAAAAATGTGCTAAATAGGTCTTATAAAACACCTACCAAAATTAATCCATGGCCTTTGGACCTCAGGTAGAAGTCTGGTAAGGGAGGATATATAGACTTGGAAGTTGTATAGACCTGGAAACCATTTGCTGTGTAATATTTGCAAGCTACTTAAACTCTTTGAGCTTCATTTTTCTCATATGTAATATAGGAATAATAATATGTAAATCATAGAGATTCTTCAGATTATTCATTGAAATATTATGTGGAAAGCATCTGATACATTTTTGGGCAAATACTTGGCACTAGTAGCCAGGAACATATTAGATCCAATCATTTATAGCATTAGATTTGGGAATAGTAGCCCACACAAGTTAAAATTTGTTAAAATATTAAATGTCGTGAACAAAAACTGAAAGTAACCATAAGCCACTACATTCCACAGATGGAGACACTGAATTCTAAACAAGTTAAATAATGTGTCCTAAGACATAGATTTTGTTAGTGCTGGTTTCAGGCCAACCAGAAACCTAGACAGCCAGGCTGGTGACATGCACCCTACAGCATATCAGCCCAGGAATGTTTCCTACTATTTTCAGAGTAACCAAAGGTCACCCCTGAACTGAAAGTCACATTTCTGGTCAGTGTAACTATTTAAATAAACTTTTCAGGAAGTTGCAGAAGGCAAGAAAGCTGCCTAAATGCATCCATTTTTTAAAAGGCAGATTTTTTTATCAAACTGTTATATTACAAGGTTTTATCTTCTCATTTTAGAATCTCTTGGTAATGCAAATTACCATTTAAATTCAAGCTTAAATTTTACCCAAAACAGTAGGTGGTATAGCTAATCCTTACTAAAGCTGATGAATATTCATTTTTCCTGTCCAGGATATTATAGTGGATTCAACTTGCAGAAACCCCCTTAGGATATGGTAGTAATTATATTACTGGGCTGCTTCAACAAACAGGAAGAAGGCAATTGCTAAACTCTCTAGGGAATTATTGGGAAAATTATCCCCAGTGACACCAGCAACTCTTCATTGTGCTTAAAATTTCTTTAGTTTTTAGACAGAATACTTTTTAATATATCAAATATAAAAATATCTAAAGATTTGGACATCATCTACATAGATAGTTAAATATAATTCAGTAATTGGAAGGGATGAATTTTCTAACACATCTTGATTGACATATGTCAATAGAAACTTCCCTTTCCTACTATAAAAGTTTCTTTTCCCAGGATAACTGAGCAAAGACAATAAGCAATGCAGATACTAAGCTAATAAAAGTGAGTAGCATAAAGCAGAGGTCCCCAACCTTTTTGGCACCAGGGACAAGTTTCATGGAAGACAATTTTTCCACAGACTGAGGTGGGGGGATGGTTTCAGGATGATTCAAGCACATTTCATTTATTGTGCAGTCAAACCTCTCTGCTAATGATAATCCTTATTTGCAGCCACTCCCCAGCACTAACATCACTGCCTCAGCTCCACCTCAGATCATCAGGCATTAGATTCTCATAAGAAGCACATAACCTAGATCCCTCACATGTGCAGTTCACAGTAGGGTTCGCACTCCTATAAGAATCTAATGCCACTGATCTGACAAGAGGCAGAGCTTATGCAGTGATGTGAGTGATGGGGAGCGGCTGTAAATACAGATGAAGCCTCGCTTATCACCCACCGCTCACCTCCTGCTGTGTGGCTTGGTTTCTAACAGGCCACAGACCAGTACCGATCAGCTCAGCGGCCTGGGGGTTGGGGACCACAGGGATAAACGATTTCAGACAAACATGTTACATGGACTCTATGGAATGTGACTGGATATTGAAGTACCCAGGCTCCTGACAAGTGCACTCATAAATATCTAAACCCTCTGGCCTTTAGGATCTCATCCAATTACGTGGCTTTAAATATTATCAGAATACTGATGACTCTCCAATTTATATCTCCTACCTTAACCTCTTCCCTTACTTCCAGTCTTATATATCAAACTTCCACCCTGATCTCCATTTGAATATTTAATAGATATTTCAAAATGAACCTGAAAAAGACAGACAGGGAGAGATAGCAAGAAAGAAAGAAAGAGAGAGAGAGCTGTCTAGGTTTTCTGAAAACAAAAACAAACCATCACACCTCTGTAAGTCTTTCTCATCTCAGTAAATACCTCCACTATCTACTAGATTATTTAAACCAAAAGCCTGGGTTATACTTTTGAGTCCTCTCTTTCTCTCACATGTACATGTCTCTGCATTTTTTAACCTGCTCTACTTTTTTAAAAAAATTTTTACTGTGTAAATGTTATTTTCTTTTTTTTTATTTCAAAGTATTATGGGGGTACAAATGTTTTGGGTTACATGGATCAATTTTGTAACACTCGATTCAGTGTTAAAAGTGTGCCTGTCATCCAGATAGTGTTCATTGTACCCATTAGGTAGGTTTTCACCCATTACCTCTTCCCTCCTCTCCCCTGCTTGATTTCCTTTGAGATTTACTTCCCTTTAAGCACATGTGTGCTCATCAGTTAGTTCCAGTTTAATAGTGAGTACATGTGGTTTTTGTTTTTCCATTCTTTAGATACTTTATTTAGGATAATGATCTCCAGTTCCATCCAAATTGTTGCAAAAGGCATTAGGTCACCCTTCTTAATGGCTGAGTAGTACTCCATGGTATACATATACCACATTTTGTTAATTCACTCATGAATTGATGGGCATTTGGGTTGATTCCACATCTTTGCAATTATGAATTGTGCTAACAATAAACATTCGAGTGTGCAGGTTTCTTTTTGATAAAATGACTTTTCCTTGGAGTAAATACCCAGTAGTGGGATTGCTGGATCAAATGGTAAGTCAACTTTTAGTTGTTTGAGGAACCTCCATGCTGTTTTCCATAGGGGTTGTATTAATTTGTAGTCCCCCCAGCAGTGTAGAAGTGTTCCTTTCTCTCTGCATCCACTCCAGCATCTACTGTTTTGGGACTTTTTAATAAAAGCCATTCTGACTGGGGTAAGGTGATATCTCATTGTGGCTTTGATTTGCATTTCCCTGATGATTAGTGACATTGAGCATTGCCTGCTCTACTTTTAAAATATATCCCTGTCAATGGAAAAAAAAACCCAAACTCTGTAAAATAATTTAAACAGGTTTACCCTGAGCCAAATATGTGCAACCATGACCCAGAGAGCCACACCCAAGAAGCCTTAATCAAGAGATCTTACTGTAGTTGGGTTACAGTTTGATTTTATACATTTCAGGGAGACAGGAATTACACATAAAGTCATAAATCAAAACATGGAAGGCATACATTGGTTTGGCCCAAAAAATCAGGACATCTCAAAGCCAGGCACTACAGGTTGTTAATATAAGTGGGTTTAAAGATTCTTTGATTTGTAATTGGTTAATGAAATAAATTGATGACCTGCAGGTGCAGTTTAAGCTTTGTCTTGTATAGTCTTAGGCCTGTTAATGAGTTACAAAGGATATCTCCAAGAAAGGAAGGGAGCGTGACAAGGCATGTCTGACCTCCCTTCTCATGGCCAGCAACTTAGCTTTAAGGTATTTCTGGGGTCCCCTGGGCCAAGAGAGGATCCATTCAGTCATCTGGTGGGGGAGCTTAAGATTTTAATTTAGTTCACATCCCTAATCCACCACTTCTTATTCTCTCTGCCCTGGCCCAAGCCATTACCAGTGCTCACTTAAACTCCTACAACAGCCTCTTTCTTGTGCCCAGCGTCCTCTCTAATCCATTTGCAACACAGCACGTTGATCCTTAGATTTGGCATTTTCCTGTTTATGAGGTTCCCATGGCTTCATATTGTAAGTAGAATAAAATAAATTTCTTTAACTTACAAGGCCAGTGAGAGGGCCCCTACCCATCTCTGTGAGCTCATGTTCACACATTTATTACTCTATGAAGTCTAACCACACTGGCCTCCTTTCTGTACCTCACATTTCCTTTTAAAGAGCCCTTGTACTTTCTGCTTCTTCTGCACAAATAACTCTACCACTGGACTTTCAAAATCCTGCTTCCTTTGGATTATTTATATCTTGGCTTAAATATCATCTCCACAGAGTGATTTATGGAATTAATGTCTAGCTCTAAATGGAAGCTGAGGAGGAAAAGATTAATTTTTAGGAGGGAAAAAATAGGTAAGTTCAATGGGAGCCCTCCTCCCCTACCAATGGGTAAAGGAAAAATGGTTGTAGTAAACCCTATTGCAGGGAGAAGGGTTTCTTCTCCACTCTTCATGTTTCATTCTGTTGAAACTCCTCTAACCCTCCTGGCCTCATTCCAAGTCCCTTAACCTAGTTATCCCCAAGAGACAAGGATCAACTTAATTGGTTAAACTGGGCATGTGTACCCTTGTCCCTTTCTCTTCCCCCAAGAAGCACTACTCTGCTGGACCCACCTTGCTATACATTTTACAGAGATAGTCTCTGCCCTTGAATTGAATAGGTAAATCTGCCTACATCCTTCTTAGCTAGAGATATAAGCCATATTCTTTTTGGTTTGTTTTGTTTTGTTGCGATGGAGTCTGGCTCCATTTCCCAAGCTAGAGTACAGTGGCACAATCATAGCTCTCTGTAACCTGGAACTCCTGGGCCCAAGCGATCCTCCTGCCTCAGCCTCCAGAGTAGCTGGGATTACAGGCACGTGTCACCACATTTGGCTAATTCTTTTTTTTTTTTAATTGTAGAGACAGAGGCTCACTATGTTGCCCAGGCTGGTCTCAAGCAATCCTCCCACTTTGGCCTTCCAAAGTGCTGGGATAAAAGGCATGAGCCACCCCACTTGGCCACAGACATATTCTTACTATTTACTTCATCTGTACAAAAGGTTACATTTTGGTCCATATTTGCCTTATGACACTCTATATATCTTTTAATTCCTCCAATCCTCAGGTGGAGAAGAAGAATGGTGTTTGTCAGAACCTCTTAAATCCCAAAAGAAGCAACGTTCTTTCAGCATGCATAATTATAATAAAGTGAACCACAGTGGCTTGGAGCTAAAATCTGAAAGGAAGCTTTGGTCTGAGATGGAACTAAGCAGTTGTGCTTCCAGTAAAGGACTTCCACTTCCTAATTAGAAGAAAAATTAATAATGACCACCTGATTTAAAGAATTTTTTGTATAAGACATGTACTTATAACATGTACAATGGCCCAATAATTATTTGTTGAAGTACTGCACAAATAAATGAATGATGTTCTTTCTTTCCCTCAGGTAGCACAAGATGCACATGATTCAACACCAACAGGAATACAGTTTATTTGTCCTCAAAGATACAAGCACACCAGTAAAGAGTCCATATCCGTATGTAGGAAGAGTGGCCAAGGTGAAGAGGATGAAGGACTATAGCAACTGCTTTAGCAGACAAAATTTCCAGACAAAGCTGGCAGATGGATTCTTTCAGAAATAGAAATTATTATACTTAGGTAAATTAGGAAAGGCTGAGGGTTCACACAGCAAGCTAGCAGTGAAGAGGTATGTGAGAACATGGGGAAAATGACAATTTGGGAGAAATCAACAGGAAATAAAAAATGTCTTATTAGTGTATCCTCCAAACCTGGAGAAATACTTCTCCCAACAACTTCCTTTTAAACCGCTGCACCTATTGAATTATATTTTACTAATTGCCTTTTTGTTGTTGTTGTTCCTGGTCTCCTTGAGGCTGGAAGTTTGAAAAGTAAAAATTACCCAATAGTGTTAAAAGTATTTTCTTGAAATTTTATTTAAACTCCACAAAATAGTAAGTCTAACAATGGAGAAAATTAAAACAACAGAAAGTGGGTTCTTCATGTTTTTATTCAATTATTTAGCTAGCTTCTTGCATTAAACAATGATTCCATAAAAGTGGCAAACACTTACTTCGCTATTTTCCAGGAGGTATTTAAAAGTTCCCATGACTCTTTTCTGAGCACAAACACTAGCCTCGTGGGAAGAGTCTAATTCACAGCTGTTCAGTATCACATTATCATGGCTTGTTACGCAGTTGCCTGGATTGTCTCTTTGAAGATCAATTTCCTAGTGAGCAATCAGATCAAGAGTAGTCAATCTAATTCAGTCACTTTAATGACCAGCTAACTGGAATAGTGCTGGTAATTTTCGTGATTAAAATGACAAATTCAATTCAATTGCGCAAAATTGATATATCTCAGCTCTTGGCTGTGATGTCAACACACAAACAAAACCCCTCTGAGCCTGACCAAAGCACTTTGTGGACATGGTCCATAACTGCCTTCTCTTGCCATTGCATTGCATGGTTGGGATCTATCACTTCAGACAGCCCATCATAATGATAAATTTTTTCTTATTCCTTACACAACATTTTCTTAGTGAAAAATGAATTAAATTGTACCCTACCTCAATCATATTGAATTCAGAGGTGAAGTTCTGACAATATAATTAAAGTAATCACAATCACTTATTACTCTGGTTGGAAAAGTTCCTTTGTTTGCAAAACAAACATAATGCCACATAATTTGTGATTTTGGAGAACATTTTAGAAAAAAGAAATCTGGAGCACCTGTGTTGTCAAGGCTCAGGATAACTGCCAGTAGCATTTTAAATGCTGCCTTTACCTGTTTTGTGCAACAGCTGAGTCTTACCATCTGGGCCAGGCTGAAATTTCTAGGAGTTCAGCCAAATTGTCAGAATAGCTTCCTTTTGCTGGTCCTTCAAGAAATGGGCTGCTTGGAAAAACTAAAAACACATTTGACATCAGAAAGCCTTCTCCAAATGCATGAAGCCTGAGTGTCATAAAATGATGGAAAGACTATTAGGCTTAATGATTAGGCTTAATCATTTCTAGTGTAGCACCATATTAGAATTGGGGATTAAGCCAACAGAGCATGTTTGTTTAGAATTGTGATAATTGCCGAGTGCAGAGCAGTATAAAATCATTCCTCAAAATGCAACATTGCATTTTCCTAACGGACAACTAAATAAATAAACATGTTGTGAATGTTTCAACAAGTCAAGCAACAGAACACTTTAGAGCAAAAATAATATATACTCTCAGATCATAAACTGTTTGTATGAAACATTTTAGATGCCAATGAAATTTAACTGCCCTTAACCCATTTTATCCTCAGAGACTATAGATATTTTAAATTCAGAGACTTTAACTCTTAACCTTTAACTTCAATTGATTGTTGATTAAAATGAAAAAAAAATCCCATCAGAAGATTATTGCTGGTAGAATGGGCAACATTTTTTAATGTATAATTTTCAAACAGTGAAATACATAGATCTTAAGAGGAATATTTTAATGCATTTGACAACTGCATGCATCTATGTACCCCACATATTTACCAAGATATAAAATACTCCCATCGACCCAACAAGTTCCCTCTCCAAGCTATTCCTGGTCAATCTCCACTCCACTATTCTGATTTCTTACACCAGATTTACCTGTTAGAAAATTTCATATAAAAGGAATTATACAGTTTGTACTTTTTGTGTGTCTACCTTATTGTTTTAAGTTGCTTCTACATCATTGCATGTTAAAATATTATTTCATTTTTCTTTACTTTTGATAAAATCTAATATATAGTTTTTATTGTTTATGACTTTTGATTCCTAAAAAATATTTGCCTACTCCAAACCCGGGAAGATATTTTCCCTTTTTTTTTTCCCCCTAGAAGCTTTATAAATTACAGCCTTTATGCTTGGGCCTATAATTTATTTTAAATTAATTTTTGTGTATGGTTTGACGTGTAGCTTGAGGTTCTTTTTGTCTCTTTTTCCTGAAATATTTAATAGAATCTACCAGGGAATCCATCTGGCCTGAAGGTTTCCTTTGGGAAAATTTTTAATCATAAATACAATTTCTTCAAAAATATGAAACTATTCTATTTTTTTTTATTTTTTCTTGTTTCAATTATGTGATTGTTCATTTCATCTGAATTACCAAATTTATTGGCATAAATTCCCATAATAATCTCTATTAAGTATTTTATAACTTTAAAGATCTCTAGTAGTTCTCCCTTTTTCATTTCTGATATTTATCTTTTGTGTATTCTTTTTTTCTTGATCATTCTAGTGTTTATAAATTTTTTTAAAGTTTTCAAGCAAACTACTTTATATTTCATTTATTTATTCTATCGTTTCTTTGTTTTCTAGTTCATTGATCTTCACTTTTATCTTTATTATTTCTTTAATTTTACTTTGTTTTTAATTTGCCCTTTTTCCTTTAGCTTCTAACGCTAGATCACTGACTTTAAAACTTTATGATACAACATATAAAGATATAAATTTTCTCCTAAGCACTTCTTTGCATCACACAAATTTTCATGTTTTCATTATCATTAATTCAAAATATTATTAATTTCACTTGTTATATCAGCTTTCACCTCCTGGTTATTTAGAAGGGTATTTTTAAATTTTCAAATATTTGGAGATTTTCTAGATACATTTTTATTATTGACTTTTAATTTAATGCAATTGTAGTCATAGAACATACTCTAAGATTTCATTCTTTTGAAATTTATTGAGGCATTTTATGATCTAGCATATGGTCCATCATGGGGAATGTTCCATATACACTTGAAAAAAAAATGTGAATTCTACAGTTTTAGGATGGATTGTTTTAAATATGTCAATTAAGTTAAGTTAGTTGATAGCATTTTTCAGATCTTCTATATCCTTACTGATTTTTTTTTCCTATTTTTTTCTTTAAATACTGAAAGAAGAATGCTCAAATCTCCAAAAATGATTCTGGATTTGTCTATTACTGTCTTTAATTTTGTTATTTTTTGCATTATAATTTTTAGTCACATTATTACATGCATATATAAGATTATTAAGTCTCTTTGATGCACTGATCCTTTCATCATAATGCAATGTCCCTCTTTATCTCTGATAATATTATTTCTTTAAAGTCAATTTTGATATTATCTGTATGGCCACTCCAGCTTTCCTATAGTTGGTGTTTGTATACTGTTTTAATCTCTTTACTTTTAAACTATCAGTGACATTTTATTAAAACGCATGTCTTGTATGTGGCATATAATTGGTTCTTGCTTTTAATCAAATCCAGTATTTGGTTTGCAGTTTTCCAATTCTCTGCTATTCTGTGGCAGGCCTCAAAGAGGCACCCTATGAATGCATAGCTTGACTATTTGGCCCTCTTCTTTGATTCCCCGCCCTGCAAAGCACAGCTACATCTGCAACTTCAACCTTCAATCACTGCCTCCTGAGCTCAGTGAGACTGCCATACTCTGTTTGGAATTCACTGCCCTGTGCTATTGTCCAGAAAGTGCTTCTAGGCAGAAAGCCAGGGAGTTTCTGTGGTTCACCTCATTTGTCTTTGTTCTCTCAGGGATTATAATCCTACAACAACTTCTGTTCCATAGCCAACAGTTAGTTTGGGTGCTTTGTCTATAATAGATACTTCATGATTGGGGCAAGCAAAATTTGTAAGCAGCAATTTTAGTACATACTTTCCTTGTGTGCATTTAATACTTTTCTTGTAAGCATTCACAAGCAGGTGAAGGCATTGTAGAGCTAGAAGCTTATACTATTTAGAGTGGGGTCTCTTTAAGAAAAAGAATACAAAATTAAGATTAGGTGTGAATGTGAATATTTATCTAGAGAAAAGAAATCACAGCAAATCACAGTTTTTAAAATTTGGCAAGTACAAAAAAAATCAGAAAATAACACAAGTATCACAAAAAGCAGAAAATAACCTACTGATTTTATTAATTAAATGCCTATCTGTTGTAATACTTTTTTATCCTAAATTTTTGGCCACAATCTCTTTTATCATATCTTCATAGATCAATAATTTTATGCTATAATTTGCCTTACAGAGAATGGCATGGTTGGTTAAAATTTATTTTATTAACAACAAATTAATTTCTTTTAACTTTATAGTATGTCATTGGTACTTTCACTATTCAGATTGTAGTCACATTTATGGAAAAATCATAGATTTTTTTAAAATATATGAGGTATAATATTTTTGGGCATTTCAAGTTTACCTATGCAATGACTAATGTGATCATATTAGCAAGAAATTTATAATTTTCTAACTTTTTTTCCTAATGTATGTCTTCACTCCCCATGTTTAAATGCATAAATAAATAATAAAATAGCCTATTTTTTTTGCTATTCAAACTTTATCTCTCCCCTTATTAAATTACTGCCTTTGATGATAAATGACAATTTGTCAAAATTTGTTTCTGATGTCAGAATAATTTCCTAATATTTCATCCTTGACTTTATCATTTTGTTTAGATTCAACTAATTTTTACTTAATACCTTGAAATTCTTTTGACTAAAGATAAATATATAAAGTAAGATACCTTTTATATACATAAAAATCAGAAGCCTATAATATCTGTTTTTTTAAAGGGTTCTAAAATGTCTTTGTAATGTGTAGTTTAAAATTAAGTACTTGAATTTTATCAACTTTTTGAATGAACTGCTTGCATTTTATTGATGTTCCATGTGTTGAAATATACTTTTGAGTCTTTAAAATGTTGCTGTAGCAATGTTCCAGGACTTGCACAGTTTTACAATGGACAGATCATCTCACTGCACATAATAACTTTAAAAAAGTTGGCATGGAATCAAACAACCCCATTAAAAAGTGGGCAAAGGACATGAACAGAAACTTTTCAAAGAGAGATTAATGGCCAAGAAACATATGAAAAAATGCTCAACATCTTTAATCATCAGGGAAATGCAAATCAAAACCACAATGAGATATCACTTAACTCCAGTGAGAATGGCTTTTATCAAAAAGTCCTAAAACAACAAATGTTGGCACGGATACAGAGAGAGATGACCCACTCATATCCTGCTGATGGGACTGTAAACTAGCACAACCTCTATGAAAAGTAGTCTGGAGAGACTTCAAAGAACTAAAAATAGAACTACCATTTGATCCAGCAATCCCACTACTGGGTATCTACCCAAAGGAAAAAAAGCCACTCTATAATAAAGACATTTGCATTCAAATGTTTATAGCAGCACAATTCACAATTGCAAAGAAATGGAAATAACCCAAGCACCTATCAATCCATGAGTGGATTAATAAAATGTGGTACATGTATACCATGAAGTACTACTCAGCCATTAAAAATAATGGTGAACTAACACCTCTAGTATTACCCTGGATGGTGCTGGAGCCCATTCTTCTAAGTGAAGTATCACAAGAATGGAAATACAAGCACCACATGTACTCACTATCAAATTGGTATTAATTGATTAACACATATGTGCACATAAGGAAGTCACATCCATCGGGTGTCGGGCAGGTGGGAGGGTGGTGGAGGGGTTGGGCAATCCACACCTAAGGAGTGTGGGACACACTGCCTAGGGTATGGACACACCTGTAGCTCTGACTTGGGTGGTACAAAGGCAATATATGTAACCTAAATGTGTGTAACCCTGTAATATTGTGAAATAAAAAAATAAAAAGTAAAAAATTTTTTAAAAAGTTGGAATTAACATATGATACACCAAATGCAAAAGAAAACCTATCACTTTTGTAAAATATCAAAAATTGTCAATAACCTCACAGACTGTGAATGCAGTTTTTTTTTCCTCTAATGAGAATAAGAGAAGTAGTCCATTATGCATATGTTGCCTACTTATTAATATTTTATAGACAGTATGTGCAGCTCTTTGTCCTCAACTTTCATCCATATGACTGACCAAAAATGTTGTTAAAGGACATTCTAAAATCATCCCAGATTTCATTTGTTGAAAAAAATCACTGATAAATAATTTTCATTTGGAAAAAATGTTAAGAATTGTTCATAGGCTTTTGCACTGTAATGGTAGTGCATAATAATTGTCAACTAACTAGTCAGTGGTTGTCATATTTGAGGTAAAACTATAATAATGGAGTAGTGTTAGTGTCTGCTTTATTTGTTAGATTCACCACTTCATTTTGTCCATGCTTTCCAATTCTTTTGTTTAATTTTTCATAAACTATTTTGGATAAATCACATTTTTTTCACTTTGAAATATTTAAAATTCTTGTGCAAATTGATCAAAATAGTGACTAAATTCAACCATTATCATACCATTTCCATTACTTGACAAATGTCCCTGGCATCAAGGCCTTTAAAGAATAAACCTCATCCACTAAAAACTTATATTCAACTATTCCTTTTGACACTTATAGAACTGAATGTTCAGTCTTGTCTGTTTAGCATACTGTTCTAATGAATTTTCATTTAATTTTCAAAATCATTGTTTAAGATACATCATAAACTGTTTTCTTTCAGTGAATGGAGGAGTTTGACAGAGGAACGCCTTTGTAAGCAAACACTGAAATATGGTATTAGAACATGTTTCTTTCTCCATTGGTTCCTATTACATGGGTTTACATATGTGGCTATAAAAGGCAAATGTAAGCATGCTTTCTTAAAGATTCATCACAAGCTGTCTTCTTTCAGTGAATGGAAATATTTGACAAACACCCTTCTAAGCCAACCTTTAGAATATGTTATTAGAACATATTTCTTGCTCCACTGGGCTCCAGTAGGTCAAGCAGAGGAATCCAGAAATAAGAGGCAAATGTAAGCATCATAAGATGTTTTCTTTAAGATGCATCATGATCTGTTTTCTCTCAGTGAAGAGTTTGACAGAAAATATAGCTTTTTTTGACAAATATCTTCACGACTTTTAAGGGATCCTAAGGTATTCATCCAGTCTGAAGATTGATCTAATATAAATATAGTCTCTTTTATTTGTAAACAGTTGATAAACAAAAATATAAGCAACCTTTAGAATTGGAATAGGCTACCAAGGATCTTGTAAGAGTTTAAAATATTTTCATTTTTTTCCCAAATGTTGTTTAAAAATCATCTCTTTTTCCATTAAATATTCTCTTTGATTCTCTATAAATATTCCTAGGTCCATGATTGTAAATGAACTATCCATTGCTCATCAAACAGTGAATGCAATTACTGTTCATTACAACACATTACAGTACTTATCAAAGTCAACAAATTTGTCTAAACAAAGCCATTGCTCTTCTTCATGTCTGTTTTGCTTTTCTTTACCATTATTCATTTCGCTCTTCTCTTTCTTTCCCCCCTGTTTGGGTGTGTCCTTATTCTTATAATTTCTGTTATCAATGTTGTTATCATTTGAATTATTTGCATTTTTAGCAATTATGATTCTTTCCATTATTTTTATAATTTTTGACCATCATGGGTTTTAGTTTTCATACTAAAATAATTAGAAAGTTTTTGACATTTTGAACTTCTGCACCCATCTTTTTTTTTTTTTTGGAAGAAGTGAAGGTATCAATCATTCTGAAAGGATATACAAAACTATGCTTAATTTAAAGTACATGCAAGGACAATTTTAATGCAATTTAAAATTGTTGCTATGTACATCAAGCCACATATATATGTAATCAAATTACTTATATACTACTTACATTGACTTATTCATTAATACATGAAATTTTGTCACTGAAACATTTATGGATCAATTAGAGCATTTTATATGTCTTCCCTTGATGGTAATATACATCTTAAAGCACCTTTAATCCAATGCAAGTGGGAGGAAGAGAATTCATGACTGGTAGAAAGGAAATCTTATGACTAGTGAAATAGGTCTGGCTCCAGATATTTTCTGACTATTCCTTCCAACAAAACTTATCTTGTTTTATCCCAATAACTCATGATCATTATCTGACTTCCAATAACCTGGAATATAGCCAGCCGAAAGTTGACCAAGAAAGCTGGTTAACCAAGCCCTTCCTAGACTTTCAATTAAAATATCTATCTTAGATGGACCCTTGCTGTTGACATATTGTATAGACACATGAGCTGTTGGAAATATGTCTTCCTCTTTCTCAAACTTCTAATTATACATATCCTGCCTTGCTTTTGCCAAATTAACTGACTCTTGCTTTGCTCAGAAAATTAACCCTTTTGCCTTCCTTCTTCTTTCATCCTTCAAAATTGAATCCCTTTTTATGACTTCAATCTGTTCTTCTTAAATTTAAATAATTAAATAAAATTAATTTATTGCTTTTGATGAATTTCCACTTCTACCCTGGCTTCTTCCCCTTTGATATAAAAAATTACTCAGATAACGCTATGCCAAAAAATAAGGTTTTAATTCTTATATTCATCCATTTACTTAATAAATATTTCCTCATACTTACTCTGTGCCAGACACTTGATTAATAAGACAGACCAAGGTTCCTATCCTTACAAAGTTTACAATCCAAGGGAAGAAACATAACAAATAAATACAAAATAAATATATATTATAACCACATGTAGAAATTACTAAGTACTCTGAAGAAAAAATAAGCAGAGTAAGAATACAGTGACAAGACATTAGACAAGACATATCAGATAGAATGGACAAGGCTTTTCTGAGTAGGTAGGTAGTTCAAATGGATATGATGCACTCAATATATTGATTATGGAAGGCCTTCTTTAGAAAGTGGCTTCTGAGCAGATCTGAATGGTGTAAGCATAGAGGACTATGAATAAGTCAGAGGAAACCACAAATACAAAGTTCTTGAAAGGGGAAGGAGCTTATTAGAGAAGCAGCAAGAAATCCAACTGGACCAAAGCTGAGAGAATAAGGGAGGTGAGAGATGGTATAAGAGACAGGCCAGGGCCAATAACATGGCCATGTGTAAATGTGAGGGAAAACAACTGAAGGAATTTGAACAGGGAATAATATGCTTATATCTGTATTTTTTTAAAAAAAATCAGACTTTTGGGTGGAGAGTCAACTGTAGTGGGACCAGAATGGAAGCAGAAAGGCTAACTGCAATAGTTAAGATACAAGTAGTTGGTGGCATAGATAAATTATGAGGAAAGGCAAGATTTGAGCTTAATCTTAAGAATTAGCTCAAAGAACGTGAGACAGTTTAACCGTGAGTGTAAGGGAAAGAGAGAGAGAAATAAATGATAATCAATAGCCCCTAGGTATTTATTCTGGGCAACTGTGTGATTGGTGATAATATTATTTATGAAACGAGAGAGATGCAGCAGTGAGAGGATTTGGAATTGGAGGAAGAGTGGTAGGTATAAGTCAATAATCAAAATGTCTGTTACACATCCAAAAAGCAAGCCACTGGATATAGGAGTCTGAAGTTCAGCGAACTAAGACTATGTCCAATGCTTAGTTGCCCTTAACATAGAAATGCTATATCAGTGCTTGCTCTTTTTCCCCAAACTTCTAACTTAGGGCATTTAGGTGAAAGCCTTCTCCAATTAATTCCTGGGTATGTTACTATTTCACATGGGGAGGACTGAGCCTCCGCAATTCTACCTCATCTGGGCTATTTCTACAAAAATCTCCTGAAAGTGTCTCACAAATAAATGCCAATCCTACCCTACCTCCTCAGTTCCCAATTGTCTTCTCCTTTATAATATCTTAGTTAGCAATTTGGAGAATGGAGTGGGGAGGGAGTAATTGTTAGTTAGAAACCCATGTTTTCAATTTTACTTTACCCATAATTTATCAAAAAGAATACACTAGACTTGAAGATGTAGTACTTGGGATTTATTTATGAGGAATAATGAGAAATAACAAATAACAAATAACACAGACTTTGTTTTATTGAATTTTGTGTAATATTTCTAAAGTTAATTGAAATGGCAAGATTGTTTGGATATCACTACCAGATCTTATCATGCTACAATTATTAAATTAAGTTGAGACTGCTAAAACAAAACAGTCAACAGAACAATGCAAGAAAATAAAAAAATGCAGGCACAGTTCCTAATATATGGGGTTTTTTAACATCCTTCATGGATCACTCTGCAGATCACAGGGGGAAGAAAATTTTACTCAACAAATTGTGTTTGCACAAGAGGCTAACTAATTGGGAAACACAGTTCAAATTCTACTTTATGAAATACAATAAAATGTTTAGTTTAAATATTAGTTGTAATGAAATTAGCTTATATCAGATGACTGATAAAAGCTAATTTCATATTGGGAAATACTTACTGACCAAAAAAACAAGAATAGTAATATTAGAACAGATATCAGAATTGCTAGATTTTGATCATACAAAAATGAAAATCATTTTATGTCAAAATATCTCAAACAAAATGTAAATGTCAAATAAAAAAAATGTCAAATGAAAACTGAGAAGAAAGATTAGCAAATTATGTAACAGACAGGAAGTTAATATTTTTAACATAACAAATTAAGAGTCAGTAGGGAAAAAAATACAGTGTGTTTTTGTTTTAATGAGCAGAGAATATGATGAGAAAATTCACAGAAGAAATAAAGAAAAAAAGTTTCCAGTTATAGTAAGAAATATCTATAGATGCTTTTGTCACTATTTAGAGGGAAAACTCATTTACAGGAAGCTATGTTTTTTGCATTTAAAATTGGTAAATTATTCCATGTACTCATTTCTTAAACAAGTATTTTTGCAATATCTACTATGAGCTGAACACTGCTAGATGCTGAAACCTTTAAAAATACATAAAGTTTTTATGATCTTTGTAATTACAACGATAAGCTAACTTTCCTAAACTCCCAGTGGGAATTTAAATTGATACAATACTTTTAGAAGGCAAACTGGAAATATCTTCAATATTTGCATATGATTTGACTCAATAATTATGCTTACAGAAAAAAATCATTGGAATATTGTGAAAGATATGTGCACATCAATGCTTTTCTTGGTTCTGTGTGCAATATTAAATGAATTAGTAGTGATTAAGAATAGAGGACTGGTTAAATAAATTATGATATATTCAAACAACTGAAACTATGTAGCTATTAATGTTAGTTGAATAAATGAATGACAGTGAGATTGTAGTTATTCTTACCATCTTTTAAAAATTAATTATTCAAGTAACATAAGTTACATTCACTCTGTTTTTTAAAAAAATACAGCAAAACACAGTAATGGTTACATGAATCTACACATGTGATAAGATGGCATAGAACTAGAAACACATATTGTACTAATGTCACATTCCTGACTTTGATACTATACTAGAGTTAGCACAAAATATAACATCACCATCGAGAGAAACTGGGAGAAGGAAATGTGGGACTTCTCTGTACTATCTTCATAATTTCCTGTGAATTTCCAATTATTTCAAAATAAAAAGTTAAAAAGTATATAACAAAACATAAGAAATCAAAGACCTCCTTCTCCACTATCACTCTGATACCCAGCCCCCACTTTTGATTCTCTCCCATTCCCACAGAAAATCAATATTATTAATACTTTGGTATCTATCTTTCCAAACCTCTTAAAATATTTAAAAATAAATATAAAGTAGGACAGACAAAAACAGAGGTCCAAATACAAAAACTGCAAAAAATGACTCTAGGTTTAGATCGGTTTTACTTTAGTTTGCTATAAACCCAAAAAACAAATATGTAAAGATGCATGACAAAATCAACAAAACAAGGGAGCACCTAAATATAGTTTTCTGGTGTACTCCAATATCCATCAGATGGAGACACTCCTGGAGAAGCAGAATTTCCCAAAAAATCTTGAAGTTTGGTTTTTAATGTAGCCTTTTGGAAGTAGTGATCCACAGACTGGAGGAGTACAGAAAATGGAGATTTGCTGCCTTTAATAGAGTAGGCTAGAAGCAGCCAGGTCACATGTGTGGATCTTCCACCAGTTCTAATGTATAAGGAAATTCCCTCTGAGCCAAATTACACATAGGTCAGTGTTGTTTTTTGTACTTCATTTTTGGACCTTTATTATATCTTGGCTTGACAAATCATAGTAAATACAAAGCCTATTTTGCTCATTTTTCATTTAAATTATATGATACTGTAATTCGTATTTACAAGTTGCTTTTTTTTTGCTCAAAATATGTATGTTAAAGAAATAGACACATTTAGGCCATCCATTTGCTGATTACTTAAGAGTTTCTGTTACTCATGTGAAAGGTAAAAGGACAGCCTTGCTAACAAAATAACAGAAAAATAAATTTGTAACCCGCAGCCGCTTAGAAATGGCATGAACTCTCTTTCTAAGATTAGATACATGAGTATCTCTCCTACAGAGATGTTTACCTAGCAATTAAAAGGAGCTGAGCAAACAAAAGAAATGTAAATTCTCATTAACATTTGCCAGAGCTGGTCAATCCACATTCTAAAGATAGAAGAATCTCCAGGATTCTAAAGAAAGGGTAAGCTATCTGATTGGCTGTCATTAAGATTCACTACCTATAGACTAAAAGGTTTTTTTTGAGTTTGTTTAAACAGCCTTGAAGAGTTCCTGAGCAGACAGCAGGGGTGTGAGCTGCCCACCCCTTCAAGGAGAAATGGCACCAGATGCCTCCTGTTATCAATCTATAGCCAAGAAGAAAGAAAAGACCAATTCTTACTACCAATCTGCTACATGAGAAACAGAAAAAGGTGAACACAGCAGTTTCACAGCTGTCTCCTGTTAATTGGGACATATAGCTGTAAATTTTCTTTTACCTTCCTTAATAAAGCCCTGAAACAGCTTGGCTTCAGGGCCAACACACATTTCTCTTCCCTTCTGATGTTGTACCCTTTCTTTTAGGAGAAAGTAATAAACTTTGTATCTTTCTATCCTAATCTTTGAGAAATCTTTCTCTGCCCGCCTATGAATTTCACACCCTTTCAAAAGGAATCCTTAAGCATTATAATTCTTATTATTATTACATTTTCTAATTTGCTGTTGCTATTAATGGGGAAAATTGTTGATTTTGTTTTTAATCTTGTATCTGGCTAATTTTGATCAAGTATCTTAGCCTTGTTAAAAATCAATTTCTACTTACAAATCAGGCACTAATAATATTTACTATTATTTCCATATTATAGTCAAGGAAAGGAAAATCTGAAGAGATTATACCTCACCATTAACTTCACATGAGCTAGAGAAAATTCAAGCCTAGAATGTGAGTTTTTAAGGACTGCAACATTGTGTCACTGACACCTGTAGCAAACATTACACAGTAGGACAGCAAAAAACATTAGCTTTCCAAATGAAATCATGCACACACTCAGAGACATTCTCACTCTTAACTGGATTAGATTGAGAATAAAATGAGAAAATCTGACTCAATACATGAAGAAGAGTCTTGAAGCACACTATGTAAATAGGTAAATGTGGGATATTCTTAACCTTGTTATGTGAGAGGCAATATTGTTCCCTGTTTAAGGGACAAGTTGCCTAGCTAGTTAGGGTCTGGCTCCACTAATTACAGCTGAGGGCTTTTGGAAAGTTCACTTAACTTTTCTACATTTTAATTCCTTCATATTTAAAATAAGAGTAATTGATTCCTGGGAGGGATTAGAGCAAGATGGCCAAATAGAAACCTCCAGTGATTGTCCCTCCGCACAAACTCCAAATTCAACAACTATCCACACAAGCAAGAACCTTCAGAATAACCAAAAATCAGGTGAATGATCACACTAACCAGTTTTAACATTATATCAAGAAAAGAGGCACAGAATAGGGCAGAAAAGACAATCTTACATCTCCTATGCTGCCCCTCCCCTATCCCCCAGCAATGTGCTATCCCCCAGCACGCCAAGTGGAGAGAGAATCTGTGTGCCAGTGGAGGGAGAGTGAAGTGATTGTGGGACTCTGCATTGAAACTCAGGGCTTCCCTGGTATAGGGGAACACAGCACAGGGCAGAATTCTGCCAGTGCCCATGAAGGGAGCATTTAGATTAGCCCAGCCAGAGGGAAATCCTTTGCCCAGAAACCCAATTCCAGCTAGCCCCACCACCAGCTGAAAAAAAGCACCCTGGGTGCTGGAGTATATTCTTAACGTAGTCAGGACGTAAAGGCTGCAGTCTTAGGGCAATTCCTGTGGCTAAGCTGGCTTGGAGCCAGTGGATTGGGCTAAGTGTTACCCGGTGAGACACCAGTGATGGTGGCCAAGCTAGTGCCTGTGTCACAACTCCCCCATTTCCACCCCCTCTCCCCACCAACCACAGGCGGTGCAGCTTAGGGAGTCTTCTTCCACTTGGGGAAAGGAAAGGGAAAAGTTCAGAGAACTTTGTTTTGAAACTTGGGCATCAGCTCAGCCACAGTAAATAAAATACCAAACAGACTCCTGAAACTCCTGAGTCCAGGCCTTAGTTCCTAGAAGGTATTTCTGGACACAACCTGGGCCAGAAGGAAACATACTGCCCTGAAGGAAAGGACCCAGTCCTGGAAGGATTCACCATCTGCTGACTAAAGAGCCCTTGGGCTTTGAATAAACATCAGAGGTAGTCAGGTAATAGTCACTAGGGCCTTTGGGTGAGACTGAGCTGGCTTCACGTGTGACCTGGCACTGGTGGCCATGAGGGAGTGCCCACATCACTCCTCCCCCAACTCCACCATCCCAGCACAGAGAGTGAGGGAAGAGAATGAGAGACTTTACCTGTAATCCAGGGAATTCCCCCATGTTTTACTGAAGTTCACCAAGGCAGCACCACCAGGAATCTGCAAGAGTCATTATTGGGCTTGCGGCAGTGCTGATACAGCTGCAGCTGATACCAAAGACTAAGATCACAACAAATTCCCTTTGGATATGTGGAAAGCCTTCTCAAGAAGAACAGGTTCAAACAAGTCCAGACTGTGAAGATTAAAATAAATACCTAATTCTACAATGCCCAGACATTGATCAACATCCACAAGCATCAAGAACACCCAGGAAAACATGACATCACCGAACAAACTAAATAAGGTACCAGCGAACCATCCTGGAGTGATGGAGATATGTGACCTATCAGACAAAGAATTTTCAAAATAATTGTCCTGAAGAAGCCCAATAAACTTCAAGACAATGCAGAGAAGGGATTCATAAACCTATCAGAGAAATTTAAAGTAGAGATTGAAATAATAAAAAAGAAATCAAACAAAAATTCTGGAGCTTAAAAATTTCAAACTGAGAAAGGCATCAGAGTCTCTCAAAAGCAGAATTGACCAAGCAGAAGAAAGAATTAGTAAGCTTGAAGACAGGCTATTTAAAAATACACAGTCAGAAGAGAAAAAAGAAAAAAGAATAAAAAAGAATTAAGTATGCCTAAAAGAACTATAAAATAGCCTCAAAATTTCAAATCTAAGTTATTGGCCTTAGAGAAGAGGTAAAGAGAAAGATTGGGGAAAAAGTTTTATCCAAAGAAATAATAACAAGAGAACTTTCCATAACTAGAGAAAGATATCAATATTCAGGTACAGGAAGGTCATAGAACACCAAGCAGATTTAACCCAAACAAGACTACCTCAAGGCATTTAACATTCAAGCTTTCAAAGGCCATGGAAAAAGAAAAGATCCTAAGGGAAGCAAGACAAAAGAAAAAAATAACATATAAAGGAGCTCCAATTCATTTAACAACAGACTTCTCAATGGAACCCTTATAGGCTAGGACAGAGTGGCATGACATATTCAATGTGCTGAAGGAAAAAACCTTAACTCTAGACTATTATACCCTGAAAAAATATCCTTCAAACCTGAAAGAGAAATAAAGACTTTCGCAGACAAACAAAAGCTGAGGGATCTCATTGTCACCAGATCTGTCCTACAAGAAATGCTAAAAGAACTTCTTCAATCTGAAAAAAAAAGGATGTTAATGAACAATAGGAAATTCCTCTGAAGGTATACAATTCACTAGTAACAGTAAGTACACAAATGCAGAATACTCTGTTGTTGTAATTGCAGAGTTTACACCTCTTATATCTTGAGTAGGAAAACTAAAAGACAAACCTATCAAAAATGTCTACAACAACTTTTTGAGAGATATATAGTATAAAAAGATAGACATGGAAAAAACAAAAAGTTAAAAAGCAAGGGGGGATGGAGTTAAAGGGTAGAATTTCTGTTAGATTCCTCTTTGCCTGTATATTTGTTTGTTTGTACACAGAATTGTTGTATGTTTAAAATAGTTGGTTACAAAATATTTTCTGCAAGCCTCATAATAACCTCAAATCAAAACACCTACAATAGATACATAAAAAACAAAAAGCAAAAAATTAAAACACATTACCAGAGAAAATCACTTTTAACAAAGGAAGACAGGAAGGAAGAAAGAAAGAAAGAGAGGACCACAATACAACCAGAAATCAAATAATAACATGGCAGTAGTAAATCTTTACCTATCAGTAATAATGTGGAATGTGAATGGATTAACTCTCCAATCAAAAGACATAGAGTGGCTGACTGGATTAAAAAACAAAAGCAACTATATGTTGTCTGCAAGAGACAGACTTCACCTATAATGACACATGTAGACTGAAAATAAAGGGATGGAAAAAGATATTCCATGCAAATGGAAACCAAAAAAAAGCAGGAGTAGCTATACTTCCACCAGATAAAATAGATTTCAAGACAAAAACTGTAAAAAGAGACAAAGAAGGTCATTGTGTAATGATAAAGTGGTCAATTCAGCAAGAGGATATAACAATCCTACTTATATATGCACTCAATACTGAAGCACCCAGATACACAAAGAAAATATTATCAGCACTAAAGAGAGATATAAACCCCAATACGATAATTGTCAGAGACCTCAACACTACTTTCAGCATTGGACAGATCATCCAGATGGAAAATCAACACAAGAACATTGGACTTAATCTGCACTGTAGATCAAATGGACCTAAGAGATATTTACAGAACAATTCATTGAACAGCTGCAGAATACACATTCTTCTCCTCAACTCATGGATCATTCTCAAGGATAGACCACATATTAGGACACAAAACAAGTCTTTAAAAAATTCAAAAAAATTGAAATCATACCAATTATTTTCCTTGACCACAATAGAATAAAAATAGAAATCAATAATAAGTGGAACATTGGAAAATACACAAACACATGGCAAATAAACAATATGCTCCTGAATGACCAGTGGGTCAACAAAAAGATTAAAAAGGAAACTTAAAAGTTCCTCAAAACAAATGAAAATGGAAACACAACATATCAAAACCTATGGGATATACCAAAAGCAGTAATAAGAAGAAAGTTTATCACAGTAAGTGCCTACATCAAAAAAGTAGAAAAGCTTCAAATAACCAACCTTATGATGCATCTCAAAGAACTAGAAAAACAAGAATAAACCAAACTCAAAATTAGTAAAAGAAAGGAAAAAAATAAAGATCAGAGCAGAATTAAAGGAAATTGAAAACAAAAATACAAAAGATCAATGAAACAAAATATTGGCTTTCAAAAAGATAAAATTGACACACCTTTAGCCAGACTAACTAAGAAAATAGAATACCCAAATAAATAAAATCAGAGGTGAAAAAAGAGACATTACAACTTATACTGCAGAAATCCAAAAGGTCATTAGAGACTATGGTGAGCAACTATATGCCAATAAATTGGAAAACCTAGAAAAAGTGGATAAATTCCTAGACACATACATCCTACCAAGAATGAACCAGGAAGAAATCGAAAACCTGAATAAACTAATGACAAGTAATGAGATAGAAGGAGTAACAAAAACTTTCCCATCAAAAAAAAATTCCAGTCCTGAAGCCTTCACTCCTGAATTCTACCAAGCATTCAAAGAAGAACTATACCAATCATAATTAAACTATTCCAAACAATCAAGGAAGAAGGGATACTCCCAAACTCATTCTACAAGGCCTGTATCACCCTAATACCAAAACCAGACAAAGACACAACAAAAAAAGAAAACTATAGGCCAATTATCGCTAGTGAACAGAGATGTAAAAATCCTCAACAAAATACTAGCAAACTGAATTCACCAACACAGTAAAAAGATTATTCATCATGATCAAGTGGGATTCATCCATGCAAGGATGGTTCAACATATGCAAATCAAACAATGTGATACATCATATCAACAGAACGAAAGACAAAAACCATATAATCACTTCAATTGATGCTGAAAAATGCATTTGATAAAATTCAACATCCCTTTATGATAAAACTCTCAAAAAACTAGGTAGAGAAGCAACTTACCTCAACATGATAAAAGCCACATATGACAGACCCACAGCGAGTGTCATACTGAATGTGGAAAAACTGAAAGCCTTTGTTCTAAGATCTGGAACAAGACAAGGATGTCCACTTTCATCACTGTTACTCAACATAGCACTGGAAGTTCTAGCTAGAGCAATCAGACAAAAGAAACAATAAAGGGCATCCAAATTGGAAAGGAAGAAGTCAAATTATCCTTGTTTGTAGGCGGTATGAACTTATATCTAGGTGAACCTAAAGACTTCACAAAAACACTATTAGAACTGATAAATTCAGTAAAGTTGCAGGATACAAAATCAACATGCAAAAATTTCTATACGCCAACTGTAAACAAAGAAAGTATTTCCATTTACAATAGATACAAATAAAATAAAATACCTGGGAGTAAACTTAACCAAAGAAGTGAAAGATCTCTGTAATGAAAACTGTAAAACATTGATGAAAGAAATTGAGGAGAACACAAAAAAAGGAAAGATATTCCATGCTTGTGGATTGGAAGAATCAGTATTGCTAAAATGTCCATACTGCCCAAGGCAATCTACAGATTCAATGCAATCTTCATCAAAATACCAATGACATTCTTCACAGAAATAGAAAAAATAATCTTAAAATTTATATGGGACTGCAAAAGACCGATAATAGCCAAAGCTATCCTGAGCAAAAAGAACAAAACTGGAGGGATCACATTACTTGACTTCAAATTATACTACAGAGCTGTAGTAACCCAGACAGCATAGTACTGGCATAAAAACAGACACATAGACCAATGGAACAGAATAGAGAATCCAGAAATAAATCCACACATCTATAGTGAACTTATCTTCAACAAAGTTGCCAAGAACATACGGTGGGGAAAGCACAGTCTCTCCAATAAATGGTGCTGGGAAAACTGGATATTCATATGCAGAAGAATGAAACTAGACCCTTATCTCTCACCATATAAAAATTAAATCAAAATGGATTGCAGACTTAAACCTAAGACCTGAAACTATGGAACTACTGAAAGAAAACATTGGGGAAATGCTTCAGGACATTGGTCTGGGCAAGGACTGCTTGAGTAATAACCCCAAAGCACAGGCAACCAAAGCAAAATTGGACAAATGGGATCACATCAAGGTAAAAAACTTCTGTACAGCAAAGGAAACAATCAACAAAAAGAAGATGAGAGAACCCACAGAATGGGAGAAAATATTTGCAAACTACCTATCTGACAAGGGATAAATAACTAGAATATATAAGGAGCTCCAACAACTTAATAGAAAAAGTTCAAATAATCCAATTAAAAAATGGGCAAAGGATCTGAGTAGACATTTCTCAAAAGAAGACATACAAATGACCAATAGTTATATGAAAAAATTCTCAAAATCATTAGTCATCAGAGAAATGCAAATCAAATCTACAATGAGATATCATCTCACCCTACTTAAAATGGCTTTTATCAAAAAAGACAGGCAATAACAAATGCTGGCGAGGATGTGGAGAAAGGAGAATCCATGTACACTGTTGGTGGGAATGTAAATTAGTGCAAGCACTATGGAGAATGGTATGGAGGTTCCTCAAGACTGAAAGTAGAACTACCATATGACCGAGCAACCCCACTGTGGGGCATATATCCAAAGGAGGGGAAATCAGTACATTGAAAAGGTAACTTCACTCCCATGTTTATTACAGCACAATTCACAATAGCCAAGATTTGGAATCAACCTAGATGTCTATCGATGGATAAATGGATAAAGACATCCTGATACATATACACAATGGAATATTACATGGCCATGAAAAAGAATGAAATCCTGCCATTTGAAACAACATGAATAGTACTGGAGGACATTATGTTAAATGTAATAAGCCAAGCACAGAAAACTAAATATCACATGCTCTTACCCATCTATGGGAGCTAAATATTAGAAACAATTGATCTCATGGAGACACAGAGTAGAATGATGGTTACCAGAGGCTGGGAAGGGTAGTGGGGGGAGGCGATAACGTGGGGATAGTTAATGGGTACAAAAATATAGTTAGATAGTTTTATAGAATGAACAATATTTGATAGTACAAAATGACTATAATCAACAATAAGTTAGGGTATATTTTAAAATAACTAAAATAATGGAATTGGAATGTTCCAAACACAAAGAAATGATAAATGCCTGAGATGTCAGATACCCCAATTACCCTGATTTGATTAATTCACAATATATGCCTGTTTCAAAACATCTCTTTTACCCCCAAAACAATATACAACTATTATGTACCCATAATAATTAAAAATAAAAATAAAATAAAATAACATTAATAACAATGCTATATATGTCTAAAGGTTTGTAGTAAGTATTAACTGTGTTAACACAGCTTAAATCATTGTCACATTAAAAGTATTAATGATTGTTATATGGTATTCTATTTGTAGCGTCTACAACAGGATCTTGCACATGGTGGAAAATTTCTTTTAATTTAATTAAAATTCACTTGGAATGGTATTTTAATAGGGATTGCATTGAATCTGTAGAACACTTTGGGTAGTATAGATATTTTAACAATGTTGATTTTTTGCAGATCTAGAAAAAATAATTCTACACTAGGTATGGAACCAGAGAAGACTGTATAGCCAAAGCCACCTTAAGCAAAAAGAACAAATTGGGAGGCATCAATTTACCAGACTTCAAGCTACATTACAAGGCTATAGTAACCAAAACAGCATGATACTGGCACTAGAACATAGACCAATGGAACAGGACTGAGATCCCCGATATAAAACCATCCTCATAGAGCCGTCTGATCTTTGACAAAGCAGATAAAAACATACACTGGGTAAAAGAAACCCTATTCAATACATGGTGCTGGGAAAATTGAATAGCCACATGTAGAAGATTGAAACAGGATCCACACCATTCACCACTCACAAAAATCAACTCACAATGGATAATAGACTTAAACCTAAGGCATGAAACCATTAGAATTCTAGACGAAAATGTTGGAAAAACTCTTATAGACATCAGCCTAGGCAAAGAATTTATGCAGAAGACCATAAAAGCAATCACAGCAGCAACAAAAATAAACAAACTGGACCAGATCAAATGAAAAAGCTTCTGCACAGCCCAGAGTGAATAGACAACCTACGGAACAGGAAAAAATTTTTGCATGCTATACATCCAATAAAGGACTGATAACTAGAATCTATATAGAACTCAGGATAATCAGCAAGAAAAAATCAAACAACCCCATTAAAAAGTGGGCAAAGGACATGAACAGAAACTTTTCAAAAGAACATAGACTAACAGCCAACAAACATATGAAAAATTGTTTCTATTTTTCTATTGTTTTTTCTGTTGTTTCTATTCAACACTTCTAATCATCAGGGAAATGCAAATCAAAACCACAATGAGATTATCATTTAACTCCAGTGAGAATGGCTTTTATCAAAAAGTCCCAAAACAACAAATGTTGACGTGGATGCGAAGAGATAGGAATACACTGCTGGTGGGACTGCAAACTAGTACAACCTCTATGGAAAGTAATATGGAGATACCTCAAAGAACTAGAAGTAGAACTACCATTTATCCAGCAATTCCACTACTGGGTATCTACCCAAAGGAAAAAAACACATTCTATTAAAAAGCCATCTGCACTTGAATTTTTATAGCAGCACAATTCACAATTGCAAAGATGTGGGCAATTTTGCCCACAATACATGAGTAGATAACAAGTGCCCATCAATACATGAGTAGATTAATAAAATGTGGTATATGTATACCATGGAGCACTACTCAGCCATAAAAAATGGTATTCTAAAACCTCTTGTATTATCCGAGATAGAGCTAGAGGCCATTCTCCTGAGTGAAGTATCACAAGAATGGAAAAACAAACACCACAGGTACTCACCATCAAATTGGTACTAATTGATCAAAATTTATGCGCACATATGGAAGCAACATTCATAGGGTGTCGGGCAGGTGGGAAAGGGGAGGAGGGGATAGGTAAAATCACACCAAACGGGTGCAGTGCGTGTGCTGTCTGAGGAATGGGCACGCTTGCAGCTTTGACTCGGGTGGTGCAAAGGCAATTTATGTAACCAAAGCGTTTGTACCCCCGTAATACTCTGAAATAAAATAGGTTAAAATAAAATTCAGTTGGAATGGGACACTATTGCTCAGATTAGCTTCCAGGGAACCAGTGACATTCCCAACTTGCCTAACTGATAGTAGATAAATGCCTTTTTCCATAATTAGAACTGCTAATATAATATTAAATATAAACTTATTCTACCTGACAACTGGTTTGTCCAATAGCTCCATCACAAAATTTAACATAAAAACAGATGTGTGTGACCCTACCTCAATTTCCCTCTTCTCCCCATCAAATAAATTTACAACTACCTTTGGCTGTATCTCCAAAATACATGCAGAAGGTGTCTATTTCAGTCTAAGCTGCTATGCTCTCTCACCTGGTCAATGGAATGGCCTCCTGTGTCATCTCCCTACTTTTGCTGGATCCATTCAATCTATTCTCCAAACAGCAGCCCATATGGTCTCTGAAAAATAAAAGATAGCACACATTACTCTTTGTCTTAAAACTCTTCAGTGGGGTCACTTGGACTTTAAATATAAAAGGACTCTTGACTATATCCTGAAAGGCTTCATGTTGGGGCCCTGTCCACTCTCCAACCTCAAGGTATTTATGGGTAGAGGGAAGAACAAGTTCAAAAGCTCTGGGGCCAATAACATTTGCCCAGCCTCACTCACTGTCTCTCTCTTCGAAATGTTCTTCCCCACATCTTTAAGTGGAAAGTTCCTCATCTCATTAGATCCCAGCTCCAATAAAACCCCCAGAGACATTATGTTTGGACCCTCTACTTATAGCAATTTCCCAACATCCACCCCCAATCAGCCTCTGTCATTTATTCCACTCTATTTCATTCATAATACTCATTCTTACCTATAATTACCTCACTTACTTATTATTTCTTTATTGTCTTTCTCCACCCCAACTCCGTCTTACATTTCAAGATTAGAATCACATTAAAATTTTTGCAATGACTTTGTTTTTCTTGTTCACCACTGTACCTCTAGCATCTGAAAAACTGCCTGCCACATTGTATATGCCCATAAATATGTGTTAAATGTTTGTTAGTCTAGGAATATAGTATTGATATTAAATATGAAGCTGCTGGATCACTCTCCTTTAACAGATGTAATTTCAACAGGAATAATTTCAGCATCTGGACCTTACTGGTTTTGTTAGCTTTTACTTTACAAAAAAGTTCTCATAAACTGAAAAGATACTTTATCATTACATATTTATAGGGTCTGCCTGACTTGTGGGGTTCATTACCATTGGCCAGGTGAGAAATATAGCGGTTTAGAATGAAATCAACATTTCTGCATATATAAACCTAATATGAGTTCTAGGTTTTCTGTTATTAACTAAGCTGCCTCCCAATATTTCTAGACTTATGATGTTCTATTAAAGTCCTTTGAAATTATAAAACTCCTAGCCATTCAAATACTAGTATTACATCTACTTAATTGTTTGTGCTATCTTATCCAACCTCCCTGGGTAGGTTCCTTGGAAATCCTTAGGGGCCTAAATCACATTGTTATGTGGCTTATTATGGCTTTCAGAATTTGGACAAAGGCATAAGACCTTTTCACACAGCACAAAAAAACTTATTTATTTATTTTTTTGGCCAGACACAGTGGCTCATCCTGTAATCCCAGTATTTGAGGAGGCTGAGGCAGGAGGATTGCTTGAGGCGAGGAGTTCAAGACTTGCCTGGGCGAAAGAGCAAGATCCCATCTCTACAGAAAATTAAAAAACTAGCTAAGTGTGGTGGCACACACCTGTAGTCCTAACTACTCAGGAGGCTGAGGCAGGAGGATTACTTGAGCCCAGGAATTTGAGGCTGTAGGGAACTGTGATCACGCCACTTCACCCTAGCTTAGGTGACAAAGGGAGACCTTGTCTTAAAAAAAAAAATGTTTTTTTTCCTTCAGTGTGAACAGAAATCATGACTAAAGGCAAACACATCTATAAACACTTTACTTAGGAATTTATCTATACTCTTATTTCCATTGTCCTGATTCATTAACTTTTCCTTTCCATTTTATATGCTAATAACTACACTAAATGACACTTTATTTATTATAATATCAAGAAGCTAGTATAGACTAGTTCCTGCATGTAAAAGAGACTTAAGCCAAATTCTTCTGTTTTAAAAGCCAACAATTTTGTTAAATGTAGATTTTCATAATCCTTCCATAGAGAAACTATACTATACAAATATTATAAAATGACTCTTTCATAGAAAACAATATCCAACCAATATTAAACTTGAATTTTTTAACATTTTATTATAGATAATTTCAAACGTGTGCAAAATAAAAGAAAGTAGTATAATGGACCACCATATAGTCATGACTCAGCCTCAGGTTTTGCCAATTCAGGGCTAATCATGTTTCATTTATATGGGCACAAACCTCTACCCTCCCCAGATTATTGTGAAGCAATTCTCAGATACATCATTTCATCAGTAGATATTTAGCATGTATATCAAAGATGTATAATATAACAACAATGCCATATTACACCTAAAGTCATTAAAAATAATTTCAAAATATCAAAAACACAGTCCCCAATTGTCTTTTGTAATAGTTTGTTTTAATGGGGATCCAAAACAAAGGATATACATTAAAACTGCCAAAATATCTCTTAATTCTCTTTTAACCCATATCTCTATATGCAATTTTCCCTTACATTTATGTTTTTTTGTGGTTAAAGGATTTAGGTCATTTGCTTGTGGGGTTTCTCATGTTATGGATTTTATTTATTGTATTCTTGAATACTAGAATTTTTTAAATTTATCATTCTATAAGTAACAGAAAAAAATTCTGGAAATAACTCAAATATCCAACATAGGGGATAGGTGAATAAGCTATGGTACAGTCATACAATATAGTACTGTGTAGTTGGAAAGAAATAAGGAATTCCTCCAAAAAGTACATGCAGAGATCTCCAGAATGTAATGTTAAATAAAAAAGAAAAGAACAGATGTATATAATGTGCTACTATTTATCTGTGAAAGGAAGAATTACAATATATATGCTTAATTTCTAATGTTAAAAATATAGATGAATAAATAGTATATATTTTTTAAAAAGTGGTGATTATATGTAATAAGAGAAAGAGAATAGGGTTGGGGTGGGAAAGTAGAAACTAAGTTTCTTGGAATAAATGTTTTTCCAACTTTACACAGAAAAATGTAAATATTTTGCTTAATTATAAAACAAAATAAAAACTGGAAGTAATATGAAACAAGTGAATCTACATAAAGTCAGTAGCACAAAGTGAACAGAAAAAAAACTATTCCATTTAATTTTAAGACATAGTAATTTAATTATATATACTTAGTAAAATATATCCTTTAGTAGGAACTGAAATAACTGGAAAAATAAATTTAAAATAGTTTTAGTAACTATACAGTTGGTGGTAGTATGGGTATTGTATTGCAAGACTGTTGTTGATGTAGGGTGGGATATGCAAATGATAAATTATGTTGGTGACATTAAAAACAATGTTTAGCATTAGGAGAAAGGAGACAGAGTTGTAAGATGAATAAGGTTAAATAAAAATTGTGTTGTCTTAAATTTGAATTCAAAATATGAGTATAAACTTGTCATGTGTTTTATTAGATAGACAGAAGACAGATGGATAGATACATAGATAACATGTAGATCATATATATGAATGACCACTCAGTAGCAAAGAGCACAATTAGCACATAGATTTTTATTGCTAAATACAAGGTCTCACTAAAAGAAACCACATTTCATTGGAGAAATGGCAGAGTTTTGGTCTGGATCAAGATATGTACAGAATTAGCTTGGAATATCTTGTCATATTAGAAAGTAAGGAAGCCATCAAAGATTCTAGTGTCCAAAGGACCCATTTTAATAGACTCTCACTGGGCCCCCACTGGGCCAGATAGAACTATTTGAGTACCAATAAGATTATAAATACAATGAATTACAATACATTAAATATATTTAAACCCATAAGTTCATGATGACCTGAAAAAAAAAAGATAAAGAAACATCCCTTTGGTCACATTTATTGGTTTATTATTATTATTATTATTATTTTAAATTTCAGAATATTATGGGGATACAAACACTTTGGTCACCTTTAAAAGATGTTAGGGAACCAAATCATTATTGTGAAAACTAGAAAATGAAGAAGAAAAACAAAGCATTTATCTAGCTTTTCCCCTAGAAAGTGTAGCTAAGGTTCATCAAAATTTGATGAGGACAAATTTCTGCTATAAAAGTAATACAACCAACACAAGAAGAAAGAATGATATAATTAGAATACCATAATTTTGTAGTGTCTGGCGAATTAATGGATCAAGGCAATGATCATCTGTGGCTGCTAACATCACTGAAAGAGAGCAATCTGGCATTATGTGCCCCCTGATGGAAGTTCAAAATGCCATCTATGAAGCAGTCTTGAAAGAAAAAAAAAAAGCAATTAGTAATAAAAGAAGAAAAGAAAACATTAACCATTTTAAAACTTCTAATGGAAATATTTATAACATCTCAAACTTTATAAAACAGCTACAAGGCTTCATATACATATCAGTGAAATGACAATATCTGGCACCTTATTGGACCTCAAAAAAAATTGAATGAATAAGTGAATAAATTTATTGAAAATACACATTTTGGATTTGGAAAGCTGCTGAAAATGCACTCTCAAAACTCTCAGTAGAAAATATTAATAGAAAATGTGTATCCTAATGAATATTGAACATATATGATTATTGATTCAGAGGAAAAAGACAAAAATATAGCCAATATAATGTAACCACATAGTCTTCTTCCAAGACAAAGCATATTTCTAATATGAAAGAAATAGTAGTAAGCTATTAATGATTATGACTCTATGAAATTCAGCTTGCAAGCATCTCTCAAAAATAATCATAATAAAAGGTATTTCTAAAAGGATTTTTGCTGGTTAAGGTTTGAAAGTCAGCATGGGCTGCACAAACCCATGCAGGGGAGAATGAATGTGCTGAGGAGGTGACAAGCTCTTTGTCCACAGGGGAAGGAAAAAACTGTGTCATCCATATACTTGAAAAGTCATCCTGCTGAGCTGTAGCATTGCAGTGATAACCCTTTTTGTTTACCCTGTTGGACTCCTATGGCTCTGATACTCATAATAGTATTAATATTTCCTACCTAGCCTATAGCATTGATTATTTTGTGATGACGTTACAAACTATGTCTTAGGCATTTTCTAAAAGGCTATTCAGAGCATAGTCTCACTCACACACACACACACACACACACAGAGTTTCATTTCATATCTAAGAACCAATTGTGTAAACCACTTTTATTGAGCTTAAAGCCAAAGCAAAAATATGACTCTACTAGTATAAAGCAGGCATACTTAAGTAAGGAATAACTGTGCTAAGTGGAACAAAGCATTGGTTTTAAGAAAAATTTATTACTAAAGCTTTAATTATCTAGTAATGTTGAACAGCCTAATGATATTCATTTGCATATTCTAATTACCTTATCATTGACTCAAAGGTTATAAAAGGCATGAAACATGCCACCAATAAACTTTGCATCCTAGGAAAGTCATTTAACCTTTCTAAACCTCCATTTATCTATCTGGGGAATCAGGGAGAATTGAAATAATTCATGTCCAAAATACTCTCCAAATTCTGGAGGTTTCTGAGAAGATGATAACCTTTTAACATCCTACCCTCAACAGCACATGCAATGCCTACCTATATAGTGTGTCTAATTGGCTGTTTATATGTGCATTTAAGATCACAATTACAAAAACATTTTAACACATTTTTCTAGAGAATCAAAGGCCATGAGTACTATAACTTGTGGTTAAAAAAGAAAAAAGAAAAAAAAAAAGAATCAGATACCGATCCTGCCCTAGAAGACTGGTAGAAGGATGGTGATGTAGATAAAAGCAGTAATTTTCAATGTTCAGAGGCAGTGTTACCACAGAGATAAAGATAAAGCACCCTCTCAGAATCAGGGAAGTATTCATGTAGGTCATGACATTTGAACTGAATCTTTAAAGATGAGAAAGGTCTACTATAGTGTCTCCTACATGTTTCCAAACACTTGTCATAGTTCCCTAAGAGTAAGCACTGTATCTTATCAGTCTTTATTTTCCAATATTATTATCTACTGGGTGCTAAAAATGTTTTTTCCATTTAATTGAAAATGGAGAAATTCTAAATCATAGAATCACATATGATAAAGACATAAAAATTACACAAACAAGGTTCAGATGCTAAGAACAAAATTTCTAAAACCCTCTAAAAATGTTATTCATCATAACTTGAAGAAATTTCTCAAAATTTCTAGCAACCCTTAAACTTAAGGTTGAATACAACCTTGGTAGCCAGTTCTGGTAATACATCATCTTGATAATCAATGCAGTTTTGCTTATTAATTATGGCCTAATTTATTTTAACAATAATTAAGCTCATTTATTATTTGATTCTTTATGGAGAAAGAAAAAGAACTGGCCACATTGTTTGATGATAATCCATTATACAATGACAACAACATTAAATTTAAAAATGACAATGGTGCTGGGAAAACTGGATGGCCACGTGTAGAGACTGAAACAGGATCCTTACCTCTCACCTCTCACCAAAATAAACTCATGATGGATAACAGACTTAAACCTCAGACATGAAACCATAAGAATTCTAGAAGAAAATGTTGGAAAAACTGTTACAGACATTGGCCTAGGCAAAGAATTTATGAAGAAAACCCTAAAAATAATCTCAGCAACAACAAAAATAAACAAATGGGACCTGATAAAATTAAGAAGCTCCTGCACAGCCAAAGAAACTATTGCTGAGTGAATAGACAACCTACAGAATGGGAGAAAATTTTTGCATGCTGTACATCCGACAAAGGACTAATAACTAGAATCTATATAGAACTCAGGAAAATCACCAAGGAAAAATCAAACAACCCCATTAAAAAATGGGCAAAGGACGTGAATAGAAACTTTTCAAAAGAAGATACACTAATGGCTAAGAAACATACAAAAAAATGCTCAACATCCCTAATCATCAGGGACATGCAAATAACTCCAGTGAGAATGGCTTATACCAAAAAGTCCCAAAACAACAAATGTTGGTGTGGATGAGGAGAGATAGGAACACTTATACATTGCTGGTGGGACTGCAAACTAGCACAACCTCTATAGAAAGTAGTCTGGAGATACCTCAAAGAACTAAAAGTAGAAGAACTACCATTTGATCCAGTAATCCCACTACTGGGTATTTACCCAAAGGAAAAAAAAGACATTCTATAATAAAGACATCTGCACTTGAATGTTTATAGCAGCACGATTCACAATTGCAAAGATGTGGAAACAACCAAAGTGCCCATCAATACATGAGTGGATTAAAAAAATGTGGTATATGTATACCACGGAGTACTACTCAACCACAAAGAACAACAGTGAACTAACACCTCTTGTATTATCATGGATGGAACTGGAGCTCATTCTTCTAAGCAAAGTATCTCAAGAATGGAAAAACAAGCACCACATGTACTCACCATCAAATTAATACTAATTGATCAACTTTAATGTGCACATATGGAAGTAACATTCATCGGGTGTTGGGCAGGTGGGGGGAGGAGGGGATGCGTAAATTCAAACCTAAGGGGTGCAGAGCGCACTCTCTGGGAGATGGGCAAGCTTGTAGCTCTGACTTGGGCAGAGTAAAGGCAATACATGTAACCTAAACATCTGTACCCCTGTAATACTCTGAAATAAATAAACTTTTAAAAAATTTTAAAAATAAATAAATAAACAAAAATGAATGTAGTAGATATGCAGATAGGATACAATTTCAAGTATACAATGAATATATAGAATTTGTTTATCCTATAACATAATCTTAATATCTAAATAGAGCTCCTATTCTCCCAATATACTAGAACTTGAAGTGGCCATTTTTGTAGTTAAAGAACATTGACTTTTTCAAATTAATAAAACTAAATTATGTTCAGTATAAGGTTTTCTCAATCAATTTGGTCTTTTCTCCACTCTTCTCCCTATTCTTCCAAAGTTGTCTTACCAAAGAAAAACAGATTAAAAATAGAAAACTCAACCAAGCCCAATAGCCAGAGAGAATAGTTACTTTAAAAAGTACTCCAAAACACTTACAGAGCAGGGATCCCAAAACTGACGACGAATACTTTGCAAATTTTGGATGTGTTTGAGTCATTTTTCCTAATTACTACCACCATATGATACTCAGTTATTCACAGTGTGAGGTAAGATTGAAAGTTTTTGATTATTCCAGGGGGCCTGGGAGAGATCATATGGCACAGGAGGCCATAACAGCAGGAGCAGTTGCAGCCAGACTCCCCTAAGGTGATTTTTCTGCAGACAATGCAAGCATAACTGCAGGCTGTCAGCACCAGGAAGGGGAGGAGGGCGCTGTGTCAACAGTCCCACCCTTGCAGGCCACTGGCTGGATGACCCTGCTCTTTTTCAGTTTTAAGGTTCCTAAATGCATTTAAAATTGACAATTTACTTTCAGTCTTCTCCTGCCTCGGTCTTTCTTTAGCGGAAGAAAAAAATATTCCTCTTTTAAACTATGGGCTTCAAAGTACTAAATGACACTCTAAAGGAGTAACTGTAACTCTAAGTATCACATATGCAAAACCAGAGGGCAACAAACCCCAGGAAGAATCAAAGTCACAAATACCTACCAATTTTACAGAGCCTTTGTGACAGAGTCAGTGATTAGATGAAATGACTTTGAAAGGGTGAAATTCAATGGAAGGGCTCATTATTTCTATTATTGGTAGAGCTGGTAAGGGTCATGTCCATTATGCAAGGGCAGAAGAGACAGGGAGAAAAAAACAGATGATACTTAGAGTTTAGTTCATGATTATAACTTTGGTCATATGCTCTTATTTAATATTAAACCTAATTGAATGTTTTAAACCCTTTGTTTTCTGTTTTTCATAAATGTTTTCAATGTATATTTTTAAGTAAAAGTTTCCTAATAATTTTGATAATTATTTCCTTAGATGTTGAATCATTACTTAGTATACTTGAGACTTTTTCAAGTTATATCCTCAGAGTCTACACCTTGGAAAAGACCGACAATAATAACTTCATACAAGGAAATATTTTTTTATATTCATTAACAGAATGTATTTAATGAGTCTAACATGAACCTGTTTCCCAATGCACTGTCTTTAGAAAATCAGGAAATAGTGAGTTTCATTGTATAATATATATACATTTCATGCCCACACTATTTCTTTGATTATTCAACAACTACAACAGTAGTTCTCAAATGTTTGCATATGTCAGAATTACCTGGAGGGTTTGTTGAAACACAGAGTCCTGGACCCCACCTGAGGCCTGATCATTTCCATTTCTAACATAACCCAGGTGATAATGATGATATTGATCCAGGTACCATACTTTTGAGATAAGCTTAATTAGAAAACAGGAAATATATTGGTTTCAATCTCTATGTGGAAATAATTAAATGTAAAGGAGCTTAGTAATCATCAATACAGGATGAAATATAGAATCTTATTTAAACAAAGTGTAGCCTCAGAGAGTGCAGAGAGAGCTCATGTTAACAAAAACTTTTAACATGAATAAATAGTACCTGTTATTGAACTGACATAGGAGGTTAGGAAATAGCACTGATGCATTGCTATCAATAGGGTAATACGGCATCAACTGCATAAGACAGTAAGTGAAATACAATCAGAATAGGCACAGCATCAATGAGCTGTGTCAAAACTAATGTAGTCAGAGGTTTGCCACATACAATTTGCTGGTGTAAAATGAGGAAATCTCATTACCGTGCTCTGACCCAGCAAACACTCTACAGATGACACCCTGCAAATGTTGAATTTAAATGCATATTTTGGTTTTCATATAGCTTATATGAGGTCATTAAAGCTATAAACACTAGCCAATATGTTAAGGTAAGAATATTATATGTGATCTTGGTGATCACAGGTAGGTAAAATGGTGATCAGTCTATTTTGACAGTCTTAGCAATACTCCAAATTACAAACAGAAACAATTAGAAATAGCATGGCTCTAAATAGATAAAATAAAAAATCTTAAGATGACAGAGATCTAGTCATCTGTCATGCAAAGCTCATTCCTCAGAAGGGCAAATTAGAAACCTACTGTCTAGAACAGCCATTCCTCATGGCTGGAAAAAGAATTTTCACCAGTAAGATTTTTGTTGTTCAATATGGCCTTATTAAATGGGGTCAGATTATATCATTTTTTCTTGGCAATGGACAAGAAAATCAGGACTGTAGCTATAGCTTTGTTGTTGGGAATTGGTAAACCATTTCAAGATAGGTAGGTTTTCTCCCTCCTATGCTTGTATTGGGGCTTGAAGAATTGATAAATATGCTTCTATTCCCTGTCAGAGTTTTGAACCAAGCAAGAGATAGGCAAAGAACCAGGCAGCTAGAGACCAAAATGACAGCTTCATTTTTAAAAGAGCTACTGGGAATCTCTGCAGTAACAATGGGTTTCTTATTATTGTGGACAAACTCACCTTTCCATCCACAAGTTGCACTAGATAACCGCAGGCCTCCCCTAACCCACCTCCCATCCCAATAGATGTACAGGCATTATCTTAAGTTGTTGATGAAAAGAATAATCTTATCACTACATCTGTAAATAATTCCACATAGTAACATGCTTTCTGAGGTGAAAGTATCTTTTTAGATACAAACAGAAAAAAATGTGATTGAAATAGATAATAGGTGATATTTCATACATGTGACGTGATTACTACTTCTTTGACAACAAGCCTAGTGAACAAATGGTCCATGTTTGAGGGAGTGATTGACTTTAGTCCAGAATATTAAATAATGAAAGTCTTCACATTCTTTGGCCAGTAATGATCTTTTTAAACATCACTCACACAAATATAAGTGAAGTTGTATTTTTCACAATGAGGAGTCAAATTCAAAGTTACTAAAAGATAATGAATATTCCTCTTAGGCTGATTGTTTATCTTGGAGGCTTTAATGATATGAAAAGTTGGAGTTTAGAAGAAGAAAACCCTCAAGGAAGAAAAAAAATCAATCTCCTGACTTTTACTTCTGGATATTTCTTATAACGAATGTCAGAACTATCACAGGTCAGATATATGGCCCAGTATATTTTCTACGTGGCACTGAACACCGTATTTTAGAAGTACATTATTGTCCTTCCTGATGTTAATGTCAAAACATAAGGACATCTTTGCCAAACATCATGATTTCTCTCAGTAACTCTTATCAGTTATATCTCCAGCTGAGACCTCTGCTCTAGACTTCAGACTCATACTAAGTAGTCTACTTATCATTTCTGCTTGGAGGCATAATAGACATCTTAAAGTGAACATATTCCAAGCAGAGCTCTTAGTCTCCCTCTACTATTCTCCCCTCTTCCCTAGCATCTTCCCCATCTCAGGTAACATACTCCAACCTTACAGTTATCAAGCCCAAAAACCTTCACTACATCTTTGACTACCCTCATTTTTTAAAAAAATCCATAGTAAATTAACAAATTTTGTCAATACTAGTTCAAAACTTATTCACAATATGTTCAGGTCTCACCACCATCACTACCGCCCTGATCCACACCACCACCATCTCTTCACCACCCAGCTGGGTTCACTGCTATAGCGGCCGAACCAATGTCTCTGCTTCTGAGCTGCCTCCTCACCTTCAAACTATTCTTGTCTCCGTAGCTAGGGTGATTCTTTAAGAATAGGTCAGACCAAGCCACTCTTCAGCTTAAAACCCTCCAATGACTTAATTCTCCTTGTCACTCAATGTATTTGTTCCCTCAGGCTGCTGTAACAAATAACCACCAAGTAGTTTAAAACAACAGAAATTTATTCTCTAGCCGTTCTAGATGCTAGAAATCTGAAAACAAGGTGTCAGCAGGGTCATGCTCTTTCTGAAAGGCTCTAGAGGAAGATTCTTCCTTGCCTTTTCATAGCTTCTGGTAGTTGCTATCAATCCTTTGGCTTATAGATACATCACTCCAATCTCTACCTCTGTCTTCAAATGGCCTTATCCACTATGTGTCCAAATTTCCTTCTTCTTATAAAGACACTAGTCATTGGATTAGAGCCCACCCTAATCCATTATGACTTTAACTTGATTATATATGCAAGATCCTATTTCCAAATAGGGTCACATTCACAGGTACTAAGAGTTGGGACTTGAAACATTTCTTTTGGGAGGACACAGTTCAACTCACAGTACTCAAATCCAATGTCCTTATCATAGCACACAAGCCCTAGTCCTTTGCTATTTAAAGTGTGATCCACAGACTAATAGCACTAGCATCACCTGGGAACTTGTAAATATGTAATCTCTCCTGATCTCCTGAATCAGAATTTTCATTTTAACATGAAACATAAGTAATTTGTATGCAAATTAGAATTTGAGAAGCACTACCCCTCAAAAAGGCCTGCCTACTTTTTTGATTATTTCATTTACTACTCACCCCATATCACTCCATCATCACTCTGCTTCAGTCATATTGGATTTTTTGCTATTCCTGAAATGTGTGGAATATTCCTGCCACAGGTATTTGCATGGATTATTCCCTCACTAGATACATATGTAAATATCACTTTGGTGCAATATTTCCTGGATATTCAATTATTTATGTATGTATGTATGTATGTATGAATGACAGGGTCTTGCTCTGTTGCCCAGGCTAGAGTGCAGTGTCCTCATCACAGGCCTCATCACAACAATGAACTCCTGGGCTCAAGTGATCCTCCTGCTCCAGCCTCCCAAGTAGCTGGAACTACAGGTATATGCCACTACAGTTGGCTAAATTTTCTATTTTTTGTAGAGATGGGGTCTTGCTCTTGCTCAGGCTGGTATTCTTTTTTAAATGTACATCCTATCAACTCCATCCCTCTTCTTTGCTTTATTTATCACCACAGAACTTCCTATCATTTAATATGCTGAATATTTTACTTATTGATTTCATTTATTGTCTGCTTCATCACCTAGACTATAAGCTCCTTGAGTGCAAAGATCTGAGTCTATTATGTTCACTGCTGAATTTTTAGGCTCCTAGAATGATAACTGGTACTCAGTAGTGACCACTCAATAAGCATGCATTAAATAAATGAGTCTGTAAGTTTATTAATTTATTTACCCATATGCATTACTTAACTCTTGCCCATATACATTCAATAACTTTTGTTATTTGAAATCAACTCTATTATTTACTTCATGTGATAGTTCTTTTAAAATGTATATAGTAGACTTAGGTCTATGATTTAGGAGGCAAAAAACTGTAATTTACCAAAGTTTTTGTGGATTGATTTGTTCTTATGCTTCACCAACTCTCATGATAAAGAACACCTTAACGCTAGTACACAGTGTGAGAACACATAAATGCTTTTATGTGCCCTAAAATTCTCTCTTAAGATTCATAAGATGTTCTCTTGTTTATAACACAAAAATATAATCACAAAGCACATGTGGAATATGAATTTCATGTACTTTTCCCTTTTTATTATTTTTCCCATATTTTTCTATTCAGAATAAAGATTCCTAATTCCTCAGTTGATCCTAATACAATGGGCCATCCAAGCACTTACTTCTTTGGATAATCATGTTCTTTTACCTGGAATCTCACAGATAAAGTTATCAAAGCATGGAAAAGATGTAAGAATGTTGACCCTTTTCCCTCTCCACCCTCCATTGAATTCAGCTGGGCCTAACTTTGTGTTAGTTTTGTTTATCTGGAAAATAAAATAAAGTCTCTACTCTCAATAAATGTACAGTCTAATTAGGAAGTCTACAGAGTAGGAGATTTCTAAGTTTTGATTTTGATTATCTTACTTCCAGATATTTGGAAACAACAAAATGCTGTTTGCTTATAGACTGCAAACAGTATGATTGGAAAACACAAGTAATAAATGTTACATATTACTTTATTACAGTGTTATAATTGCTACTGGTTAACAATTGCTTACTGAAGACAGGTTTAAATTGAGTATTTCTAAATGTGTAAATAATAAAAAGCAACTGAGCCAATAAAGTTTAGGTCCCAGCATCTATTGAGTAAATATGAGTAAAAAACTCAATGAGAATTCATTCCCTATTGGTGATGCAGCAATTCTTGAAGTTATTGGCTTGTAAGGAATCACATAGGACCTAAACAATAGAACAGGACTGAGGCCTTTTCAAGGGATGGAGAACATCCTCCTTCCTTGTTCAGGTGATGTTTTGAGACACAGCCATTCATTTTGGCTCCCTCTTTTTGAATGAGCTTCTACTTAGGAACTTAAAAACCAATAGCCACACAAATAAGTAGGGAACTCAATGTTTAAGCATCAACATTATTCTATATACAATATTGGACACATACATACATTCTATGATTTAATCATGACAACTATACTATAGGATAGGAATCATACTATTATCCTATTTTTACAGATGAGGAAACAGGTCTAGACAAGAAGTTAAATAATACGTCCAAATGCATACCATTGATAACAGGGAAAACAAGACTTTCATTTCAGGACTTTTAGTATTGTCTTTGTTTAATACTTCTTATTTTTAAAATAACTTGACTCATAAGAAATCACAAAAATAATAAATTTTATTACCATGTTATTTTTAGCCAACTTTTCCCAGTGGTAATATCTAACTTATGTAACCATAGTGCATTGCTAAAATCAGGAAAGTAACATTGGTATAATACCATTAACTCAGGTTCAGACCGTATTCATATTTCAAAGGTGTTTACATGCACTTTCACATGTATGTGTATTTCTATGAAGTATAGATTTATATAACCATCACCAGAATCTGGATGCATAAATGCTCTATCACCACAAAGAAAATATCACATGCTATCCCTTAATGGTCACATCTTCCACCCAACCCTACCCCTTGACAGTCATTGATCTGTTCTCTATCACTAGAATTATGTTACGTAACCAAGCCTTTTTGAAACCAAAGCCCATGAGATTGCTAAATGAATGGTCATTTTTTCTGAAATTTTATTTGCAGTCTTTATAAATGGTATACTGTAGCACATATTCAAATGTACTATACATGTATAGGCAAGCAAAAGTTAGAACATGGCATTAAGTGTACAAAAGAGGAAAATATTATACATGTTCATCACTATATCCCTATTTATAATTCTTTTTCAAAAGCTAGTAGTAGTAACTTTTGCTTTATTTTATTTAAAATATCTATCAGAATTATCTCCATTACTAAACAAAAGTATATTTAAATGTTGCTTGATTCCATTTATACTAGGTATCTCAAATAGTCAAATTTACAGGAACAGAGAGTCGAATGTTGATTATCAGGGACTGAGCGGAGGGGAGATGGGAAGTTGCCATTCAACGGGGATTAAGTTTCAGTTATAAAAAGTAAATAAGTTCGAGCAATCTGATGCTCCTGTGGTTAACAATACTGCATTGTGAATTTAAGGATTTGTTAAAAGGGTAGATCTCATGTTAAATTTTCTTACCTTAATAACAAAAAAGAGAGAAAAATAGATATTTTACACATTTTTAAAAAATGACACATATGCCTGAATTTCATATTTTGTTTCACAACTTTAAATGGTGTTAAAAAGGTATTTTTGTTTTGAAACACATCTAACTAAAGGAAAAGGTACAAATGAGTGATTTTTCATAAATAAAATATAATCCTTGGGACTGCTATTTTTCCATTTTGAACACTCTCCACCTTTAGTCCTTAATAATTACGTCTACTCCATGCAAAATAATGATTTCTCCAGAGGCAACAAAGAGTAGAGAACAGGTCCATTCTTGAGGAAATTTTGAGTAAGTTAAAGTAATTTTGGTCATCTTCTTTTCTTGTGCCAACCTCAGCTGCTTTCTGCCACTCTGTGATCCTCTTCTCTGGGACACAATATCCCAGCTACCCACAGACTGAAGGCATCCTCTAACCACTCCTCCTTACATATATCAAAGATTTTTCCTCAGCTAGACTCTGTCAGTGCCTGTCTTCATATCAAATTTGCAAGTCCTGTGGACTATTCTCTTAGGCCCTTGCAGGGTACTGCATAATACATTCCATGCTAATTATCTAATGAGGGTCACTAGATTAATATTTTATCATACCAGGTGAAATATCATTAGATCCAATAGTACAAAAATTTCCAATATGTCACTCCTTTGCATTAAATTCTAGGGCTAATTTGAAGAGGGTGTCACAACAATGGAAACGCTAGGGACAGAAAATAATCCCAATTTTCATTGCACTGTCCCCAAGACCACATTGTCACTCACCATTATGGAGTGCTTTTCAAAATAGAGCTATTATTAAAATGGAACCTTGCTATAACCCTGTGTGACAGGCAGGACCTCTATTATTATTCATAGTTTACAGATGAAGCAGATAGGTTCAGCAGTATTAAAAGATTTGTTCCAGGTCACTGGCTTATTAAATGACAAACTAAGAGAGAATCAAGTTTTATACTCATATAAGACCATTAAAGAAGAGGACTGATCCAAATGAATTGTTAAATTTTCTTACAGCCCCAATAACTATAATTGACCACCCAATGATTTCTTTCATAACAATCTGATATGACAAGATGGATGTGACAAAATCAACATGATCTATTGATTAGATTTGAGTAATATTTGGCATCTGCTTTGTTAGTTACCCCTTTGCTACTTTAAGTTATTCTCATCACAATAAAATACCCACTAATTCATGTATTGTTTTCTTTATATGCCATCAAATAAGTTACTTACTGCAATTCTTTCCATGTTAATAACTGAACACCATCTAATGGCTATAGATATAATATTATATTATAATATATTACACTATATTACATTATATATAGTATAATATAATATATCTTATATTATGTATAGTATAATATATTATATTATGTATGGTATATTATATTATATATACCATATATATATTATAATATATATAATATATTATATAAAATAAATATTTCTTGGGCATGCAATCTTTGCAAGGTGGTTTCTAGGCACTGGAGTTACAAGAGTGAGCAAAAGAGAGTTCCTGCTCTCATGGAATTTATATTATAGTTGAAGGAGGCTATGTGTAAATATACAAATAATTTAAGAGAATATATATATAACATATATGTCAGTAATAAGTACTAGGAAGAAAAATACAGCCAGTTAAGACGATACAAAGTAATGGAAGATTGCTCGTTTTAGGTAGGGTAGTTAGAAAAGGCCTCTCTGCAGTGGTGACTTAGAACAGAGATCAGAATGACATGAGAGAGTGAACATCTAGAGGAAGATCTTCTAGGCTGATGAATGAATAGCAAGGTAAAAATCTTCTGAGGTGGGAACAAATTTGATGTATTTGAGGAAGAGCAGGAAGACCAACAAAGCAGGAGCAGACCAAGTGACTGGGAGAGAGAAAACAGGGCAAGAGAAAAAGCCCAGAGCCTCATTGTGTCCTTGCTGTGGCATGGTGAGCTTTTACTCTAAGTGTGATGGGAATCCATTAGAAGACCTTGGGTGGGTGTGTGTGTGTGGTGTGCGCGCGTGCGTTGGGGCTTAGTTGGGTTATGCTGTAATTTAGAGGTTTTAAAGTTTTAAAGGGCTTCCCTGTTATTTAAGCAGAAAATTGTTTTAGTTTGCTTAGGCTGCCATAACAAAGTTCCACAGACTGGGTGGCTTAAACAAAAGAGATTTATCTTCTTACAAGTCTGGAGGCTAGAAGTCCAAGATCAGATGTTGTCAAGGTTGCTTTTTTCTGAGGTCTCTTTCCTTGGCTTGTAGATGGCCATCTTTACCATGTGCTTTCCCTTTATCTTCCCTCTGCACATGTGTGTGCACAAATCTCCTTTTCTTATAAGGTCATCGGTTAGATTGGATTGCATCCCACCCGAATGATACCAGTTTAGCTTAATTACCTCCTTAAAGAGCCTATTTCCAAATTCAGTCACTGTATTTAAGGTACTGGGGGTTAGGAACTCAACATGTAAATTATGGGGTAACACACGAAGCAAGAGTGAAAACAGAAAGATCATTTAGAAGACTATTATATTACACAAAGGAAAAATTATACTAATTGGACTAGAATAGAGGTCATAAGAAACAGTAATTATATAAGTTATATAAAGAAAGGAATTGTGGTTCTCATTGAGGTTATTTCATGAACTCCTCCAAACGACATTTTAGGTTGTTGCTACTGTTTTCCCCGGGTTGACTATAATTCGTGCATTAAGTCACACAGCTAGAAATTCAGGAGCTAGAATTCAAATGTAGGTATGTCTGCTTCCAAAGATCACATTATATCCTCTACATCATGCTTCCTGAAGGCTGAGTTTTATCCTCTTAGTGTTATTTAATACTACATGTATAGAAAATATCTTAATTAGGAAGCCTTTGATCATAGAATTAAAGAGGTGGAAGATTATATATGTGTTCCCAAAGAGATAATGCATATTTAGCTTGCTCTTACACAGAACACACGTCAGTAGTAACTAGCCTTGAATTGAGGCTTTTTGTTCAACAGTCATTTATTTAGTCTCCATTGTTTATTGGGTTCCATAATAAATTCTGTGGGAAGTCAGGAGAATCGACTGCTTTGGCTTTGAAGAAATTTTCCATCATGTTGAGAAGAAAGGTGATATGCACATACAAATATAGTATTTGCTGTGTACCAAATGAGTTAGCTGACAAATAGTGCTGGAGGAGTTCAAAAGAGGAAAATGGAAAATCACTCCGGGCTTAGAAAAACTGAAACTGGTGAATCTTATCTTCCAAGAATCTGTACAAACCCTATCAAAAAAAAGGACAATGCCTAATAAGTTCAAGTTTACAAAAGTAGTCACTCTTTTTTTCCAGGTAGGCAAAGGTCTTCTCTTTTGAAGTCCTGTGTAAATCTTCACCCTAGAGTTTTAGGCTTCCAAGGATTGCTATTGTTTACTCAGAAAGCATCTTGTGTTTTGCCTTTCTACCAATCCTCATATTGCCATTTCATGTGTTTGTTTGTTTAACACCTGCATCAGTTGGTAATTGGCAAGCATCAGTAGAGCAGAGAGCAGGGATGAATCATATCTGTTCTAATTCCCTTTTTACTCCCCCAGCACATAGGAAATATTATGGGTGAGGAAGTAAGTAGATTAAGTTCAAAGACGTAAAAAGTGGCAGGAATAGTAATCAGATAAGACATTTATACAAAATGAGATGATTTGGGGCTAGTTTTTTAAGTCATTTTCCTTATGAAAACAGGATGATATGCATACTATTTCATGGATTTTTTTGTTTTGTTAAATGGCTTACCTACAAATTATGAATGGTTTGTCATATTAATAAATAAATATCAACAACATCTTAATAGCTCTATAATACTTTATTGTGTGATTGTATTGTAATTCATTCAACAAATGCCCTATTGTTGAACATTTAGACTCTTTCTGATTGTTGCCTTCTAAAAAATGCTATATTATAAATTTTTGCATGTAATTTTAAGATGTGAAATTGCTAGGTCAAAAGACATGAATAAATTTAAGGCCTTTGTATATACCATTAGAATTATCTCCAGAGTGCATACAGTAAAGCATCTTTTCATTTCTGGGAACAAGAATAATTGCTATATACTTCTGAGACTTTCTGAACTTTTTTGTTTGTAAAAATTTGGGGTGTTTATTTGGTGTTTTGGAGGGGTTTTTTTCATTTGTTTTTTTTAAAGTAGGTTGCAGTATTACTTAGTATTCTGTGGTGGTGGATATTCGAAGAATAATTTCTCTCTTTGGGATTATTCCTCTAACACCTACAAATACCAGTGTGTTCTTTCTCTAAAGGAAAATATAAAGCACAGAGAAATTAAATGCTGCTCAAATTCTGAAACTATGAAAATATAACAATGGGAAAAACAAACAAAGTTTTTAACTACTCAATGACTTTAGCAGCTGGTGGATCCTACCATGCCTATTTTTGCATAGAATGAAAAAGACACAGCAGGTTTCTTTGGAACATCAAACTGAGAAAATTGACTACAGCTTTAACAGCCTTAAAAGATTTTTTGGCAGAATGAATAAGTACGCATAATTGAGAAAAATACCCTAATCTGGAGAATAAAATAGATGTAAAAAGAGGCTAAACAAAAATGTTGCTGCCTGTTCTTTTCACAACAATCTTCCACCTGTCCCTGACTGCTGTATTTAGGGAACCAAAGCTTAAAGCTAAAAAAGAATAGGAGGTTGGGGAGTTTAGGATGGAGACAGTATAGGGCTGTGTAAATTGCAGGGGACTTAGAGCCAGAAGACTTGAGTGACATGCAGTCATGGATGGGCTGTGAAGTAAGGAAGTCTGGACTTAAATCCCAACTCAGCCACTTACTAACTCTATGATCCTGGGCAAATAACATGTCTCCTCTCTGGCTGAGTTTCTACAATTTCAAATGGAGATAGAAATAGTGCCTGGCTCTCTCAGTGCCTGGCTTATACTACACATATATTAAATATAAGCCATTATTTTATTATATAACTAGATTATGAACTTGGGCAAGTCACTTTACCTTGTGTCTCAATTTCTTCAACTGTAAAATGAATTAGTTAGACGATGTATGTGGTATCACATCTATGTGTGAAGGTCTACGGTTCTATGAGAACAACGGCAACAAAAAAATTCACTGGATGCTGCCCTGCTACCATCAGAATAGCTCTGGGAATGATTTGAAGCCAGCAAAGTGAATAGGCAAATGAAGAGCTGAAGAAAGCAAAGAAGAAACAGAGAGAGGAGAAATGAGAAAGAGTAACCTTCACACATAGAGTTTTTGTTATATCCTCACATACTATAATTGCATCAAAATTATTATTTATTGTATAGGCAATAAAGCTACTACAAAAGTCATTTGTCCATTTTAACAATAGCATTTTTCTCAACTTCCTTTCTACCAGCATGAAGCATCCTCATAGATGTTATTTTCAAACTTAAATTTCACTGCCCTCATGATTCTTCTCTCTTCTTAAGTACAGAACAATATAATGATATATAATAATTTTAGCTGTCCTCAATACAAGACTGCTCATGATTCACTTAAAGTTGAGAAATGACTCCACATTTCTGGCTTTTAGCCAGGTTATAATTTAACCACAAATCAGGGCTTCTTAACCTTGAGTTTAAGTTTCAAGGACCCCATAAAATGAACATACAGACATTTTCTTGGAAGAGTGTTCATGTCATTCAAAAGAACCATTGCCAAACTGAATTATTGCTTATAAACATGGTTGCAGTTTTTTACTGAGCTATCAGAGACTGTCCAGTGCCTATCAGTGTATACTCCAAATAAATGTTATGGAATTAATAAATAAATTGAATAAATGATTAACATTACTTGGCAATGAGGCTTTCCTTGACCATCCTATAAAAATAAATCCCCAGGCCCCCACGTCCCCCTCACTCTCCTTATTTTAGTTTGTTGCATTCATAGTCATGTTCCATAACATCTGTATTTGTTCATGGCCTTTCTCTCACTGCTGGAATGTAAGCTCCGTGAGAGAAGGGACATTGTCAGTGTTTTCTTTTTTATTATTTTTTCACTGCTGAATCCCCAGTGCACATAGTAAACACTTCATAAGTATTTACCGTATGAATATGTAAGAAAATCATTCACTTCCCCCCTAATTTCTTGTCTAAATTATTCATTCAGTTTGAAGTTCAAATCTCTGCTTTATGTGTCACTTTCCCTTCAATCTTCGCTTTCGGTGTCTCTCACCTGCAAACCTAAGGAATATGCTGTGTCTGGGTCAATAATGACAATCTTTAAGCAGAACTGTTTAAACAGATTTGATTCAGGTTTTTGTTAATTTCCTTTGTAATCCAGATTCTTGACACTGGCTTAAAAATAGTGATATAGTGCAAAGCACGAGATATGTGGGCACTCAAGACAGGTGGGAGGGATGGTTCATTTTACTACTTAATATGTGGTAGGCACTCTGCTTGGTGCTTCCTCAGTCTGTATGCTTATTCTTCCATATTTTAGTACTAACAATAGCTTTATAAAGCAGATATTTCATCCTTATTTTGCAGATAGTCAGAAGTCTTGGGTTTGAATCCTTGCTTTGCCAATAAATGATTATTTTTTCAATAAATGATTATTGATTAAATAATAATCAATAAATGATTATTATTTCATGATCATTCTAAGCTTCTTTTTCTTTACGAATCAAATGGGAAACATAAACCCCCTAGTGCCTATCAAATGAGTGGTGATGAAAATTTAATGGGATCATTTGTGTGAAATTATTTATGAGCTCCAGATATTAATTACAATTTTTTTAGTTATTATTTTCTATCATGCCATATTTTATACATTTGGACTTGGAAAATAAACATTTCATTATTAAACTTGACTACAACAAAAACCTGAACACTTAAAATTTCAAAAATTTAATTTGTCAATACTTAGATCATTCATATTCTCTGCCTTCTCCATTAAAAATAAAAGTAAGTTATAAAAAATTATGTATTGTGATTACCCAACATAATTCATTTACTGGAAATAGGGAGTACTGAAGAATTAAGAGGAATCTATAATATTCAGCATACTTCTTCAAGCACTACTAAACTCAAATAACTTATTAGACACTTAATCAAATATGTATTCAGTGTTCCTCTGTAACTGACACTCTACTAGGTATTTTATATGCATAGTAGTTTATTTCATAAAATAACCTTATGAAGTATAATATATTTTAATATCCTAATTTTAGGGTTGAGGAAACTAAAATTAAATAAATTAACTTACTCAAAGTTACATAATTAGTGATCAAGTTGAGATTTAAACCTGTATCTATCAGAAACAAAAGCCCATATTTTAACCATAAGCCTCTTCTGCTCTCTGGTTTTTCTTGCTGCTTATTATTTGGGGCTCTTATTTCTTGAATTCAAGCACCTTCTATTCAGGTAACATAGATTTGACTTGGGCTTCATTCCTAGGTTCTATTCTTCTTTTTAGACCGCAGTCTGAATTTTCTCAACAATCTTGCCAAGGAAGATTCCTGGTACAGATTTTCCTATGACAAGGCAATGACCTCTTTCAGGATATATCTCTCTTTGTTACTCCAGGTATAACACAGGATGGATGCTCTACAAATAGATACTATTATTAGTCAACTCAGGCTATCATAACAAAATACCATAGACTGGGTGGCTTAAACAATAGAAATTTATTTCTCTCAGTTGTAGAGGCTAGAAGTCTGAGATTAGGGAGCCAGCATGGTGGGATTCCAGTAAGGACCCTCTGGCAGATGGCTACCTTCTTGCTATGTCTTCCCATGACTGAAAGAGAGTAAACTCTCTGGTGAATCTTCTTATAAGAACTCTAATCCTATCAGATCATGACCCTACCCTTATGACTTCATTTAACCAAAATTACCTCCTGAAGGCCCTACCTTCAAATATAGTCACATTGGGGATTACAGCTTCAATATATGAATTTTGAGGGGACACATTCAGTCCATATCAGATACTTAAAAAATGTTTGCTGTTTATGACAATTTGTATCAGTTTTTCACCAAAATTATGTTGGTTTCCAAGTCAAACTCTCCCATGCAAGGAACACTATTCATTCTTGAAAAGAAAATTACAACTCTTAATATTGATAAGGGTAGCACTATCCAATATAAAGGATAAACCTCTGTGGTAATGAATATTTAAAAGCTCAAGTGACCCACAATGAGCCCCACATTCACACTCCAAAGTGCCTCTCACGTGGCACCAGGGGTGGTCTGTATGGCTAACAGCATATGGCACAGAATGGTATGCCACCTCTGAGATTAGGTTGTAAAAGACTATGGCTTACATGCTTCCATCTTGAGTATTCTCTCTCTCTCTCTCTCAAATATTTTTCTCCCTCTCTCCTCTATTACTAGCTCTCATGGAAGTCAGCTGCCATATAACATATAACGAGGCTATTCTGGCAGCCTATGGAGAGGCCCATGTGGCAAGGAACAGAGGCCTCTAGCAAACAGCCAGTGAGAAACTGTGAACGGCCAACAACCCTGTGAGTGAGCTTAGAAGCAGATTCTCTAGCTCCAGTCAAGCCTTGAAATGACTGCAGCCCCAGCTGACAACGTGACTGCAACTTCATGAGAGATCCAGAGCCAGCACCACTCAGCTGAGCTGCTCCCAGATTCCCAACTCTTAGGAACTGTCTGAGATAATAAATGTTTGTTGTTTTAAGTTACTAAATTGTGTGGTAATTTGTTATGCCAAAATACGACCACAAACTCTCCAATTCTTAAAATAGCAATTTATTTCGTACTTACAAGAGGTCCAAAACAAACGTTCTTAATGAGCAGGTAGCTCTCCTCTCCAAGTGCTGATTTAGTGATGAGGCAAATTCCATACTGTGGATCTGCCATCTTTGCATGGCTTCCCTGCTTATTGTTCTCATTTGTATAAAGCAATAAGAAAGGGAAAGACACATAGGATCGCAAATGGGAAATTTTTAATGCGCCAGACCTGGAAGTGGTACATATCACTATTTTTGAATTCCATTAGCCGGAAGTGAGTCACAAAGGCTCACCTAACAGAAGGGAAGCTGAGAAATGTAGTCTATCTGTATGTTCAGTAGGAAGAAATCATGGATTTGGTAATCAACTAGAGGTCTCTTCCAAAACTGTGGCTGTAATATTGGTCTCCCTTTTGAACTCCAGATCTGAATATCAAACTGCCAGCCTATTGGACATCTTCACTTAACTTAGAGCGTGATTTCTCAACCTTGACATTACTGACATTTGGTACCAGATAATTCTTTGTTGAGGGGCTATACTATCTATACATTATAAAATTTTTAGCAGCTTCTCTGGCCTGTACCCAGCAGATGCCCCCCAGTTGTGAAAAACAGAAATGTCTCCAGACATTGACACACCCTGGAGGTGAAAATCAACTATTTGATGTTCCAGAAACATTGAGAGCTCATCCTATTCAACAATAAACTCATCATCTATTACAATAAACTCATTTCTCTTTCTGATATCCCTAATCCAAGAAATACCAGAAAATTAACCTAATGTTTCAACACCAAACTGACATTTATTCTTGATTCTATTGTCTCCCTAAACCCAGCTTAAAAACAATCATGAAATTCTGCCAGTCCTACTTCCTTAACATGTCTCAAATTATTTTTTATTTTCTTTATCACTAATGCCAATATATTCGTTCTTACTTCCCCTTATTAAAGACCTTTGGACTAGTCTTCCAGCCTTCATTTTCCTCTTTCTCTACCCTTAATAAGCAATTATCAGAGAGATATTTTTTAAAATGGAAATCTGGGGTGGCTTTACAATTAATGATCTGAAACTCCAGCAATTATAATTTTATTTTCTCTCTAAACTCCCACTAAAAACCAACAAAATACAGGAAAAATAATATTTAGTGAAACAATAAATTAAATAAAATTACAAATCACAACCATGAAGAATAACTACCAAAGATAGTAAAGTTTGTAAAATCTAAACTTACACGTCCAGTTTATCTAGACAAAGTTTTCAGGGGAAATATTTTTCTAAAGTAAGTGAGGTTATCCAGTAAGGCACTGCCCAAATTTGTTTTACTTGGAATTTGGAATTAACGAGATAAGGTGAGCAGGCTAGTGATACAATTCAATTTTTAAAAAGAGACGTAAATAAAATATTAGATGTAGAAATCACTCCTATTTACAGGTGGGTCACAGAAAAGCTGGAGACATCTCTATAATGACCTAGTGTCACACCACAGAATGCTCCAGGTACACTGTCATCATCTCACCAAGTGGACAGTCATTATTGTCTCCCTTCCTACCAGGTTACATGAAGGACCACATGGATGAGGAGCACAGCTGTCTCTAAAAGTCTCCCTGAACCTAGTTTAACACCATGGCATAGCAGAAAGACAGCACTGAATTTGGAAATTAGCAGTTATACCCACCTTTGCCAGCAGGTTACCTTTGTGTCAGAAAAAAGGAAAACTTCTAAGCCACAAGAAACTCTGCATCTGCCAGTTTTTTGTCATCTGAAGAGACAAATGTATCCAGAGAGAGACAGAAAAAAAAGAACCTGCAAGGTTCATTCTGAGTCACTGGGACTTCCAACTTACAGGGAGACCAATCAAGTCAAAAGGGCAAAGAAGTGTTGATGAGAAGTTTCCACAGACCAGAGAAGGAAACTCAAGATGCCTGTCATAACTGTTCACTGCAATCCCTACATTCCCTACATTATTTATAGAAGAATAAATTATCTGATCCCAGAAGAACTACCTCAATTCAAATAGAAGGAATAAGATATCTCAATGTAAAATTACCATATTAAAAAGAAGAGAAAATAAAAAATCAAAGGCAGATGAGGAGCCAATGAGAAAAAGTTTATATGTACTTAGTGAAAATTGTAACTAATATTTCTTGAACTGAAACGTGACCTGAAAGAAAACAAGACATCTATAAAAATAAGAACTAAAGGCATAGCTGCAAGAGGTCAACAAAGAAACTATAAAACCACAGAGGGACATGAACAGTGAGCTAGTTGTTGAACAAGAAAAAAAAAATGTATGTGTTGGGGGATGGGGACTCCCAAACAAAAGGTAGAAAAAAGGATGTATGTATGGATATTCTGGATTTACATTTGGGTTCTCCAGCATGGTGGTTTCACTTCTTAAATGGCAGCTGTCACCAAAGACAATGTTTTAAAATAAGCTGAAGCTGTGTGGCCTTCTCTAAGGTAGCCTTGGATGCTATACAACATCATTCCCATTGCATTCTATTGGTTAGGGGCAATACACTTACTTTGCCAAAATCAAGTAGAGAGGGCAAAGACAGCAGGTTGGCAAGGCCCCACTGTAGGAGAGAATGTGGAATGAAAGATACTGTTTTATCCATCTTTGAAAAAATATAGTGTGCCAGAGCAAAGGCCACTTAGAAATCTAAGTTGTTCAGACATGGTGGGCACCCATCAGTTATATTTTACAGAAAAAACAGAAAAGCTATGTTTAAAACAAGTCATTTAAGTGGAGATCAGCTAAGAAAGTTTCTACTCTAATCTGAATACTCCGTTTTTCAGAACAAGGAGTGAAAATTCAATGGAAACTGATTAAAATTGACAAACTGGGTAACAGAGATAAAAGTATTTCATTTAAGGTATAAATTTCACCAGAAAAGCTAAAATAATACAATCATATGGTGAATGAGAAAGAGAGAGGCTGGAAGGAAATGAACACATGCATATTACCTTATCCGAGAGTGGGAAGTCAGCAGGTAATGTCTAAAATGACTACAGCAAGATCCAGTGTTCTCCATGCTCCAGGACATACATGAGGAGATTTCCTAGAGTATATAAAGAAAATATTACCATTTCTATCTATAGTTGTTTGTGTCTAGAATATAAGAGAGAAATTTATTTTTTCATTCATTTAATATAAATATTGGTAATTTTATGTAAAAGGTACATAAACAATTTTATACACACATTGGGACTGTGTTTTGGATTTTTATTGTTTTTCTAGTAATGGCATATAATTAAAAAGTTTGAATATTACTGATAAACAGTTATAAAGCAACCACTTCAAGAAAGTAGATGATAAAGTTTTACATTATAAAAAGGAAATACACACACGAACTCAAATAGAAAAAAGAATGAACAATTTCTTAAAGGCACAATAGAAAGAGAAAGTGTGAAAAAATAAATTATAGACATAAGTAGAAGCTTTAGAGAAAAACATTCACTTAATAAAGGAAAAAATAACTCAGAATCGCTCAAAACAAAACCCAGTAATATATTATATACAAATGGTCCAAAAAAGTTTGAAATGGGAACAATAGCTTGATTACCAAAGAAGGTTTAATCCATGTTAAATAGCATAAATAGATTTTTAAAGATCAATTTATAATTTTAAAAAATACAGGCTGTAAAAAATATGCCATAAACTATTATGTATCAAAAATGAAAGCATCAAAATTTATAAATCATAAACTATAATAAATACTAAATGTTCAAAAAACATAATGAGACATTCAAAATTGCCTTGAAGCAAGCATTGCTCAGAGTATTGCCAAAAATTTACAAAATATCTGGAGAATAGAATGCTTTTAAAGTCTGTAAATATAGATGTGGCATATAAATAAAGCTGTACTCAAAGGATAATACATGGATTGAAATACCTAATTTATAAACAAAGACTAAAGATAAATGAGTTAAGTAACCAATTCAAAATTTTAAGAAAAATATAACTAAATAAGCCAAGGGAGAGCAGAATGAAAGAACTGGTAAACAGAAAGGAATTAATAATTTTTGATGTAATAAATAAATAAACAGATCTGGTTTTATGAGAAAAACGAACTCAATAATAAAATTAAAATGAAATATAATAAATGAACCTCACAGAAATTAACCAAGGGAAAAAAAATTAAAATCCATAAGTTTAAAAAGTGGGGGGAAAATCACAGGTAAAAATAAATATTAAAAATCTTAGTCAATTAACCAACATGATGAAATAAAATTGAATAACATATGAAATTACGATTTTCTAAGATAATATAAACTACCTAAGCTTACCTGACAACAAATAGAAATCTTCAAGTTTCTATTCTAGAGAAACTAGAAATTTGAAAATTGAAATGATACTGGCCCTTAATCAAGCTCTAGGCTCTGATAGTCAGGTATGTAAGATCCCCTGAACTTCCAAGGAAAAGAAAATGTCCAATCTCTCTAACTTCTTCCAGATGATCAAAGCAGTACGTCTACCAATTAATTATGAGGCCAATACAATACTGATCCCATGCTGGCAAAGGTTACACATTAAAAAAAATAAATCAAACTAATATCATGAACGTAAGTCCCATAAATTAAATAAGCAAGCAAATAAGTTTAAAAATATAAAAAATCTGTAATAAATATGTGCAAATTGAAATAGGGAGAAAATAGTTCAGTATTAGGAATACATTACAAAATCTGCAATATTAGTAAGCGGAAAAATTTACTAGTTTGAAAGACTTTGTGATTGCTCTAAGACTTGGTTCATCATTTCTTGCTATGAATTGTCCTTGTCTCTCTTACTTAGCCTTGTTAGGCACTCATCTCTTTGTATCACATTTACCTTCACTTCTAAATAATTGCATATCTAGTAATCTTTTATAGTGTCTGGCAGGAAGTGAATGCTCAACAAATTCCTGTTGGAGAAATACTGAATAAGAATAAGGTAGGTAAGATACAATATGTCACTAAGTCACTGGTTCGGAAATGTTATATGAATCACTTGTAACATAAAAAAATTCTCATATTCCCACTTGTAGGCTCTCTTTTGGAGGAAATAATGCACAGATGTTGCATTTTAGCTTCTGCATTTCTTTAGTTCTTCCCTTTTCTTCTTTTCACATCACAGGTGAGAAAACAGCTCTCAGATGCTAGAAAGTGTTGTGTTTATCATTCACAGAAATAATAACACTGGAAACAACATTCTCCTTGCTTCTGACTCCTAGTTATTTTGTTGTGCTTTGTTTTAAATAGATGCCTTTTCTCAAAGCTTACCTGTTTCCTTTACATTGTGTGAGACTACTTTCTGTTTACTAAAAAACAAGGAAGAGGCCAGTTAAGTGAGAAACTAAGATACATATTGCAGAGGTCAGCCATCCTCTATGGAAGGGTTAGGAAGATGAGCAGAAAGTGATCACTAAAGGATGTAGAAAGAAGATGGCAGGCATCGGCCACCAGGAATGTGATTTTAGGTGCACTCAATAATAGTAGCGAGCAATAGGAATTTGTGGAATAGATACAAATATGTAAATTTGGATATTGACATAAATTGTAGAAAGTTAATGGGAAAGTCAAAATGTGTGAATTCATGTTAACAATAATCATTAGGATGGACAATCACAGAGACCTGGTATTGATCATGATAGGTATTAATTATCATACTTATCTGATTTATAAAAAAGTTACTTTTCTAGAAAGAAAACAAACTCTCTCCCATTCTTAGCTAAAAAGCTTTAGGGCTAACTCACTGTGAAAGAGTCAAACTTTGCATAATTCATTTGTTTGGTTTATCCTTATAGTAGTCTCAGCCAACTGCTTGAGCATTCCACCGATTCTCCACTGAATCTCTGTGAGAAACCAGCCCAGCCCTTTTGGCTATAAAATTTAGATTACTTGTTTTTTGTCAATGTTCAATGCAAAATATATAGGTGGTTGTGTGTAGTATGCCTCAAAATATCAAAACATAAGGCCAGATACATAAACAAGACAACATCTAAAATATCTCTGTTTTGTTGTTGTTATCTACACTGCCATAGCTTTGGGAAGAAAAAACTTAGAAAGTTATTAAAATATTTCAGCTTTATAATCTTTGTGAATGTGGGTCTCTCTGAATCAGGTTTACTTCTAGAAATGGAAGTCTGGCTTTCTTAGGTTGATAGTATCTTCTGCCAATAAAATCTCCTGAAAAATTGTTGCCCAAATTTCTCAGTCTTGTATTAAATTTCCCATGGCTCAAAGGGCCTGGTCTCAGCATCCCTAACAAATGTACACACAACTAAGTTTAAGTAAATGTTGAGTCTCACCATGGAAGCCTTAATGTTTCCCTCAGTTTGACTAAACTTTAGACAGGATTCTTCCTGACTGTAGGCCCCTGACAACCCTTTTCTTAGAGCATTTACTTTAGAAAACTAGCGATTGTGAATCATTTCTCTGCCCTTTAAAAATACATGCACCTCTTCTCCCAGCCTCTTGCCAATATTGAGACTCAGCAATGTCTTTGTCAATGACCAGGGCCCCATCTCTTCGAAATGTAAACATTGTAGGAAATAGCACCCCATCTCCCAGACTGTGGGAGAGTAGAAAACTAACTTTAATGGGTGCCAATTAGCAAACATAAACGGCCTAATCACAGAAAATAAAACAAAAAAATGCAAACTCAGGAATAACTCCTTGTGCTGGACACATCCCATTGATCAATCTCCTCCCTAAAGTCCTCTGGTACTTTTTCCCTAGCTTACCTCAGTGCTTAAAAACCTTCCCACCTTTTCTTTCAGGGGAGTTGATCTCAGTCTCTCTCTCCTTTCATAACAGTCTTGAATAAAGTTTCATCACCCATTAAATTTGTCCAGTGTGATTTTATTTTATAAGCCCAAAATGAACGTAATCTGGGCTGGGGAACACATTTACCCATTTGAATATGGCTTTGTAATTGATGCAGTTTTTGCTTAATGTTCATTATATATCAAGTTGTTTTTCACCTTCCAAAATGATAAAGTTTCTAAGCCATTCATTCATACAAAGTCTGTGGTAATTAGAACTACTGGCATGACTCTGTAGATAAGATATCTAGAGAAACTACTATATAAAAGAGATGTAGCAAGATACTATGAAAAATGGACAATGAAGATTCTTTATGTTCAATGGATTTCTGAAAATTAAGAGTAAAAATATCAGTGAATACGAGAAAGCTGCTTTAGTTTTGACTTGTAAAAAATAACATGATACTTAAAATCAGAATTTTGACAGCTTGGCACAAATTATAAACTAATATACTGCATCTCACAGGAGTAGAAATGCTCTTAGCTATGGAAAGGTATAAGATTAGTCAAATAAAAAGTATTTGGACTATAATCTTATCACTATTAACTTACAAAGTACCATACAGCAGCCTTGACATTTAGAAGGGGATCTCTTTACCTATCTCTTTTGCATTATTTAAAACTGTTTGATATAAGTTTTAATATATGCTTTATTATCTTTGTTTTAAGAATATAAATGAATATGACATTCTTAAATTTCTTAGGATTTTGATGGCATCAACAAAAGGATAAATAGAAGTATGGAACAATCTTACTTATTTAGTATGTATTCTACATTTTAGCCACATTGACAGAAATGGAAATATGGCTACCGTTAAGGTAAACCGTGTTTCATTTGCTGAAATACTTATGGTATGTCTTATAAATTTAAGTAGCAAAAAACATTTTTATCAACAAAGTAGAAGAACAAAAACATCTGACATGTACAGGCTACAGAAAACATGTTATGTACATGAATAAAAAGATAAATTAACCAGTTACTTTTTAAAATATTTCTCTTTCCAAAAATGCATTGTTTTATTTTATGTGTCATACCTCTCTTCATTATAGACTTTAACAGCTGTCACTAAGTGAAACTATGTTTGTATTCCATAACACGATATTCAATGGAAATTTTAAAATCTTTCAAGAACTTTATGTATCATTGGCTTCTTTGTTTGTTCTACTAGGCTCACATTAATGCAAGCTCTAGAAAGGACATAGCAGAACGTATTTTGAATTTGGATGTGTCTCTTAAAAAGGATTTTCTCCACATTCAAGTAGGGTCAGTATGGCCATTTGAAGATAAATATATGCATAGGTTAGTGGGTACATCTCTCCAAATAGCTGCAACATCTGTTCACATAACACATTTTCCATTTTCATTACTCAAGTCACACCCTCTAATAGTGTGTTACAGATGCTGCAAGTTTTTTAGTAACACTATTCTCCTAACTTCTTTGAAATATCACTGTATAATGCATTGCTACTCTGAATACTTAAGGTTTGCTTTGCTTTAAAAGGCATAGTTGCAGGCATATCTCCTGCTTACTATCCTATTTTGATGAAGAAAAGTTTTAATATCAATTGGGCAAGACTTAAACGTAATACATGATTTTTTAAAAAACTGTTCATATTGTTTTATCTGAGTGAAGTGATTTCATCAAGTTTAATTATACCTATGTATGTAGACCTATATTATGTAGACCATTGTTTCTTTGTCCATGATTTACCAAACAAAGAATTTATCCAAAATACCTTTCAACCTAGTTTTTTTATATTATAATAATACTATACCTCAGAAATACAACTACATACAAACTTGATAAATATGAAATTTTAATTATCTTGGGTCTTTTGAATACATTAATCAAAAAACATTAATCAAACTGTCTAAAGCATCTGTGTTATATTTACTCATAAAAATTGCTGTTATAAATCAGGGGCCTAGAGTTAGGCATGCTCTAATCTCAGTTGCTGAAGATAGAAAAAGTCAAAGTGTCATTGCAATAGGATAACTGGGCAAATTGATGAAATATCCAAGCAGACAAACGTAAGATGATTTGGACAGATATCAATGACTGAAAAAGTAAATTCAGGACAGAGAGAGAGAGAGAGGGAGGGAGGGAGGGGGAGAGAGAGAGACTTACAATAGAATAAGGATTGGTGAGAATCAATTCTTGAAGACAGGGTCAGGGGAAGAATTCTGGGGAGTTTCTCTGTTTATATGAAGACAGATGAGTAGCTGAAGGTAGAAGATGTAGAGTCTAGCTCCAAATGGGAAAAGGTAATCAAAAGCAAGCAGTTTCAGGTTTCTAGAAAACTAGGCTGTAATTCGCCCAGGATTCTGGATGCCAAGTCAAACCTGAATAAGAAAGGAGAAGCCAGACAGAAGCTTTCTCATTTTGATTTGGCAAAAGTGGTATAAAAAATGGTGAGATATTGTAACATTTAATACACAAGGGTGACCAGGGCTTACTCTCTCAATACCAGATTTCAATAAGAACACAATGAAATCCAGACCTCAGTTAGAAGACCAAGGCCATCGATCAGTATATATCAAAGCTGGCATAAATAGTCAGAGAGACAATAATTGTGCACATCTCTTTCCAAGTCCATATTCAGTGACTTTAGGACAGTAGCTTGAAATTGGCCATAGTGGGAGTATTACGTAATGGAAATATGCAAATACTAAAAATCTGTGTTTTTCCCCCTTTTTCCTAAGAGCCTGTTGTCAAACACTTCTTAGCACAGTCCTGTTATTATTTATACAGTTGACCCTTGAACAAGGAAAGGGTTAGAGATGCCGACCCCTCACGAAGTTGAAAATTTGTGTATAACTTTTGACTTCCCTAAATGTAACTATTAATACTAATAGCCTACTCTTGGCCAGAAGCCTTACTGGTAACAGTCAATTAACACATATTTGATATGTTTTATGTTTTGTATACTATATTTGTACAATAAAGTAAGCTGGAGAAAAGAAAATGTAATTAAGAAAATCATAAGGAAGATAAAGTACATTTACAGCACTGTACCATATTTATTGATATCAGGATACCATTAAGTTTATGATGTCTGTTTACAAGATGAATCCTCCATCTGAAACATGGGCAACTGAAGCCATAACATCACTCTATGATACATATCATGCAGTTCAACTTTTTTTTTGTAATGTCATGATTTTTTAGCATTTCCAGCATCACTAGTGTCACTTCCCATAGGACCCATGGCGTTATTCAAGGTTTACAGTATTGCACTAAACACAATGAAAAGAGGACTGTGAGAAATCACTTTTTACTGCAGCGTGCAATTTACTGGAGATGAACTTCTCACACAGAGATGATTAGGGCCATACAGTGTTTTAAGCAGACACTCGCAACACTTGAGCTTACCACAATAGCAACAGGAGGTGTCTACGACACAATCACAGTAGTAGAGTATGTACTACAGTTAATTGTATGCAGTTATGATTTAATACTGTATCTTTACATTTGTTTACATTTCTCTCAACTATGAGAGAATATATATTCTATAAGTGTGTGCATAAGTTTTGATAAATTTTAACTCTTTATAATAGATTTGTGTATATTTTATGGTAGTAAATGATAAAATGAACTAATATGTACATATATTTTATGCATTCATGACATACCTAACATTTTCTAGTTTTTTTTTTTTTATTTCTAGGCTCCACAGTTTATCTGTGACTTTTTTCAAATTGCCACAAATCTCCAAAACAAATTCTAATATATTTTTTGAAAAAATCCACATATAAGTGGACCCACATGGTTAAAACCTGTGTTGTTCAAGGGTCAACTATATGTGTTTACCTCCCCTAATCAGAGTTAGCACAAGCCTGAGCCTACCAATGAAAATCTTCATCCATGATTCAAGTTGAAAAGGGCTGGAATGAGAGATGTGATTTTCTATTTTTACTAACTACTGTTTTATCACACCAAAGTCAACATGGAAATCCACAAAATAGCCACATGAGTGTCACATGTGGAACAAAGCCAAGGAAAAGTTATAAAACAATCAGAAAAAAACATTTTAAATCCCGTAAACATTATTGCATAGTAACAATAGCATGTATCTTATTAAGCTACTAAAGAGTTTGTTTAGACATGTGATCAAAATAATTACATTTATTGTATCTTAAAGATCAACTATTAGTGAACAAATTCTTTGTCACTTAAAATTATTTAAGAGAACACAGAGTTAGTAGCTTTAAGCCAGTGTTTAGCCATGTTTTCAATAAAAGTTGTCCCACTAGATTCTCTGAGATTTAAAAAAAAATTTTATGGTCAAATATATTTGGGACATAGAATGTATATGGTTTGACTAAGTATTGGTATAGTTGCAGACAACCCCAAAATCTCAGTCATTAAAAAAGCAAAGGTGGATATTCTTACTGGTATGCTGCAGCTGTCCTCCATGTCTTCTTCATTCAGGGACTCAGGTTTAGGGAGGAGCCGCCATCTGGGACATGCTGCGCTGATGACAGAGGAAAAACAGGGACAGCGGAAACACATAATGCATCTTAAACTTTTGGTCAGAAGTACTACATATCCACTCGAATTTTTGACCAATACCAAGTTAATGGAGTAGGAATCTTAATTCTCTTAAAGGACTCATAAATGATTGGGAAAATAATGCACTCAAATTCATGTACCACACAATTTCCTCCTCTTTGATATTCACGTGCTTTGTTAAATGTTTTGAAGAATTATGAAATAAAAAGATAAAATCCTTTAAAATCAACATCCATTTCCATTAGAAGTATATTGCCATTTATCAGAGGTTGTTATTGTTTCTAATACATAATTAAGATCCTAGAAAGTCACTATTTCATTGTCTACATACCAGGTTAGAATTCTCATAGATACATAAACAATTCATGTTGCCCATTTCATCTAAAAGAACAGATTTTTTCTTTCCATCAGGAAAAAAAAAAAGGAGAACCTTTTCTTTTTTAAGGAAAGTTGAAGAATGCTAAGTCCTACCAGGCGTCACTTCCCTGTGCTATTTAATCAACACCCCAAATATAATTTCCTCTAGTCTTTTTCCAGTCCCATAGAAGTTTCAGAGTCATCCTGCTCTGTAATTCCTTGGCTCCAATGCAATTTCTCACTGTTCTCTCTTTTAAAACTTTTTCTCTGACCATTTTAGTCCTTGTCCCACAATAACAAATAAATCTGTATCTTTAACCTATTGAACGATGTCCTCTCTACCTCCTTGTCTTAATTCATCTTACTTGAAGTTACTTCTGCCTGATAATGTCTGTTCATACTCAGCACCATTCCCACCTGCTAAACAGCCCACCACCATATATCATAAGGGATAGAAATTGGGAAAATTATTTTTCCAAACTTGTTTACCAGCAGAGTCCTAGTTGACAGTCCAATGAGACATAGCCAGTGGAATCAGTGCTCACCTGTTAATCTCCTACTTCAGGTCTGCAGACAGGTAAGATTACTAAGAGGGCTTTCCTCCATTTTTTCTGTAGTGATTTCCTGAATGAACAAAGCAGCTTCTCTATTTTTGTAAGTCTCTAAATCTTTCCATTATCCCTTCACTGAAATATCCAGAGAGGTTCCCATTATCACAACAGATTCCTGACAGACAAAATACTACTTCTAAAACCCAATTAAGAGCTGTTTTTTCTCACTCTGCCATATTCTGCTTTCCTCAGAGACCACAAGCAGGGCAAGTTCAAGATAATCACTTACTTCATGGTGCTAAGTTTGGACCACCGCTGTTTCATCCTCCACCATTCTTCCTGCATCAATGTAGCCTCCTATCATTCCAATTTATGTATCACAGACCTTGGCTTCTGGCTTACTGTCTTCTTTTCTACCCCAACATTTACCACCATCCTTATTAAAGTTAATGACCAGAGGACAAAGTTCTCTGACTTTTGAAATTTTCATTTTCTGGTTTTATAAAATTCTAATTATTCTATTCTTCTTGCCACTCCAATGTCAACACCCTGGGCTTTGGTATCACCCAATAACTCTTCTGCTTCTGAACGTGAAATTAAAAGATTGATATCTCTGATCAAAACATCCTATCCTTCTAGATTATGCTTCTAGCACTAGCTTATTTCCATCAAAATGTAGCTCTAAATCAATCTAAGAATTCATTATTTCTATGACTTTTTCCAAGCGATAAACATAGCAATGAAAAATTGTAACCATACAGACTAATACTACCAAAATATCACACTCTTCAACATTAATACAGGACAGCACTTTTTCTATTCTAATCAGCATTCTTCCATCTCTTCCTCTCTCCTGTTTTTATTTACTGATGATCAGTAGCTCATGAAAAGTTCTTGATATATTCTCCCAAACTGATATCTACCAAGCTCTGGCTTCTGAATTTCATAGCTCCCTGACCCAGCATCACATCCAGGCACATTCTAAGAAATGGTTGCATTTTAATTACATAAAAATATGATGACCCCCAAGTCTATATTTCAATTCCAAATATATCTTCTGAATTTTTCAGCAAGTTTCTGCAGATGGGTAGCTGAGAGGTTGTTTGAAATAATACCTTTCAGCACTAATTTCCTCTTCCACAAAGTGAGAGTGATATTAGACTGCCTCTAAGGCCTTTCATATGTCTAGCCTCCGGTGGGTTTATTTTAATCAATTATTATTTACTATGTGCCAACATTATGATTGTGGCAACAGATATTTTATAGTAATTATATCAAATTAGTGGCAATGCTTTATTGTACATTCAACAGCAGAAAAAAAGTGAATCAATGAAATATCCAGAGTTGTTTTATATAAAAGAAAAATACTTATTCTGTTATTCACTAGACTCAAAGAGTATAGTTTCTTCTATTGCATGAATTTCCAAGTAACAGGAAACACATGAGTAATCCACCTACGAGGTATCTGCTCCAAAGACCCTACCATCTGTCCAATTTCATTCTGTATAAAATCACAAGGTATTTCCTCCTGGCCCACGGGCTTCTCTTTTCTATATTGCTGTGGAAATAACACACCCTCAGCTCTGCCACTTATTTATCATACACCTCTTTCTAATAAATAGTCTACTCCTATATTCTTTTATAAATTTCAGCAGAGAAAAATGTAAATCCTTAACTATTCCATTCTGTACTATTCTAATTTATATTCTAGAGACTTTTTTTATTGGTTTCTTCTTAGGCTACCAAACTTTTTAACTTTGATTTTTGTTCATTTCATGACATTCTTATAGTATTTGTGACAGCTTAAAGTAATTGCTACCTTATAGTCTTCAATTAATATGAGAACCACACCTGACAAATTTAAATATAACAAGATAAGAACCACCTGCTGAGAAAATGACAGGACTAGAAAAGACATCTTCGCTAAGTCCTTTATGGTGGTTTCCAATCAAGAGTGGTGGTATTACCTTTTCTACTCTCTCCCATTCCCCACGTAGGGACATTTGAAAATGTGTAGATTCGTATTTACTTGTCACCATGACCGGGGTAGGAACTTACTACTGACATTTAATGGAGGACAGGAATGCTAAGCTTCCTAAAGTGCTAAATACAGCCCTGAAAAATTAAGAACTATTCTACCCAAAATGTCAACATGAGGGATGATGCCATCTATTCCTAGCAGTGGCTGAAGCAGTAGGAAATGTAAACAGATGAATAATGGGGAAATTAATATCTTTACTAATTCTCTGTGACTTGATCTTTTGAGTATAATTTTATTATTCTGTGAAACATGGTGAATTTTTCCAACATCAGATTTTTAAGCCCATATTCAAATATGTCTGTAAAAACTCACTTAGAAATAATTCTAAGAATTCTTCCAATAAGTAAAAAAATAACTACTGATATTTCTTGAATCCAGGGCTTTACATCATTATTGCAAATAATTTATAGTTGACTACAAAATCCACATACAATCTAGCCACAATAATGTCTCAGTGATGCTGTCAATAGCAGTCAACTAGAACTTTAAATGCTGACAGATCTGTGGTTTTAATGTGGTATTTCATTATTTAAAGGGAGCCAGGATACTCATGGATAATAAAGGTGCCAAAAATAAGACATCTTATCTGACCAAATGGATGCACATGTCAATGAGTGTTTGAACCTAGAACAGATGCCTGAAGACTGCAGTAATGATAAAACAGCCAGTTTCTATGACAACCATGTCAATGATCTGTGCAAAAGGGTTCACATTTCAAAGATAATGTTAATTCTGCCTAGGACAAGTACATCAAATGATATTAACCATATTTTGGTCTCTTTTCAGCTAATTGCTTTGTGGCGTGCATTAATCATAGGTCTGTCAGTAAACATAATTACTTTGCATTAAGACCATAACTTAATTCGATTTTGAGATGGATTAAAATGCAACAGTAGGTTCACAAACCTGTGATTGAGGTCTCCCAAATGGGGGCATTGTATCAAACCCTGGAGGTGTGTATAGAGAGGGGTAATGTAACCTTCAGGGTCTTATCTCTGAACCCTAGCCAGCCAAGGGAGAGTCAGTCATGAAAACTCTTCACATTTTTCTCTAGGATATATGTTATTAATATTGATAACATGATAGCTGTCTTAACAGTTAAGGCTGGAATTTGCATTTAATTAAAAGTATAAATCTACATGAGGTTGCTCTCTATTCAGTTTGGGAGCAGACTCTGTCATAAGTAGGAAAGGGAATAGACTTGAGTATCACTTTTTCAGTTTGGTATTTGGCATGTTTTTCTTCTATAACATTATAGAAAGGGAGAACTGGAATAGGACAAGAAATCAGCATCCAAGCTATACTAATGTATAGCCCACTCTAATACACTCCAGTTACCCTGATTATTTCTTCATTGTGTAGTTGGAGTCCACATTTCAGAATAAACAGATCTGGTTTGACTTGGTTTATAACCTGTCTAAATTTAGTTCTTTCAGCAATTTGTAAAAATGAAGATGTCAAGTTTTTCTAAGCTCTTGTGTGTCTTCTCACAATGTTAAACATATTGTTTGTTGAGCTCCTTACTGGAGGGGGAAAGAAAAACAAGTTAAAGTGCTGTAATCTACAGCCAGCACGCTTGCCATTTAGTGAGTGACTATACATTTATTGGCTACATGCTATTTACATAGCACTATGCCTGGAATATTGTAGTAAACAATGAAGGTACTTGTCCTCATGGAAAATGAAAAGAAACAATTATTCAAGACTCTTCACTTTTGCAACAATAACAACCATATATAAATAAAAACACATCATTTATCTTTCTCAATGGTGTTGGGAGAACTAATATGAAAAATACCTACAAAACTCTCCAAAAGGCAAGTATACCTGATGTAGAACCTATGATAGTGTATGGCTAAAGCACAAATATGAATAAAGAAGCCAGAATACTTTGGATTTGAAAGAATCTTAGTGGTCAGTCTCAGAAAGCTCACATGGGTCCTTTATGGGTAAACCCAGGCTGCTACTCAGACCAGAATGTCTTTCTAGTGCTTTTTCTGCCTTATCTCAGGCACTAGGAGCATAATGTGTTCCTTCATCATGACATTGGTATCACTCTTTAGAATAGGAGCATTTTTCTTTAGCTTTCCCTTTTCTATTCCTCTACAGAGGGTCATATTTGTTTCTAAGACATTTATTGCTATTAGTTACAATGAAATAAAAGAAAATAATAAACATCAAGAAAGTCACAAAGCTTAAAAAATGTTACTAACTTTTTATAGAAATGATCCCAAGTGAATTGCCTCTGATTCCCTTGCAGTGATGGTGACAGGAAACCTCCTTCGATTTTTACGCTCTACTTTTCTTCTTTGGTTAGTAGCAGAAGGTGTTTTCTGCTCCCTCTCCACAATCCCAGTGTTTCTGACCTCGTCCTGAATTTAACACAAAAACTGAAAATGTAATCAAAAGAAACTTTCATATCCCCCCCATTGCCTCAGTTGGTCAATTTTGTGGTGCATACAACTTGGATAACAACATAGATTTATTTTCATAACTTTTTGTAAAATTCAAACAGTTTCAAAGTGGTGCAATAGAAAGGTTGCCTATGTGAAATACTATCAATATTACTGCTAGACAATATCACTGTTCCATAATATTTTGCATGCTTATTGATTTACCAGCTCTCGAGCAGCCAGGAACTGAAATTTATTTATTTATTATCAGAAAAGGATTTTTACGGGTTAGTGAGACTAGGACATCTAGGAGACCTGGAAAGTCTAAAAGTGGAAGGAAAAAAAACACAAAAAATTTGGGGTTGCATCTGGCTACCAATAGAAGATCATTCAGTTAGTTAGGCAGCGTCAATTATTTAGACGATAAAACCACAAAAAACAAGCAGGAAGTATTACAGGCTAGTTTGAATAAAAAGCTAAATGGCAGATCCAGCACATGAGTATAATACAGTGGCAAGGAACCTAAGATTATTCCAGGCAAAGAACCATTACCAAGTTCTAATAGTGCATAGAAATAGTCAAAGAATGGGCATTAGAGGACGTTTGTTGTGTGTATGGGTGGGTGGAGGCAGGGGCTGAAAAGTGAAAGAAAATAGATGATCACTCACAGAGGAAAATGGTGAGAGTGAAGAAGAAACATAATTTCAAAAGACCTTGGAATGCAAAAATAACTGGGTGAAAGTATGAGGAGTCAAAGGATTTTAGTCAAAGTGACTCCCCTCAATACCCATATTAATTACAAAGAAAATATTGGCCAATCGTATTGTTCACATGAGCATCATACAACTGGACTGTATATTCAAAAATGCCAATGTTAGGAAACAAAAGAAAGAACAAAGAACTGTAACAGACTGAAGGAGACCAAAGAGATAAGACTGATGGATGCCACATGTGACCCAGGATTTTCTTCTGTTATAAAGACCATAATTGAGGCAATTGGCAAAATCTTAACAAGGACTGTAGATTAGACAGCATTATTTGTCTGTGATAATTTCTTGATATTTATTATTTATTTCATTTTGTGAGATTATGCAGCTGTGTTTTAGGAAGAACACATTGAGGACTTAGGGGTCAAGGGCCATCATGTGTGCAAAATAGTCTCGATATTTACAGATAAGTGTATAGAAAGAGAAAGGAAAGGATGCAGCACACATAGTAAAACGTTAGCATTTGGGTAATCTGGGCATAAAGAATCCTTTGTACTATTATGGCAACGTTTTCTGCAAGTCTTTTTTTTCTAATTTCAGAATATTACAGGGGTACAAACACTTTGGTTACATATATTGCCTTTGCATTGCCCGAGTCAGAGCTACAAGTGTGCCCATCCCCTGTACCCCTGGGGTACAGACAGCACACACTGTACCCATTAGGTGTGAATTTACCCATCCCCTCCTCCCCCTCCCACCTGCCCGATACCTGACGAATGTTACTTCCATTTGTGCACATAAGTGTTGATCAATTAGTACCAATTTAATGATGAGTACATGTGGTGCTTGTTTTTCCATTCTTGTGATACTTCACTTAGAAGAATGGGCTCCAGCTATACAAAAGGTATTAGTTCACCATTGTTTTTTATGGCTGAGTAGTTTTTAATGACATACATATACCATATTTTATTAATCCACTCACGTATTGATGGGCACTTGGGTTCTTTCCAGATCTTTGCAATTGTGAATTGTGCTGCTATAAACATTCGCGTGCAGATGTCTTTATTATAGAATGTCTTTTTTTCCTTTGGGTAAATACCCAGTAGTGGGATTTCTGGATCAAATGGTAGTTCTACTTTTAGTTCTTTGAGGTATCTCCATATTACTTTCCATAGAGGTTGTACAAGTTTGCAGTCCCACCAGGAGTGTATGAGTGTTCCTATCTCTCCTTATCCATGCCAACATTTGTTGTTTTGGGAATTTTTGATAAAAGCTAATCACACTGGAGTTAAGTGATATCTCATTGTGGCTTTGATATGCATGTCCCTGGTGATTAGAGATGTTGAGCAATTTTTCATATGTTTGTTGGCCATTAGTCTCTCTTCTTTTGAAAAGTTCCTGTTCATGTCCTTTGCCCACTTTTTAATGGGGTTGTTTGATTTTTTTCTTGTTGATTTTCCTGAGTTCTATATAGATTCTAGTTATCAGCCCTTTATTGGATGTGTAGCATGAAAATATTTTCTCCCATTCTGTAGGCTGTCTGTTGGCTCTGATGATAGTTTCCTTGGCTGCAAGTCTTAAAATATGTCACAACAGACCTTTAAAAGTTCTAGTTACTAGGCAATTTTTTGAAATAGCTATTCAGGCATAAGGAAACAAGACAAAAGCCCACTTACTAGAACCAGGAAGAAACTAACTTCTTAAGAACAAAAATGTTACCAATGATTTTTTTAATTTTTTAAAGTTTTTTATTATTATGAGTATGTAATAGGTATATATATTTATGGGGTACATGTGATGTTTTAATACAGGTATACAACGTACAGTAATCAAATCAGGGTACGTGAGGTACCCATCACATCAAGTATTTATAATTTCTTTGTGTTAGGAACATTCCAATTTTACTCCTTTAGTTATATTTTGTTTGTGATGGAAATGTAACTAAAATTAATTTAAACAAACAGCAACAACAAAAGTGTTTTGGAAGGATACTGGTGTAATCCACAGAATCAATAGAAAGGCTGCAGAAACCAGGGAAACTTCAGTAATCTCAATGCCTGAAACCTGCAGACTTCTGGATAAATACATTTTCCTTAAGCTCTCGCCTTAGCTTATCTCTCAGTATCAGCCTCTTATATAAGAAGATTTTCTCCTTTTATTATATGTATGTATCTCAGGGATGGACACTGATTCAATTGGCATTGGTCACTCATTGGACCAATCGCTTGAGATGGGAGGATACAGCATTATGATCGACGCTCTGTGCTATATATCCAACCCTGGGGCTGGAGTAATGGAGTTAGTAAGTAGTGCTGTGATTGGCTGCTTCACAATCAGTAGCTGCATTGGGTAAAGGATCAATTCCCTAAAGGTAAGAGGTAAAGTAAATATTATAGTGTTACAACCAGTGTTATGGTTTGAGTGGGGATTCACTCCAACCCCACATTAAGGGTGAGCCCTAATTTTTCCAATCTAATGCACTTGATAGCATGCCCTGGACAAAACAATTTGTTCGAAGTCAACAGATCATACAATCAGAGCCAATATAGTAAAATTCAAATTCTGCTGAGGCTCTTAGAATGCTGGCATATACTCTCCTCCACTGAACTTGACCCTGAAAGGTTATAATTGAACAGATGCCACCATCTTGCCACTACACATAGCCCAAAAGTAAAGGTAATACACTGGTAAGTGTTGAGCAAGAAAGGAAGAAAAATTGATCTTGATGTCATTGTTTGAGCTCAAGGAACCATTCCTGAAGCCAATTATATCCCAGAAGTTCTTAATCAAGAGAGCCAATAAACATCTTTTTTGCTTATATCCATTTGAGTTTAGTTTTCTTGGCACCTGTGTCAAAAATATCCTGATACATGTATACTATTAACAAAAGAAAGGGGAAACAAATGCTTGGCACATCACCACCTACACACCACACACACACACACACACACAACTTCAATAGACAGTTTCATTACTATGAGTGGAAAACAAGATCAAATCAAGATCAAAAGTAAACTTATCTTGATGGTGAATCAATGTAAGTCAATTGTTCTAAGATCTACTTAAAAGACATCAAGATTGATCTCAGTTTCTGGGGTGGGGCCATTTTACAAGTAAGGAGAAAAAAGCAGATGAACTTTGAGAGCAAGGAACCAGACTGCTAAGAGATGCATACTTTCCTTACCCTATTAGTACCCACCAATTTGTACAAGAATTCAAATTAGGTCTCAAGGAGTGTATCAACTGATAAAGTTTAAAATAATATCTTCCTTTCCTCCATTTCACTACCATCCCAAAAAGAGAGACAAACAAATTAATGGTTTCAACAGTGTGATGTCTAAGTTTATGGGTCAACTTACGAGAACTAAGGTATGTCCAGATAGCTGGTAATACATTATTTCTGAGTGTGTAGGTGAGGGGATCCCCAGAGAGATTAGCATTTGAATCAGTAGACTGAGTAAAGATCCCCCTCACCAATGTGGGTGGGCATCATACAATCCATTGAGAACCCAAGTAGAACAAAAAGGCAGAGGAAGAGGAAATTTGTTCTTTCTGCTTGAACTGGGCCATCCATCTTCTTCTGTTCTTGGACACTGGCACTGAGGACTGAACTCTGATCTTTTTCTTTTGCTGAAATTCCTTTCTAAGGGGCTTGGTGAATCACACCTACAAATGATAAAATCTCGCTAAACTGGTTTTGTTAAGCCAATATAATGTGGTTTACTTCCCAACCTGATTCTGGAATAGTATCACAAGAAAGATAGAAGACCTGATTATCTTAACTCAAGCATTTCCTTCCCAATGACTCCGGATCTTTTAGATAAAGCTTAACTCTTTCAGCCAATTGTCAACTAAAGAATCCCTAAACCGACCTATGGCTTGTAAGCCCCTGCTTCGAGATGTCCTGCCTTTTCCGGCCAAAGTAATGTATGCCTTCTATGTATTGATTTATGACTTTACCTGCAACTCCTGTCTCCCTGAAATGTATAAAACCAAACTGTAACCCAACCACAGCAAGTCCACTGGCTCAAGGCTTCCTGGGCATGTTCTGGGTCATGGTCCTTAAATTTGGCACAGAACAAACCTCTTTAAATTATTTCAGAGCTTGTATTTTTCCATCCACAGCACTCATGGTGCTAGGGCCTTTGGACCTGGACAGAAATTTATACCATTGGCCCCCTGGTTCTCATGCCTTTGAGTTTGGACTTGTCAATGGAAAAGAATCCCAACTCTGTAAAATAATTTAAAGAGGTTTATTTAGAACCAAATATGTGCAACCATGGCCCAGAGAACCACACCCAAGAAGGCTTGAGCAAGTGGTCCCTCTCATGGTTGGGTTTTATACATTTTAGGGAGACAGAAATTACGTGTAAAATCATAAATCAATACATGGAAGGTATACATTGGTTTGGCCTGAAAAGGCAGGACATCTCAAGGCAGGGACTTACAGATTATCGGTGGGTTTAAAGATTCTTTGATTTGTAATTGGTCAAAGAAATGAAGCTTTGCCTCAAGGCTTGGGATATTTACGTTAAGATAAGGAAGTCTGTTAATCAGAGACAAGACACCTAACATATATTGAGACTCAAGAGGTCTGTTAAATAAATTGATGACTTGCAGGTGTGGTTTAACCTTTGTCTTACATGGCCTTAGCCCTGTTAATGATTTTGTATCTTATTCTTACAAAGAATAACTCCAAAAGGAATGGGGCAGATCTAGGAGTGTCTGACCTTCCTTCTCCTCATGGTCTGCAACTCAGCTTTAAGGTTTTTCTGGGGTACCCTTGGCCAAGAGGGGGTCTATTCACTTGACTGGGGGGCTTAAGATTTTATTTTATTAACAGTTCACATACTGGAACTACACACCAGGTTTTGAGGACTTCCAACTTGCAGATAGCAGATCATGGGACTTCTCACCGAGGCTATTGTTTTTTTCTTTTCTGATCCAAATCCTCTTTTGAGTTCTTCATCAAGCACTCTATGCCTAATGTAACCTTTTGCAACACATGCCAAGCCACTTGCATTTTTTCCCTTTCTAAGGAAATAGCTCCTAAATATTGCATGAGCCAATCCCTCATAATAAATCTCTTTATATCTCTCTCTATATATAGATACATATATTTCCTATTGGTTCTGTGTCTCTGGAGAACCCTGACTTAAACACACAGTTATCAGATATTGGTTGCTCATTGTTTTCAAGGCTTAATAATCAGATTGAGAGGTAACATTTTTAAAATAATAAATGACTCATTTACTACATCTCTCTGTGCTGGCTGGTTAATATCCTCTGTTTCCATTTTCATCTATAAATGGTGTTAATTATACTCACCTATCTCCCATAAGCACTATGATAATTACTGTTGGTAAAGCACTTAGGTTTCCATGAATAAAGGAGATGGTGTAAGGGCAATGTATTATCATCACAATTATCATTGCCCTGGGCATCTGCTCATTAATGACTGCATTTGAGTAAAAACCCACGAAAAGTTTAATTGATATGAGACAGAAATTGGTCAACCTTAGTTATATTCACTGCCAAGATTAAGTCCAGAGAGAAAAACTTCTCTCTAAATAGGTCGTCTCAAATGCTGTCACAGAAATGAATATAATAATTTTAAAGACTTTTAACAATTCAGCATTTATTCATTTAACAAACATTTACTGAATATCCAGTATGTGCCAGGCACTATTCTGGATTCTGAGTATATAGTGATTAACAAAAAAAAAAAAAAATGGCTTTGTGGAGCTTCCATTCTAGGGTTTAAAATATGGACCTAGGCTATTTTTTTTTTCTTTTCTGATCCAAATCCTCTTTTAAGCTCTTCATCAAGCACTCTATCCCTAATGTAACCTTTTGTAACACATGCCAAGCCACTTGCATTATTTCCCTCTCTAGGGAACTAGGTCCTAAATATTTATTTTTCTAAACAATGAATTACTGCCTATTATGGAAAGCTGTTCATATTCACATATCATTTTTTCCCTAAAAGCACTGGATCTTTTCAATTGTTCATGGCATCTAGCACAGTACTGTACACATAGCATGCTCATAAATGATGCCTTAAGTAAATTAAACCTGTAATATCTGTCACTAATATTAAAAAATAAGTGGGTGTTTAGAAATGATTTCCAGACACAGGCAACCCATTTGTTACTTGACCAAACAAGACCAGGGTTTGAAAAAGGGGCAAATTTAGAAAACATATTTTATTTGCTGACTCTTCCCCTACACTGCCCACCCTCTATTGCAGGACTTCCATTTTGTGGCCAGACATTGCCTGTCAAAATCACCCCAGTCATCCTACTGTGTATTTTCTGGATACTCATGATTATGTCAATTAGCAACCACAGGACATCCAAGAATTATTTCTTCTATTCTGCCTCTTCAGTATTGTCAACTGCTGAGGCCCCAATTGTCTCCAAAGCTGCATGAAGGCACTTCATCTCTAATTAGATTGAGCTTTCTTCTTCCAGGTACCATCAGTGCTACTTGTGCTGGGCAGTACTATCCAATATCCTGGAGTACCGGCAATAACAAACTAATGTTCAACTTTATCCAACATTAGGGTTCAAACCCAGGTTGTATGCTCAATAGAAAAAAGGAGGAAATGAACATTTCCTTTCTTTTTGTTGCCAATTGTCTTGAGAACACTAATAAAATACTGTTTTGAGTCCCTAAATCTTAAGAATTCTTTAGGCAAAATATCTCCTTCAGTTTCTACCTCTCTTGGTTGATTTCTCCCTTTTCTCTCTTACCTTCCCAACACCTCTTTTTGCTCTCCAGATTGTATGAATGAGACTCTAATAGCTGGAAAAGGAACAAATACAGTAAATAAACATGTAATGGGAACAGACTCAATTCTGACCTCTAAAAATGTGTTATAAGGCCAAGTTTATCTGATTCTTTTAAGGTAAAATTGTCATCTCAAAAGTTCCTCCATGTAAATAGTTTTTTCTCAGCATCTTCATTGTCTGCCCTGAAGTGGAAATATCTCTGGCTTAGGCTCAGACAGAGTCCTTAACACCATGACTTTTCTGTTCCCTTCTTTGTAGGATCAAAGGACTGGGAAAATATAGATCAAGCAGTTACTCTACTTTGGTCACTACATCACACTGATTTTTCTAATCTTTGAAGGCTGTGGAAAAGAAAGTAATCTTTGTGTTGCTTTCAATAAATGGAAACTGTAGAATGGTCAATTTAAACTAGTTGTATGCTATAAAGTTGTAATTAATATTATATACATTAGAAATAATGCTGGATTTGGGGAGAAGTTAGTTGACATTAAAGATAAGAATGGCAAATTTTTGGTCTTGTCAATTAAATCATTGCACCCTCATTCTACTCATAAACTTTACGAAAGCATAGTCCTCAAGGAACAGCAACAAAATGAGAATCAATTACCACCCAATACCCTTATTGAGCACTCTGTTAATAGTTGAGTTTAAACCCAGGCTTTAGTCTTGGGAGCTACACAGACACTTCTACTCTCTCCATAAATTTCACATTTCGTAAATCCAAATCTTGAGATCTTGCCACATTCTTAACAGTTGCATAGAAGAAAGAAGTCAAGTATAAAGAAGCAGCAAGATTTTTGGGCTCAATTTCAGCAGTGCCAACTTCTTGGACAAGTCACTGAACTTCTCTGGGCCTCATGTTTCTCATCTGTGAAGTAGGAATAATAATCATATCTATGCCTTACCCAAGTTCTGAGTAGTAAACTTGCTAATTCATGTAAAATGCTTTAAACAAGGAATAATAACTAGTAAGTATCCAATAAATATTAGTTATCCTGATGATGATAATTGTCATCATCATCATCATGTCATCTTCATCATGACACATGAAGCCCTGTCCCCACCTAATCACTTTTTTTCATGCATAGAGAAAGGGGGAAAAAGAGAGAGGCTCATTCTGAGTTCCGTGACCCACTCAGTCACATCAAATGGAAGTGAGCAGACAGAAGATGGGTTCTCCCACTTAGGTAACATATCCGTACCAATGTGGCTCTGTCAATTGTTTTGAACGTGGACTAACCAAATTGGCATGTCCTTTTTCTTTAAAGAAAATAATAAAATCTAGTCAAGTAGAGTGGTACCTGGATATGAAGAGGGACTGGTGAATAACCCTCCTCTACAAACCAAAGCTGTCAAATAATGCAATGAGATGCCTAAAAAATATCGAGTCAGAAATCGGAAGGCCAACTCAGGAGTTTTGAGGGAGAGATGCCTGCGGTGGTATGGAGCTGAATTTGATGTTCTCAAGGGCACATGTGGGAGAGGCAGGAGACAGCTGACAGAAGGCCAGGGCTCAATGTGAGCGTGGGAGGGAAAGTGGCAAGGCTGTATTCAGGAACAAAAGACATTGTAAGTGTGAGATATTTCTTTGTAGATGGGAAGGGGGCTTTGGTTTTTGTGGGGGGGAAGTACACCCTGTCTCCTCTGAGAGTGTGTGTGTGTGTGTGTGTGTGTGTGTATCCATTCATTTTGTGTGTGCCTCTGAGATGTAAGGAATAAGAATGTAAAGAGAATAGCTTAATATGTCTAATAACCAATATTGACCACAAACACTTACCAAAAATACTGGTCAATCTATAATTTTTTAGCAATTATCTTTCAGGCCTTCAAAAGGCCCTAATATTTCATAATCATTGTCACAGTTTCTATTGCTAAGCCTGTTACACTCTTCCAAGGATTAAACTGATCAATCTGCACTGTTTTTAGTCACCCACAAAATTGTTCAGCCCAGGAGAAAATAAACAGATTACTTTTCACTAATCAAGAAAAGAAAGTGTAAATCCCTGTCTCTTTGAAAGAGGTGATATCTCTGAGACAGGAATGGCTACTCTCCAGATTCCTGTAAAATAGAACAATTCATATCATCTCTGGTATGAATAACAATGATGTCAAGAGTGTAAAAAAGAAGAGTGCTGGTACGCCCTTGCTAATGAATGCTCCCAGTGAAGCAAAATCAGCTTAATCATTCAACCTCTTTTTGAAGAACTCTTAAGGGAACTATGCCTAGGGAGAGATGCCAGCAAGATCATGAAGGAACACCCATATTTTGCATTATTCTGCACACGACAAAACAAGCTACTAAAGTGATAACGGAACCCAGTACCCAAAGAGAAGACTGCTCTGAACAGAGGTACAAGTGGCAAAGATGAGCTGTTTTCTTTTCTTTGCACTTGGGCTTGTCCTATTTTCTCATTTCAATTCCCTCTTGGAAAAGTGATAGCTTACGTGGGGGGTGTGTTTGTGTGTAAATCTGTTCCTAGGGCAATCATAGCCCATCCACTTTAGTGACTCATATTTTGAAAGGCAACAATTTTCTTTTTCTCTTTAACAGGAGGGTGCCTATTTTCTTTGGTTTTTGACCTCTGCTTGTACCAAGTGAAATACGACTTTTGGCCACACCGAGGTAGAAATATTTGTTATTGTTATATTGTAGGGTAATGGTGATAAAGAAGTAGACCATCATTAGGTTAGGGTATTTTTTAATACCCATATATTTTTAAAATATAGTTGTTTGGAAATGAGGCATAAGAAAAAAACATTCAACATATTTACCTCAGGATTTAAAATATTTTAAGCCAGTAGCATCATTAAGAATTGATATCTAGTTGAACAATAGAAAAAAATCATATTACTATGATAATTATGACTAAAGATTATTTTTTCCTAGTATACAATGCCAAAACCTTTGCTTATTAACTTCTTGTATATTGAGACAAACTGGTATCCTGTATTTGATCTGGTGAGGCCTTCCTCACTTCCTCAAGGATGTATGTGACATTCTTTTTTAAGTAAAATTAAACCATCTTTAAAGCATCTTTTAAGAAATTTGAAGTTATCTTCACGGAAAGAGACAATTTGGAAGAGAGGGTTGCCACTGAGTTAAAAAATTTTTTAAAAGGCAAAGTGCATTTTCTTCCTCAGGCTTACTACTTCCTCTTTCAACATTCACTCTGTCTTCCATGACCTTCTGTACCTGCACTGTTATCTTTTCCCTCTTAAAGAAACTGATATGTGAGCAACTGATTTAATTACCAGAACTGCTATTTCATGCAAGATTTTAACTCACATAAAATGATATGCTTTTCACAAATGATTTTAAAATCAGAATTCTGGACCAAAGGAAGCACATCTAGAAGATTATATGTGTTTGATCATTATCTTCTCATAACTTCTAGGCAATTGCTAAAACAATTTAAAATATATATTGCATATGGACACTAAAATTGTCTTCCTAGTATTCTGCAATTGGGTAAAGGGCAATTAATGGCACTTAGCCTCTCTCGTAGATATGTTTTACTATCCCAAACAGGTTGTAGAAATGGCTTTCTATGTTTAGCCACAACTCAGTAGTGGTTGACATGGTTCAGTGTATATAACATGGAGCAGTGGTTACCATGGTGGAAAAAAGCAACATGAAATTAGTTCAAGGAGCAACAAATGAAATATTGAATGAATAAAATAAGAGCTATTGTCAATAAGAATTGTTGAATGTTGCAAAAGGTCACAAAAGGAGTCAGCAAGGATGTTTAGAGGAATAACATATCATAAGATTGAGATGATCTGGTTTTTCCACACTTTACTTTCTAATGTACAAACTTTAGGATTTTTTCATATCCAAGAACTTTTAAAATATGTTTTAAATCAAATGACTTATTTTTATAAAATAAATTTAGTTTAAAAAAAGGAATTGTTAAATGAATACATAAGATGGAAGGCCAGTATCATTAGCCATAAATAGAAAGTAATAAAAGTAAACAAATACACTGAAAGCAAAGCAATGTTATTAATGTTTCTACTTTACTTTAGTCAGGCTTACTACTTCCTCTTTCAACATTCACTCTGTCTTCCAGGACCTTCTTTACCTGGACTCTTATCTTTTCCCTCTTAAAGAAACTGATATGGACAACTGGGGCCATTTCTGATAACTACTCTAACACCATTTTGTGTTGACTTTACATCTCCAAATTTGACAAGTGTTTACACTGGCCCTAATTTTTAATTGTAAACGACTAGGTAATCTTGATCAAGTTTGTCAATAAGCAACCCTTAGAAGCTCTTCAGAAACTTGAATTGCTGCATCTGAGCACTTAACCTTAATGTGACCATTTCTTCTTCAGTGAAGTGATAGGAAAGATTCCCGTGTGGTATTAAAAAAAAATCTTCCAAGGAAGAAATCCGTTGTACCATCTCTACAATGAAATTTAGAAAATAAAACAATCTTAGAAATTGCCTCCAAAAAAATCACATAATAAACAAACTAACTTTTGTGGACACTTTTCAAAATCTAGCCTGAAGACAGGAGGACAACCCTGTCAGTTAACTAAAATACCCACTAATTAATTTTCTTAATGGATTTCCATATTTTTGTTTAAAACTAAGGTTTTTGACAGATATTTAACGCCTCAAATAAAGCAGGTCAATTTTTAACTATTAATTATTGGAGATGCATATTAATCCCAGCCACACTAAAGCTGGTATATGAATATCTATTCTATCCTCCAGAGAAAGGATATCTTTATCAATAGAAATCTCTATAAATGTAGTATCTAGATATCTGAAGCACAGACTTTTTATCTGAAGAAAAATTCAGATGAAATGACAATTTTCTTTGTGTGTTTGTAGAAAAAAATGCAAGTAATAAATCTGAGTTAATATTGTATATTATATCCTTTATTATTGAAAAATACATATTAAATGTTTTCTACGGTCAAGAACCATGCTGCGGAACCAGGTTAGATAATTAGTGTAAAATGTTAAATTTATGTGATATCTTACAACACAGAGTGATGTAAGGATTTAATTACTATTTGTGGGAAATAGAATATCTCATTTTTGCTTTATCTGAAGAGCTTATCCATGTATTATCTTTTTTAATCAAAAGAATCATAAGCAAAAACCCTCAGCATTGAAAGGTGGGGAAAAAAGTAAAAGAAACAACTGACAAAAATGGAGCATAAAGTGAAGCAGGATCTTTGGAAAATTCAGTTCACAAAAAAGTTTCATGGTCTGTGATTTATTCATGGCTTCTGCCGCATTGAGTTAATAGCCGCTGTCTATCCTCTTGGTTGTGGTAGTCGTTCCCTAAAATGTCTCAGCTTATATCCTATGACAGAAGGCATTGCTGCTCAACTACAATGTTATCACCAAGGATAACACAGCCTCTTGGTGACACACCTCTGTTTCAGCAAGCGGCTATGCAACAGGCTGATAGCTGTGTCTGAAGCCAGTGGGTTGCATTCCTACTGCTGGACTGCACAGAGCCCCAGGATTCATCTCAATGAGTTTCTCATCTATCCTGTGCCCTTTATTTTATGAGTTGTTAACTTAGAATATATGTGAAAAAAGAAAGCCAGAATTATTATTGGATTACAAAACGAGAGAAAAAGACTCCACAAAATACAATATAAGAGACTGAACTTCCACTTTGTGAATTTCTTATATATCATCATCATGTGTTTAAAGTAATATATAACCTAATTACATTGAGGGACTTTGGAAAGATTATACCTGTCCTTACTATAGAAAAAAAAATAATGTATTTGTATAACATTTGTTAAGTGCTTCCAGACACATAATTTTATTTGATCCTTGCAGCAACCCTGTAAAGAAATATTATTTCTAATTTTTAGCAGAGATAATAAAACCTCAAGAATATACTTAGTCAGTAGGTGGTGGGCCTGAATTGCACTCAAGTCACCTAAATTTCAATCTAGTTTTCTATTACATCATAGCTGGCACTCATCTCCGACACTTACAACATCTTTCAACACTGAACAGAAATTAGAGAAGTGGGTGGGCCAAGTAACTAAGTAGTCTGTCATTAACTGATCTCAAGTACGCCAACTGCATCCATTCTGCAGATGAGCTAAGAGCTATCAGCACCACAGACCACAGACAGGAAATAGGAGTCCTTTAAAGTAGTAAGAAGCTATCTGATACAATCTTGACAATCTGTGTAAAGTGAACAAACACCATTGAGATCACACTATGTCTAGACAAACGATGACCTAAAATCATTCAATGAGAGTTCTAAGTAAAAAATGTTAGCTTAGCCAAGAGGGGGAATATCCTTAGAATGGGTTATTGAATATAAATAGCAAATATACATCACTCAGAGAAGAGGAAATTTAAGTACACAAAGGATATTTATGAGACCAAAGACAAAGAAATATGAAAGAGCAGGAAAGCAGCATCTGCCACATTTTACAGGACAGACTGAAACCTAAGGAAATGTCTGTGTTCAGTAGGAAAGTGCCTTCCTCATTCACGAAAGGCCCAGAAATCAAAAACAGACTTGCAGAGACAGATGGGCCAAGTCAAGAAGAGGCCTGCAGGGACAAGTTTAATCAATATTAAGGATTAAGTCAGAAAGTAGGGCCTGGGGACAACTGAGATTTTCACCAAATTAAAACATTTCTGCTCAGGAAATCTACCTGGCACTAGGAGTTTGCATTTATTTCTTCAGCATTTAAATCAATTCAGAAATCTTCTATCTATGGCTTTTTTAAGTGGTTGCAACAATAATCATATTACTTTCACAACTTTGGTGCTTTACTGTTTTACTTTAGTATTAATAAAAATGTCCAATTAATAAAATTGTCCAAGGTGGTATTTCTGTATTAAAGGAAGCTAACTGCTGTAACAAAAATTAACCCCAAAATATATAGTGAGTCAATCCTGATAGAAGTTTAATTTTTACTCGCATTAAATATCCAAAGAAATGTTCCTGGGCAGTATTGGGTTCTCTTTACCCAGTGGTTCAGGGGTCCAGGTTCTTCCCATTTAGGAGTTCTGCCACCCCCAAGAGTCCCATCATCACTTTATTTTTTAGTTTAGCCAATGAAGGGAAAATAGAGTAAAGAGAAGGCACATCGGTTTTTTAAAAAGCTTGGGCCGAAAATACACACATCTCTTCTACTCATAATCCTTTAGCTAGAAGCCTGTCATATAGTCACACCTAACAGCAAGTGAGACAACCATTTCTCCAAAGAGAAGAGAACATCATGAATTTTGGTGAATACCTAGCAGTTTTTGCCAATGTATCTTTTTTTCCAGTTACATATATGGGTAGCCAGTGAGCACTAAGTGTGATAATAGCAATGACCGAAGACTAGGGTGTATTAAAATGAGCGCCACCCAAACAGAATCAAAGTACAATATGGTAAGTAACCAACCAATTCAAGAGAGCTAAGCAATCTTCTAATGCCTACAAAAAAACAGCCATGGCCTGAACTTTTTTTTATTCTAACAGAAATATTTATTCTTTTTGTTCTTCTTCCTTCGTATGCTCTATTTTAATCTATGGATAAGGACATTCATGGATGAAATATTTCTTTAGGTCACATATGTGGCTTTTTTTCTTATTTGATTTGAGGAGTAAAAACATCATGGTCTGGACATTGGGGAAGACATATATGTCTAATAATAGCTAGAAATATCTGTGAAGTTTTCCAGCATCAATAGACTAACATAGACTTTATATTTAATAATTTTTTATGAGCAAAAAAAAAAAAAGAAAGAGATTTAAATGAGACCCACAAAGGACACGCATCTCCTAATGGCAAGCAAGGTGGTTGAGTGGAAGAAGGAAGGCTACACTTGCAGGCTGACTCCTCTTGCATTCTATGATAATTCTATGCCCATTGAAGTTGATATTGTGTTTGCAAGGAACTAAATGAGAGGTTTTTGTGTAAAATTGATAGAAATTTTATCTATGTAAATTTACTCCTTTAATGTAAGCTTGAGACATGGCCTTGTTTATTCCCATGACAACAGCAGGCATCTGAAGGTCAACAATATTTTCTAAAATTCTGCAAGCCCATTTTTCTCATTCTTTGCAAGGGCTTCAAAGCTCAGAAAGACAGCAGTACTAGAAACACAGAAAATTTCCAAAATCCAGGGGGAAAAATGCATGTGGCTTAAGCACAGAATGGAAAATCAGTGGTGACAGAATTGAGGCCAGGTGAGAATGCTAGCCTCCCACTTCATTTGAATATTCCACTTACACTAGGGATTTTGAATCATTTGACCACTTGTCCCTGGCCTGTGCATCTCTCTGGTCAGGAAGGCTAGCCTCACAAAAACTACAATGAGAAACAACCCATATGCAAATTTATAAATGTCACTTTCAGCACACAAAAAGATATTGAAGAAGTTGAATCAGCAACAATACCTAGCATTTTATTCTTTTACTCTTATTTCTTCTTCTGATGTGGATAGAATTAGGACTAAGATCACCAAAATTTAGGGACTTAGGGTAACTTTTACTGATTTCAATTTTTTCCTATTCCATCCTCAAAATTATAGAGAATATGTTTTAAAAGTATAATAAATTTGATGCTCATTTCAGGGCAGCAGATAATAGAATGGGGGGGGAAATTGGAGAATATTATAGCATTTCTAGAAATAAATGGAGACACCTTAAGTGCCCTTTGCATCACTTGAGTTTGATTCAAGAGTTAGATTCAACAACTTGAGCTATTTTTCTAAGATGTATCTCCCTTTAATTTCTAGGTGAATGTTTCTAGCCAGTTTTATAGAAATAGGACTCTTTCCTGGGTTGCCTAGAGGAAATGCTATGTCTGAGGAAGATCTTCCTTGAAGCTTTTCAAACGCATGTCAATGGAAAACTCAATATATTAACACATATTATTAATTATATGTATGAACTGGAGCACCAAAAAAACCCTTAGTAAACTGGCTCAAAAAGGCTACATAATTTGTCTCTTGTCAAAAGTGGTTACATGTCTAAGTTAATTACAGCCTAGACCATTCTTTTCTAAAATCCTAAAAAGAATAAAGAAGGGAAAGAATCAATCTAACAAAACTGGGTTTACCAACATAGCTGAATAATGGTTTTGTCAAAAAAAAAGTTAAAATGACCCTGAAATATCTGCTTTTTGCAAAATATTTCTATCATTTTTCTTTAATTTTTATTTTACTTTCCTGGAAAATCTACTCACGTGGAACACATAAATGAGAGGGTCCAAGATTCTGGCATTGCAGGGTTGTAAGAATTTTAATAAAATGCAGTACTTCAAAACAATTTGAATTGTCACATTCTTTATTAAACAGTCTAAGAAAGAATTGAGCTTAATGTTTTAAAATTTCAAATCTTCAGTCTTCATTTGTTGGAGTATAAGTACATACAGAACCATGTTGTGTAAGTTTGACAGACATCTTTGATAACTGCAAAATGGGCAGTATCTTTAGCCCTTTTGTTCACTTTACATTAAGTGAATATTGTAATCTTTCTGTTTACTTTTCATAGTATTAATTCTGGATCAAAACAATAAAAATGTTATTTGCTTTTCAATTTATTTGATCTTTTCTAAAAGCCTTAGGCTATTTAAATGGAAAATATAAATGACTCAAATGCAAGTGAGAAGAATTTCTATTACCTAAATACAAATTCAAGATGGTAAAGTATTAAATAGCATTCTTTATATCATAGGTAGATACTGACAGATAGAAGGAAAAATATATTCAAAAGTTGGTTTAAATTTTTAAGTTAATTTCCACTTGGTTTGAATAATATTTTGTTGCAATAGAATAAACTTTGCCTCCCTAGAGATATTTATGTCATCTAGTAAAAATATTTCTGTTGTATTCTCTTAAGTTATAAAATTTTTAAAAAGATAAAGTACCTATAGCCCTTTCCCTTATTTATCGTGGTTGTCTGTACATTTTAATATTGGCAATAATGGAAAAGTTTCTCAAATATTGTAAGGTAACAACAGTTTTGAATAAAAAGCTTGCATTAATACTATAACATTTTTCTTCTTGACTTTCAACTCATTGAAGCATGAACATCCTTTTGGCTATATAATTGGGTTTTTGCATGAGAAACAAATTTTTTGAATTGGCACTAGAGTGCAAATTTAATTAAGGACACGATTTCTGTAATGATCACAACATCTGTGCCACCGCCAAATAGTTCTCACTGCTTACATTTCTAAGACCTTTATTTTAGACTCTACATAAGGTTCATTTAGCTCCTGGTATCAGACAGCTATTTTCGATTTTTAAATCTTTTGAAGCAATTTAGTAACTATAGACTGTCCATGTAAAGTTAATTATAACAAGCAACTAGAAATTTTTCAAGTCTATTTTAACAAAATGCAGATAGAAAAACTCAAGACAGGGAAAATTTAGCTAAAATAACCTGATCTAGAGAAGATGTACATATTTGAAAATCCATTTCCTATAAAATTATTACTGGAGAAGCATAAGACTTTTATATTGATAATTACTTATTCCTTCTTTTATCTTTATAATGTAAAAGAGCAATATTGTCATGTGAATATAGACATGAATATATATTTAATAAATGGGGGGACATTCCTATATCCCCCAAACAGTCAAATTGAGATTAAACTGTTTGGGAAAAATAAAAATGCTATGTTTAATTTTTGGTTTTGAAACGAAAAGGGGGTTTTCAGAGGAGGAATGTAGAAAGATAGGTACCAAACCTCTGAGGAGAGAGAAATTAGCCAGAGAACCTGATAAGAGAACTGCACTTCTATGTTTTGAAGTTTTTAAAATGACTTAAATCTTTATTTTTTTTTTCAGTTTTCAATGTAGTAGATGACAGTAGACATCTTCAGAAATAATATACCCTTAAAAAGCTATTAGTAAATGAGCAATTGAGAAAGTGTAGGGACACATAAGCATAGATATTAATATATATGTGTTATCAACATAGCTGAAGCAGTAATATAAATAAATGAAGTGTGAACAACCTGGCCAAGCCAAAAGAATCCATCAACTGGATTCTACTTTGTTGTAAGAAAAATTTTCTTTATAGCAACTGTAAAAGAGAAGACCAAACAGAAAAGGCTTTGATATATTTATCTATCTACTACTGTCCAAGGCATAGAGACACCATAAAAAAGAAAAAATTCAACAACAACCTGAACTAAAAGAATTTATTTGAAAAACGAAAACTTGTTTATAAAAATATTGACACTATATGTCTTTTTAATCCCACTGGAATGGAAGCTCCATGAGGGCATGTTTTATTGTCTGCTTTCTTCATTTTCATATCCTTATTTGGTAAAAGAGTACCAAGGATTAAATACAGGCATACCTCCAAGATACTGTGCGTTCATTCCAGACCATCGCAATAAAGTGAATATCACAATAAAGTGAGTTATATGAATTTTTTTCATTTTCCAGCACAGAGAAAACATGTTTACATTATACTATAGTCTATTAAGTGTGCAACAACTTTGTCTAAAAATGTACATACCTTAATTAAAAATACTTTGTCGCTAAAAAATGCTAACAATCATCTGAGCCTTCAGCAAATAGTAATCTTTCTGCTGGTAGAGGGTCTTGCCTCAATGTTGATGGCTGCTGACTGATCAAGATGGTGGTTGCTAAAGGCTGAGGTGGCTGTGGCAATTTCTTAAAATAAGACAACAATGATGTTTGCCACATTGATTTATTCTTCCTTTCACAAAAGATCTCTCTGTGGAATGCAATACTGTTTGATAGCATTTTACCCACAGTAGAACTCCTTTCAAACTTGGAGTCAATCCTCTCAAACCCTGCCACTGCTTTATCAACTAAGTTTATGTAATAATTAAAATCCTTTGTTGGCATTTCAACAATGTTCACAGCATCTTCACCAGGAGTAGATTCCATCTCAAGAAACCATTTTCTTTGCTCATGCATAAGAAGCAACACCTCATGCATTAAAATTTTATCATGAGATTGCAGCAATTCAGTCACATCAACAGGCTCCACTTCTAATTTTAGTTCTCTTGCTATTTCCACCACATCTGCAGTTACTTCCCCCACTGAGGTCTTAAATTCCTTAAAATCATCCATTTGGGTCAGAATCAACTTTTTCAAACTTCCTATTTTGACCCCCTCACATAAATCATGAATGTTCTTAATGACATCTAGAATGGCAAATCCTTTCCAGAGGGTTTTCAATTTACTTTGCTAAATCCATCAGAGGAATCACTATCTATGTCAACTATATAGACTTATGAAATGTATTTCTTAAATATTAAAACTTGAAAGTCAAAATCACTCCTTGATCCATGGGCTGGAGAATGGATATTATGTTAGCAGGCAGGAAAACAATATTAATCTCCTTGTACATCTCCATCAGAGCTCTTGGGTAACAAGGTTCATTGTCAATGAACAGTACTATTTTGAAAGGAATCTTTTGTTCTGAGCAGTAGGTCTCAACAGTGGACTTAAAATAATTAGTAAACCATGCTATAAACAGATGTGCTATAATCCAGGCTTTGTTATTCCATTTATACAGTACAGGCAGAGTAGACTTAGCATAATTCATATGGGCCCTAAGATTTTCAGAATGTTAAATGAAGATTGGCCTCAATTTAAAGTCACCATCTGTATTAGCCCCTAACAAGAGAGTCAGCCTGTCCTTTGAAGCTTTGAAGCCAAGCACTGACTTCTCCTCTCCAGCTATTAAAGTCATAGATGGCATCTTCTTCCAATATAAAGCTGTTTTGACTACACTGAAAATCTGTTGTTTAGATTAGAGGTCTTCATCAATAATCTTAACTAGATCTTCTGAATAACTTGCTGCAGCTTCTATATCAGCACTTGCTGCTTCACCTTGTACTTTTATGTTATAGAGATGGCTTCTCTTTTTAAACTTCATGAACCAACCTCTGCTAGCTCCAAACATTTCTTCTGCAGATGCCTCTTCTCTCCCAGCCTTCATAAAATTAAAGAGCATTAGGGCCTTGCTCTGGATTAGGCTTTGGCTTAAGGGAATGGTGTGGCTGGTTTGATCCTCTACACAGACCACTGAAGCTTTCTCCGTATCAGCAATAAGACTGTTTTGCTTTCTTATCATTTGTATTTTCACTGGAGTAGCACTTTTAATTTCCTCCAAGAATGTTTCTTTTGCATTCACAACTTGGCTAACTGTTTGGTGCAAGAGGCCTAGCTTTCAGCCTATCTGGGATTTCAACATGTCTTCTTTACTAAGCTTAATTATTTTGAGATTTTGATTTAATGTGAGAGATACGCAACTCTTCCTTTCACTTAAACACTTAGAGGCCATCATGGGATTAACTGGATTAATTTCAATATTATTGTGTCTCATGGAAAAGGGAGGCTCAAGAACATGGACAGAGATAGGGGAATGGCCAGTGGAGCAGTCAGAACACACATGACATTTATTGATTAAGTTAGTTATCTTAAATGGATGTGGTTTGTGGCACCCCAAAACAATTAGAATAGTAACATCAAAGATCACTGATCACAGATCACCATAACAGAAATAATAATAATTAAAAAGTTTAAAATATTGTGAGAATTACCAAAATGTGACAGAGACACAAAGTGAGCACATGTTGTTGGAAAAGTGGCACCTATAGATTTTCTCGAGGCAGGGTTGCCACAAACCTTCAATTTGTAAAAAGCACAATATCTGCAAAGTACAATAAAGCAAAGTGCAATAAAAAGAAGTATGCCGGTAGATGCTCAATAAATATACAATGAAGGAACAAAAAGTATACATACTTAGGGCACAAAGAGTGTATCTGTCCTTACGATGGCCAGGATGAAATATATCTTTTAACTTGCCATCTACCTTTGATCTGACTCCATGCTAACCAAAGAACCATCAATTATTGAGCCATTCTCCCAGAATGGGCGTATAGTGTCTATTTCCCCTAATAAAATTTAGTTTTCATGAGAAGGGAAATTTTTTCTACTTTGTATTTTGCTGTATCCCTAGAACCTATACCAAAACCTAGCACATAGCAAGCACTCAGCAACATAACTGAATGAATAAATGAGCAAATAGATGGATGAATGTGAGTTGTCCTTTGAGAACCTGATTGCTTCCAAGTGAAACAACTGCATTCTTCTTTAGATTTGTAAGGGAAAGTACAAATCCCTTGACTACAGAAATAACCCCAAGTTATTACCACTCTGAGAAGCATTTCTGGGGTGCTAGCTATCCTCTTTACACGAAATCTCTTCCTCAGTTTCTTAACTTTATCAAATTATAGTGTACTTATCTGGATTCTATTGAACACATGTTTAAGTTGCTTTTGAAATTTTAGTTGACTGTTAGCTAGTCTTAATAAAACAAGGGGAGCATGGGCATGTTTCTTAATGCTAGGGCATGTGTAGATCCTTCTCACCTTTGTAGCACAAAGCAATCTCCTGCACACTTATGAAGCAATCTGCCGTGGTGGCCACCTTCCAGAAGAGCCAAAGTTCCTTCTACAATTGCTTTCTGGTTATTTCTTTTTCAAACCACATCAACAGACCCTTTCCAATTCTGCATGAGGGACTGGCAAAATCCCTTAATTGCTATTGCTAAACATCTCTATGTTTCTCCCAATTTGTTTCTTTATTTGCTTTCTTAACTAGAATATTCTCTTCTGTCCTTGATTTCTCCCAATGATCTCTCACCCTTTAACCACGCACTCTATTCTGTAACTTTGCTCTCTAGTATATTAAACTTTCATACACTATGAAAAGCAAGAGTCATATTATTATATTATTTATGACTGACCATCTTTAGAAATTAGGAAGTATCACCAATGTAATTATCAAGATAGCTAAAGCTTAATTGCTTATGTACCTAATTTTATAATGAACAACTTTTAATTTAAAAATATAAAATGCATTACATATTTTTAAAATAGAAGATATTGAAAATAAGTATGCTTTCCTTGATTTAAGGACATTATGGTAGCCATTCATTATTGCCTTATGCCGTAATAGTGGGGGTTTTTTTTCCACTTTTTTCATAGTGTCATCATACTTGTTGATTGATTTACTTTTTACCTGAGTTTTATAATCTTTGATTTCTAATCCACTATTGTCTGAATAAATATATAACCATGTGTGTCAAAATAGTTTGAAAACTCCAAGAAAAAATGGCCTTAGAAATGTCATACAAATATAATATGTGAACTTGAATGTACACAGCTCTCTAAAGTGAAAAGTAGAGTTTTACTATTTCACATTATTTCCATTGTTGAAATTGTAACTTCTACATTTACTCTTCTTGCCACATTAAATTTAACTGGTTATTTTCTTTCTGCTTTGTGAACTATGTGAATAAATGAATTCCCCTACCTTGCTACTTTACTAAAAACAGAGAGGAATACAAAAATATTCCCTGCCCAGAAGAAAAGAAAGTTTTCTCTGCTCAGAAAAAGAGTATTCAGTCACGCGGTAGAGTGATTAATGAATTTGTGGAAGAACTGAAGAGAACAGACTGTGTGATGATAAGAATAGGCCAGTATAGAAAAACTAAAATGAACGTAACTAGTCCTAAATTCTAAATGTTTGGATTACTTTCCCTAACTTGTTCCATTATTACAAGATAAATTATAGAAATCATAGTAATTTAGAAGTTGTTTGAAAAAAATTTCAGACAAAGGAAAATGGCAAATGACATCTCAAATTTCCTTCTAGCTTTTTCAATGCATATAACCTTATGGACCAAACTGGTGACATGATCCGTGAAGCATTAAGTGAGCTATGAGATGCTGAAGTTCTTTAAGTTCCTTGAAATTCTGGTGCTCTATTACACCCCAGCCAATCCACCACGTATTCTCTTTTTCTGGAATGCCCCTTACCTCCTTATCTCGGTAACCAGCATAATTCCCAGTTATCATCCTGATGTTCCTGTAAGCTTAATTTCCTCTAAGAAGCCTCAATGATCCATCACCTTGCTCTTATCACACGAATATGGTTACCTGGCTATTTGTTCGTATTCCCTTCTAGAATGTAAGCTCCACAAAGGCAGGCACAATATTATTTCTTCATTGTTATAGCACCAATAAACAGTTATCCAGCAACTGGAACACACTAAATTCTCAATATGTAGTTTTTGACAAAATGAACACTGTGATTAATGTCTATTCTTCTACTCAAACTTATACTTGGTTTTAAGATGTACTACAACCCTCTAAGCAAGGAAGAGGATTGTTGAAAGCTGTGGTGCCTGTTATGAAGAGGAAGCCTCTCTGACCACATGTTTCTAAAATTTTTTATTCCTATCATCATCTTCTCTGTGGGAAGAAAAATTGTGAAACACTGAGAAGGATGAAAAATGTGCCTTTCAATGCTATTGAACTATCTTAAAGCTCTGCAAGTTGTAGAAAACTGATAGTAATGCAAATGAATTACATCCAATGGACTAAAATTGATTATTGCCCTATGTATATGGACCAGTATTGCACCTATTTATAAATGCATTCATCATTTCTGATTGCCTACATATGTATGTGTTCTTTAATTTTCCTTTGAACCTACTAATTCATTAATGAATGACATAAGCTTATTTTACATTTGTATGAAATTTATGACTTTACTGTTTAAAAAATAATCCTTTAACATTTGTTAAAACTTAAGAAATCAAGTCTTTAACTCCTTAAGAAAATCTATTCAACTAAATGAAAGGCCAAAAAATATAAATGTTATAAAACACCCTTTTCTGAGTGTCACATGATGCTGACAGAATAAGCATCCTCACATTACTCTCAGCTTGTTCCTCACAACAGTGATATAATCACCTTCTTTAATAACAGCAGGATGGTACACATTTTTTAATGACAAAATTCTATTCAATCTTTCATTTTTAAAAGGGATATTAATAATGAAGTTTCATAAAAATAAATGAAGATGAGGATGTATGCCAACATCAATTTACAACTTTTTTCTGTTTAATTAATATTATTACATGTTTTAACTTGAAATTTGTTTTGCTCATCAACATGAGATGTTTAATTTATATGATACTTCATTCAAAAGACTTCCTCCAGAGAAGCAACAATTTATTCTGGACTATGTACACACATTTTGAATAAAGTATTCAGTTCAAAGAGAACTTTGTTGCAAGCATCATTCACAATTAAGTTGAGCTCACAATGATCCAGGCTAATTCTAAACAAATACATTACTTGGATATAATCGATAGAAAACACAAACAAGGTGATTCCTAGCCTCTGAATATCTCCAATTTCTATCAATTCTATTTTCCTATATTGCTCAAATCCACTTTCCTAGTGATTTAAACTGGCACCATCCTTGTTCAAGGTCCTCATTGTCCTTGCTTAGGTCATAGCAGTAATCACCTATCTGGTCTCCCCAGCAACCTTTTTATCATCAGCAACATAGCCAGAGTAGTTACTTCATTTACTTCAGTGCTTTCTACATTCTCTTGTAACTCTGAATTTTCTTTTACTTTTAGAGAATGAATTTCACAGCATTAATACTCTACTTAAAATGTTCAAATGACTCCTCTTGTCACTTGCCCCCAATTCCCCTCCCACCCTTTGCTGCATGGTTCTATTTGCAGCTCCCCAAAGCTTTCTTAAACTCTATATATGCTCTGCCTATATAATATTCATCAATACCTCATATTCATTCCTATTCTAACAATTCCTTTTCATCCTTCAAATCTCACTTCAGGGCCAGGCACAGTGGCTCATTCCTGTAATCCTAGCACTCTGTGAGGCCGACATGGGAGGATCACTTGAGCTCAGGAGTTAGAGACCAGCCTGAGGAAGAGCAAGACCCTGTCTCTACAAAAAATAGAAAAATTGGCTGGGTGTGGTGGCATGCACCTGTGGTCCCAGCTACTTGGGAGGCTGAAGCAGGAGAATTGCTTGAGCCCAGGAGTTTGAGGTTGCTGTGAGCTATGAAGATGCCACTGCCCTCTAGCCAGAGTGACAGAGCGAAACTCTGTCTCAAAAAAAACAAAACAACAAAAAAACCCTCAATTCAAGAGCAATTTCCTTGTGAAATCTTCCATGATAACTGCCTGATAAAGATCCAGTCTTCTAAGCTTTCAAAGAACTCCATCTATATGTACTTGCTCACTGTTCTGTAAACTTCTTGAGAACTGAGACCTTATTTTCTTTGTAGTATTCTGACCTATTCACCTGGATATTACTGGAAAATCATAAAATCCTTATGACTGCACTTTTTGTAAATGTGAACTTGTTATATTTTATGCAGCCTAATTAAAGTTGCCAGTCATGGTTATCTACTCATAGGAACACAGAATAACTAATTTCAGATATTTATTGGAAACGGACACAAACAATTTCAGAAGTAGAAAACGCAGGAGAAATAGTGGATTTATTCTTCTAAATATTTTATTATCCCCAGGAGAATATTTAGGGAAAATTATGTTAAAGTACTCAAACATCATTATACCCAAGAAATACTTAATTTCATCAAAATATAGACCAAGACTTTATTATTAATCAGATATTCAAAGTATAAAGATCATTAAGATACCTCCCTGTCAATAAGTTTCCTTCCAATATATTAAATTTATCCACATGAAATTGTCATTTTAGTAAGTCAAAAATAGTCGAGTGTTGGCAATTTGATATGGTTCAAACTAATATTATGAAAATAGATACAGAACTTAAAATATCAAAAGTAGAATGTCTTAAGGTCTCAAATAGAATAAGAAGTGCCCTAAGAACAAAGAACGGTAAAAACAATTCTTATTTGGGATAAAATTCAGAAAAGCCACAAATAGGCAGTAGGAACTGAGTAGATAGATCATAAAGCATTAGTCCAATTTCAACAGATAAAAATGGTGGAAAAGGCATTTCAATTAGAAGGTATATTAAAAATGTTTTATGTCAAAAGTGGCAAGGATGTTTTGTCTCACCAATTTTGGATGAAACAAATGAAAATATATTCAAATGAGTACTAAAGATGGCTATATTTTATACCATATATCCTCAAAAATCCAAAGACAAGAAATAAACTATGCCTACATCTGATGAGAATTGGAACTGGAAGTTATACACTTAAAACCTAGTCCCAGGAGATTCGTAGCACCAGTACTAGTTGAAACCCAATCTTTCTACTTCTCCTCAAACTTTTACCCTATCTCTTCCATCATTGCAGTGGTACATTTAGATGTCCAAAAATCAGGTGATTGAATCTGGCAGGGTAAAAAGAAATATTTTACAAAACAGACTTCTATCTGACTCAGCTGTAGTGATTGCTGATAAATTACCTTATAAATTTTCAAATGTCAGCCTTTGATAAACCCTAAATATGCCCTGTTACACCTAGGATTTCTTCTACTTCTGGGAATCCTTAAACTCTTCAAATACGGCTCATTTTAAACCACTTGCAGAACCTTAAATAAATAAGCACTCAAGGGACAATCCTATTCCACTCTATTTGTCCAGTTCCTGAGTTTGTCTGTCATCATTTCATTCTTTGCATTCTTCTCCTGTATTTTCTTAAAGATATTACCTTCAGGATGAAAATCTTCTATTTCATAGTTTCTTTTCCTCCTATGTCAACAGCATTCTAAAGTATATTGATTTAGAAAATACGAGAATATTTAAAACATTTTCTAGTATTATTGTTTCTAAAAATTTCATCAGCTTTAGCATGTGTTGGCTTGAGTATTTTATACAATATTTAATGCCTGGAGACTAGCATTCAGGCAACTGGATGAATCACACTAAGGGTATATGGAAATATATATTTCATTGAGAGTTCTTGAGAGTTATAAGACTTTTTGTTGAAGTTTATTTATGAAATGCTAACCATATGAAGTGCACAGCACTTAGAATTAAAAACCCCATAAATAATGCCCATTGTTATCATTCTGTTGCTGGAAATAAATCTCTCCATTTTGCTGGAGGGTAAAGAAGAAAAACATTATTTTCATGTGTAGTGTATACAGAAACACTAAACTAGAGCAAGTACAGATTTGTTGGTCATGACCACCCTACAAAACTTCAAACTTTCAAAAATGCAGGTGGACTTAAAAGGATTAGTAGTCACTTTTGGCCTTGCAGCTACAGTATTATTTTAAGCTCAAATCAAATTTCAACAATTTACTACAATGATTTTGTGTTTTTTGTGCAATGATTTTGTGCTCAAAAGTCTTTTTTTTTTAACAAATCAATATTATTGTTCTCCCCAATACTGAATATTTGAGATGAGTTCATAAGCCATGGTTTACAATCACTAAATCATAAATGCATTCTTTGTTTTGAGACTTCAAATCAGCAAAACAAAGAAAGTTTGATAATGTCTTCTTCTTCCTTTTTTGAAAATGCTCATGCTGCTTGCATTTTTTTTTCTTGTATAAAACAGTTAATATTGTTTTTTAATGAGTTTACAGGGTATATAATTTTCTGGAATTATGAATAGTTAACACTTACTAAGTGCCAGTCAGTGTTCTAAGTGCTTTTACATATATGAATACATTTAATACTCAGAAAAATCCTATTTAAAAGGCACTATTAGAATCACCATATTATATATAGGAAAACAGAGGCAAGGAGGTGTTAAATAACTCGCTGAAGGTAACACAGCTAGAACCCAGGCTCCTGGCTCCAGTGTTTATAACCTTACCATTTACTCTGTACAACACTTCAACTAGCACAAAGGAAAATTTAGTTATGATACAAAATAGACTGAAGTAATATCACTAAAGGTGGCATTTTTTATAACCAAATGCAAAAGTATAAGATAAGAATGGTGGCTTCAGAATTATATTTACATCAGAAACTTGAAAATTTTGACTGTGACTCAATAATGTAGTATGTTGGTTGTGGCCCAACATTTGTAGGATGCAAAAATAAATTATTATAAGGTTTAATTATTTTTATTGAATCTTGACTAAAAATAAGTTTAAACCAGAGGCCACAAGTCTCAATTCTTAATGAGAAAAATTTTACTATTAAATAAAAAACTTTAAGATGTTGATACAAGTGATTTTGAAACTGCAGAGCACATATTTAAGCATTAGCTTTTACTTAGATTAATAGAGAATAAAGTTAGTGAATATTTACCTATCAATTAGCACAGTATTTACATTAAACCCATTATTTTTCTGTATCTTGTCAATGCAAGGTTAAGTTTCTATCTAACTCTATGAATTGAAAAGGGCAAAAATCTATGGTCTCATTTAAATCATAACTCATATGATTGAGACTATCAATTTCTGTAGTAAGGAACTACATTTGCTAAAATGTTTGTTGCAGAAAATTGTGTTTTTTCTCTTCATGTTGCAAATCTCCTCTGTCATAGGAAGTTGATTTTATTCACTAGCCTTATGAGTGTTAACCCATCGACTTACTACTGATCTCTTCTATATATCATTATGGAATCACATTCCTTAAAATAGAGAAATGCCTTAGGTCTTCTTCCTTCTAGAAAAAAATTTATTAGATAAGTTTAATAAATGAGTGGCTCTAACAGGTTAACCTCAGAACCCAGTGCAGAATCTTGATTTTTCCACCTCAGGAAGACACTGACAACCTAGAGGGTGACTTGAAATAAATGACCAAATCAGAGTGGCCTAAAACCACATTCTTTGCTAAAGAGTTGAAATAAGTGGAATTATTTAATCTAGGGGAAAAAGAACCTCAGAATGAAGAGTAATTATACTTGTATAGCACTTACAGCTCTAAATGAAATGTATTTTCATCTCTGTTAAAGATGCTATGCTTCTCTTGGTACAGTCTTTGATTAACATAGCCATTTTTGCTATGTTCATATGTATGTATATATACATATGCATATTCATTTAATTCTAAAACTCCTATGTGGTACATATTGTTATTACCATTATTATATATGATGATGATGATGATGATCCTTTTACAAAAATGGAAGCTAAGGTATACAACTAATGAGAGGAGAAATTGGGATTTGGATTTGAACAAGACAGTCTAGTTCAGAATCCACATTTTACATGATACTGTCTCTTATAATAGAATTGTTTAAACAGTTGAAGGTCTTTCATGAAAAAAGGGTAGTAGATTTTAATACTAAGACAACTTATGCCAGCGCATCTTAGCTTCAGAACTAGACAGAACCCAAAGGAAGAGGAACAGTGACCTATTGGGGCCAACCTGTTTCTGACTAAGAAAACAGGATCAATACTTTGGAGCAAGGTTTCTTAACCTTAGCACTATTGATATTTTGGACTGGATAATTCTTTGCTGTGGAGGCCTCTGTGCATTTCAGGATATCTAGCAACATCCCTGTCCTCTAGCCCCTAGATGCCAGTAGCAACCCCTCAGTTGTGATAACCAAAAATGCCTCCACACATTGCCAAATGTCCCCTTGGAGGTCAAAATCACCTTCAGTGAGAACCACTGCATTAGAGACAAGGCTCTTCCCTCTCAATACAAAAGAAGGATTACCAGAATAGGTCTAAGGTAGGAGCAAAACACTACAAATTCAGTGCTGTCCCCAACCCCTGGGCCATGGACCAGTACTGGTGCATGTCCTGTTAGGGACTGAGCTGCAGAGCTCCGCTGCCCCCCGCCCCCCCGCCCTGGTCCGTGGAAAAATTGTCTTCCATGAAACTGGCCCCTAGTGCCAAAAAGGTTAGGGACCACTGCTACAGAAGACAAAAACATATCACAAAGGGAAAAGCTGATTGCAGCCAGAAGACTAATAAAAACTAAAAAGTACCAAATGCAACTGATACACATCCAGAAGCAAAAAAAAAAAAAAAAAAAAGGCATGTTTTGAAAGGACAGGTACCATCTCCAATTGCAGGGTCTCATTTCACTTTTCTACTCAGTTCCATCTAAGACTGACTAGGACACAAACCATTTTTAAGAATGGAACCTGTCACCAAAAAAATAAAGGTTCCAAGTACTCTTTGAACATTATAGAGCAAAATGGGGCTTATTTCACCATCTCCGTCATTCTCCACCAAGGATAGCAAGGGCATAAAAGTGCCACCTCTTCCTCCTGTGGCCATAGCAGGTGTCAACAGTTGATGGCAATGTTTTCCTGCTAAGCTTAGATGCAGCCTCAGATTGCCCCTCAACATTGCATTCTAGGCAGATCCTATCACTAATCAGAGTTGACATGTGAGGCAAAATCAATTTTTCATAACTGTTACAGATGCTATGTTTCTCCTGATGCATTCTAAGACTAACATAGCCATTTTGGCAATCACATAAAACTATTACCTCATGGTGAGCTTATATTTCTACAAGATATCTAAGCATTCTTCCATCTATGTTGATATGGAGCCATACTGGCAAGTTCAGGACATTATGAAATGTTATTTGACTAGACAAGCTCTTGTTTTCACCTGTTTTTAAACTCAGGGAGATATTTGAATCTGGATCCCATACAACAGATTTCAATTACATTTCTAGCCTCAAGTCACCTACAAATTTGATAAGAATCATTTTTATCTCTTTATCAAATAAAATAATAAAAATGTTCAACAGATTTCTGTTGCTTGAGAAAACTCACAATTTATTTCAATCCACCTTTGGATATCATTGACTCAATATTTAATCAACAAACATCTGCTGGGCAGGAACTCTTTAAATAGTTTTTCAAATGATTACTATGCAAGTACAGCTTCCAGTCTATTATTTGGTATCATGAATCCTTGTCAAAAGCTTTGCTGAAGTCCAAATACACTGAAACTACCACGTTTTTCTAATCCACTCTCAAAAACAGAAGTAAAGTTAATATAAAATCACTTGTTTTTAATGACTATTTTTAGTGAATCCAGTTCTTTGCTACTCATTCTTTTCAAGGTTCTCAGAACTCTAAAGTTATGATAAGGTGTTTATAATCCAAGAGGGAATCAAAATGTAAAAGCATATCAAAAGACATCTACCAGCTTTCTGAAATCTAAGTAAGATCTACCTAAAACCTCATTCTAAGCCCTGTATAAGACAAAAGACCTCCTCCTACTTTCTTTGAATTTCTGGGGGACTAACATTATTGACATTTCCTCTGGTTTCTTGTTTTATGCTTCCATGGAAGGTGCTCAGTTATAAACTGTCCTGCCACCCCATTCAGGCTAACTAACATGAACAAGGCCTTGATGGTTTGGTGACCCTCCTGTTGAAATGAACTATGGCCTTGCTAACATGAGGGAAGCTTCTTGAACCACCTCAACCCACATTGTGCTCCTAGTACCACAGAATCTTTTGGAATTATCTCTTTCCTCCTTTCCCTCCTCCTTCCTTTTCCTGTCTCCCTTCCTTTCTAGAAACAAAAATCAATTCTTTTTGTTTTGTCTCTCAAATGAACTATATTTATTTGCTTTGACTCCTGACCTCAAGCTATCTATTATCTTTGATAGAGGCACTTTTCTAAAATAGAAGAGGGTGAGAATTCATATACTTACTAAGAAGAGAGGATACTATGAATGACTAAAGTAAACTGGATGTGATTAAAAATAATGCAAATCCATTGAAATATGGCAACTGACATCCTGCATCAGTGTTGGGAAGATAACAGGCAATGATTCGGACCATGGCAAGCTGAAAAGGGCACGCCGGTCTAAAAGGGACAGCTGTTATTTAGCTACAAAAAATGTTTGACATGTGAGCACGCTGATCTGGTCTCTTGAGAGAATCTGGCAATCAAAGTTTATGTAAAATCTTCTAAGTTTAAAATATTGGTTTATTTTAACATACATTATTCAGGTCAAAGTAAATATGTATGTGGGCTGCATAAGGCCTGAGGGAAACCAGTGGGCAACCACTGTTCTAAACAAAAATGTGTCTTTTTAAGCCAATTATGGTGCCAGCTGTTAAGCAAATAAAATTTTCACAACACCCACATTAAATACATTTTAAATGCCAGAGAAAACAGTTCATAGAGATGTAGCTAGAAATTTGTGAATTTCAAAGCTAACACAAAAAGAAGTCAATATGAAATGGCCATAGAAATTCCAAATTTGGTTCATTCAATTCAGATTATTTTATATGAACATAGATTTAAGTTTTTCTTTCAAGGGGCATTGATTATTAGCATTTTTATCACAAAGATGCATTAGCATTGCGGGGAAGCAGAGAAGCAAATTGACTCCTTTTTGACGTTTTTTGGTTATTATTTTTCTCAGTTTTAAAAGTTACCACTCTGCATGTATCATGTGATTTTTGTCCCCATCAGGATCACTGGTTAAAAAGTGAACAGCTTTCAACTGCAATGTCATGATTCAATTACTTAACATGCAATTACCCTCTCCACTATCACATAGGAGAACAACTTTTCAAATATGCAAAGAAAACTAAAAGACACTCTGTAGTACCTTTTAAAAGATACTTTTTCACTCCTGTTGTTCTATACTTTTCTACATTTCTCTTTCCCTTTCAGCATTCAGTGTGTCTTCTCCCCTGTTTAGTCATCATACTCTTTATGACATGAAAGGAGGATTGATCTTCCTAAGAATAAAGCACTGTATGATTTTAATAAATGGGCACATTATGTAACTGGAATGAATATTCTCTAAAATGTCTGCGTAATTTATAACAGGCTCCCATCACAGATAAAGCAGAAGCCAATCCTCAAAGACTCAAATATATTTCTATTTTTTTAAATCACACCAAAGAGGAATTGGTACAACCAGTGTTACTTTTTCCGTGGGAGTGAAAATGGAACAAACTTCACAAACATTTCTCAGACCGCGGGAGATGAAATGAACTTCATATCCTACAATTCCTTTGAGACATACTATTTTTATCCTCTCTTCCTCCCTGAAATATCTTTTGCATTTTTAAGTACCCTGATTATTTTTGTAGCTAATAATAATCACAATCATCATAATGACAAAAGTCTTAGGCAGTAAATGAAAGATAAAATTAACTACTGCAGTTCTGGAAAGGTGGTGTATTGTTTTTGGCTAAGGATTAAGGAAAGATTTGCTCTTAATAACAATGTTTAACACAGCTGTGAACATTTTCATGCCTACATGCACAGTGCCAAGAGAAAAAGGAAAGCCAAAGGGAAATCCAGCAATAAGGCTAAATTTCGTTAAAGCCGCTTTTATGTTTGTTGACATTTTGCCAGGTTTTCTGTGTATGTGATAATACCGAATATATTACAGAAAACCATTTTATTTTTCTCTTTGCTGAATAAAATGGAGATTAATGTAAAGGAGTAAATACTGGGTTTGGTGGCTCTAGGCGTGCTCAGCTCTACACCTTTAGAAATCCTATTTTCTGAACCCTACAACCATTCTGACATTGTCAGTTAAGTGTCCTAGTTGAACCCCTGGGATCCCATCTACTCTTTGGGTCTCTATAATGTACGGTACCTGAGAAAAGAATGAATCCTTTTTATTGTTGTGTTACAGAAGGGAGTCCTAGTGGTTTTGGAGGCTAATGTGCCAGAACAAAGCCCACAACTATTTAAGCAGAAGTTATTAGTGCCACAGTGTAATGGTCTGTCGGCATTTGTCTGGTCTAGCCTCTATCCATCTGTTCAGAATCCTCATCCAACTCCACACTGACCATCCTGAGCATCTATCTCCCAGAAACAATTACAGGGAATTGGTCAATATTTCCATAATCCTCACTCCAAGCATTCTAGGAGATGTATTTAAAAATAACTATTCTTCTTTATCACAAGACTAAACCCATGTTCATGTGATTAAGATCCTTCTCTACTACCAAGTTTCCCAGACAGACAAATTTCCTGCAGGTTTATCTATTACTTGCTGCCAATTCTTCTCCTGCCATCTTCCACTAACCTGCCAAAAGAGCCACCTGTCTGCCTGGCCATCCCTGGATTTCCTTGGTGACAACTGACCTGTCTGTAGTTGCCTTCAGGAGGCCCTTGGTGGCTCTGATTACCAA